>OY856413.1:145915000-146415000 GCA_963693085.1 Alisma plantago-aquatica | reverse complement strand
TTGTCCAAATGACTGCATGTTGTATTGGGGTGAAAATTCAAGAAAGATGCGTTGTAGTGTGTGCCATGCTTCAAGGTGGAATATGGAAAAAGGTAATTCTAATGATGGTGTTGTAGGAGATGAAACACAATCTAAAGGTACTCCAGCTAAAGTCATGAAGTATTTTCCTTTAATTTCATGACTATGAAGGATGTACATGTCTTCAAAGATAGAAGAAGATATGATTTGGAATGCGAAAGGCCGAGTGAAAGATGGAAAGTATGACATCCAGCAGATGCAACAACATGGAAAGAGTTCGACATGATGTATCCAAAATTTTCTTGTGACCCTCATAGTGTACGAGTTAGCCTTGCTAGTGATGGATTCAATCCATATGGGATGCAATATACTAACTATAGTACATGGCTTGTTATTCTCAATGTTAATAACTTGCCCCCAGGCTATGTATGAAACCTTGTTCCTTGATTTTATCTTTGATAATTCCTGGGAAATTTGGCCATAGAAATGACATTGGTGTATATATGCAACTAAGAAGTGATATTCTACAAGCACAAGAAGAGTTATGTTTTTCATATGGAAAGGTTACAAAAAAGACAACTAAGAAGAGCGGAAGAAAAGGAGGAGATGCTTCCACAATTAATGATGTTATAATAGACAATAGTGACAATGTTAAGGTTCTTTGGAAAAAGAGAAGCATATTTTTTTATTTGCCATATTGGGAATTGAAGCGTCTTCGTCATAACCTTGATCTCATGCACATTGAGAAGAATGTATGTGAAAATGTGTTGGTAACACTTTTGAATGTGGAGGGAAAATGTAAAGATGAAGAAAATGCTTGTTTATTCCTTGAGTAAAATAATGTAAGGCAACATCTTTAGCTCCAACGTCAACAAGCTGGAATTTGTTTGATGCCTCAGGCATCATACTCTATGTCTTCTAAGGAAAAGGAATGCTTTCTAAGTGTCTTGTCTAAGCTTAAAGTTCCTGATGGGTATGCATCCAACATTTCCCGATGTGTTAACATGAAACAAAAGAAGCTAATAAATCTTAAGAGTCATTATCATCATATCCTCATGCAAAATATACTTCCTGTAGCACTACGAGCATCTGGAGCAACTGCAGTTGTTCATGTGTTGTCACAATTATCTTTGTTCTTTAAATCATTGTTCTCTATGTGTATTGATTTAAATGAGCTTGATGGATTACAAGCAAGTATTGTGGAGACACTTTGTTATCTAGATATGGAGTTTCTACCTCCTTTCTTCACCATAATGGTTCACCTCTTGGTTCATTTGGTGGATCAAGTAAAGCTTGGTGGTACAGTACAGAATCAATGGATGTATCCTATCGAAAGGTTAGAACATACTAGAAACATTTTTCTACAATTTTATCCTAATTTATTAGAATTTCAAATGACATTTGTATTGGTATTTATCCCATGATTACTTTTATATAGGTACTTAGCCCAATTAAAAGGATATGTAAGAAATAGAGCAAGACCAGAGGGTTCTATTGCGGAGGGCTATATTTTAGAAGAGACCATTACCTTTTGTTCTTTGTATATGGAAGGTACTGAGACAATATTTAATAAGACTAAAAGAAATGATGACAACATTCTGAATAAAACTCTATACTTGTTCAATTCTGGAGGATGTTGTGTTGGGGCTGAAAAGGTCATCTGTCTTGATGAAAAAAGCATGGCACAAGCACATCGTTATGTCCTACTCCACTATCATGAACTGATGAAGGAGTTGAAGGAGTAAGATTAGTTTTTGACACACTTTATTCATATATGTAAGTTTAAATTGAGCTAATTCATAGTATTGTTGTAGACAATTCTTATGTCACAAGCAAGAAGAGTGTATGCAGAAAGGAATAAGAGTGAGTCAATCATTAAAGGCAAAGTGGTTTCTATAAGATTTTTCGAGATGGCTTAATGCCGAGGTAGTGAATACATGATAAAAGTTTTCTAGGGTCAGATACAATGCTAATTACTGAGGCTAATATTTCTTATGATTTTATAGGCACTGAATATTGATATGAGCACCAAAGAAGGGGTGTTAAGAAGGGCCCTAGCTCGTGGACTTAATGTTTATTCCAAAAGGATAAAGGGGTTCATAGTCAATGGTTACAAGTTCCACACATTAGAATGAGAAAGAGATAGAAAAACACAAAATTCTGGTGTCATGGTCGAAGCTGATGGATATTCTTACTATGGAAGACTATCCGATATTTATGAGTTAGACTATTATGGGACTTGTAAAGTAGTGGTTTTCCTATGCGATTGGGTAGATATAACTTCATCAAGGGCGTTCAAGCATGACAACAATCACATTCGGGTGAATTTCTCTAAGTTGATGCACACTGGTAGATCATTGAAAGAAGACCCATTTATTTTTTCGTCCCAAGCAAAGCAGGTTTTTTATGTAGAGGATGAAATAGAGACATCATGGTTACATGTCGTTCAACATAAGATCAGGGATTCTTTTGATTTCGGGGTAGTCTTTGAACTTGTCAATGATGATTTCGACCCATGTTGAGTATGGCATGAGGATAGTTTGCAATTAAGGATGCTTTACATGTCAATTGTTGCTCAATGTTCTACTAATTTTCCAATATATCTCTAATAGATAATTACAATCTTAGATTTGGTGTTTTCCTATATTATATTATGGAAATTTGTATATTATATAACCAATCATCATTTCACATAGTGTCATTTCCTCTTTTCTTGGCAATTCATTTTCCATACATTTGCTGAAATTTAATGCAAATGGTGTGCTGGAATGCAAGATATATGTATGACGGAATTTAATAATGATATGTGGTTAATTCAGATATACAAGTTTCACTTGATGTCCATAAATCATGTGTGGATTTTTCAAACTTATATGGAATTCTCAATCTACGAACACAATGTTTAATGGTTTATATGTTGTTATGGTTTATTTAGTTTTAGGTTCAAGTTTGTAAACCAAAATGTGGCGAAATAAAAGAACAATGTTGAGTGTCATGTCAACTGAGCCAAGTCAAAATGATAATATGAGTGCATCAAGATCACAACAAGGTGGAAGCGATTTTAATGATGATGAAGAAGATTCCCAACCAGCTTCAGAGCTCCCTCAAAGTGCAACTTGGAATGAAAATATTTCATTTCATGAGGATGATGTCCCACAAACTGTTGGTCAGTTTTTTTTCTTTTTTACTCATCAACTAAGAAACTGCTAAATATATTATTATGTAAAAACTTTTTTAGATTGTGATGGAAATTTTGGAACAAAGAAAGGTCAAGTGCATGTATCACAAATATGGCTTTTAGAGACATTGAAATATGTTGTCAAGCTCAATAAATATAAACAACCAATTGGAAAAGGGGGTCATTTGCTGGTGAGTTTTTTGGGAGAGGTGGCAAAGAGAGGGACTCTTTGTCCTATTGGGAAAAGTACCTAGCACAAAGTGCACAACTATTATAAACTTGATATTCTGAGGTTAACTCGAGTAAGAAATCAAATTTCATATCCACGTATACATGTATTACATTTGGTATTCAATTTACTTTTATTTGTATTTTTTATTAGAGCAAGTTTCAAATTCCAAATGACATGGAAATTGATGAAAAGGTGTTGTCACATGTCAATGGAAAATGGAAAACCTACAAGAGTAAATTGAAAGCTCTCTATTGGGATCCCAAAAAAATTGAATCCCAAATTGCAAGCCAAGTTCTAAAAAATGTCATTAAAGAGCAATGGGTGTGTTTGGTTAGCTATTGGTTTTTGCCTGTAGGCATGGTAGGTGTTACTCATTCACATAATGTTTAACATGTTACATACACCAATTATAATATACACTAACATGATATACTAACTTTATATGATTTTGTAGAGACTTTCAACAATAGGAAAGAGAGCATGTTCCCAAAAGGCTGATTGCCATACCACTAGATCAAAAAGTTTTGCACAAAATACGTTCGAATTTGTGAGATATTATGTTGTGGGCCTGCATATTTGGTTGAAGTTTACCTTGTTATTCAAATTGATTAACATATATTTTATAATTTTGTGGGCCATAAAAGAAAGCAGGGACCCCAGCATATTAGAAGTTTGGAAGATTACTCACCAACAAAAACATGGAAGCTACATCAAGGATACAAATACTAAAGAGTTTCGGGTTTGTTACATCAATTTTTCGTTAACTAGACATCATTTTCTATGTGATGTAACAAGTAATATACATGTTGCTTAATTTTTAGGAGACAGCTGAAAAGTTGGTGGATGATCACATTTTAGAGAATCCTGAAATGACTAGGGCATCTATATAAGATGTGGTTTTTAATGAAATGATGTATGATGAAGAGATTTCAAACCAAAGGGTTGTTGGATTTGGCCAGGGAGTTAAAATAAGTCAAGTTTTTGGATTGAAAGTTGACTTGTGCAAAAGTGGTTATGTAGACGAATTGACAGATGTCAAAGGAAAACTCATGTCTATAGAGAAAGAGAATGAGAAGTTGAAAAATAGACATGTTTCATTAGAGAGAGAGAACCAACAATTGAAAAGTGCACATGCAAATTTGCAATCTCAACTAAGTTGCATCACTTTTGCACTTGCTAGGAATGGCATTGCGCTTGGTGGTTCTATTGGAAGGGAAAGTCAATCAAGGAATGTGGATGATGAAGAGGTAATATTCTTTGAAATGCATTCTAGATATTCTGATACCATTCTTTTATATATGGTTATGATGGGTGACCTATGGATAGATGGTAAACTATCTATATAAATAGTGTGCTCTACCCAAGAACTAGTTTCTGTCTATGCTCAATCTTGAATTGTGGTGTTCAGATTTATGATTAGGTTGACTTATATTCAAGTCTGTAATGTCGACCTGCCTCTCTCTAATGCAATGTTTTTGGACATTGTAGGTTGTTGGATATGATTCAAGTTTCCACAGAATGAATCATGGGATTTGAAGTAGCTTAAGAATAGGATTTTACCTCTAATAGGACAATTATATTCTATTTCAGATTTTATTATATTAGAATAGTATTATATTAGAATAGGGTTGTGGAAAATTGTCATCTTTGTATGAACTTTCTCATTTGCATATGTAGTTTGTATTCTTTATTTATATGTTTTGCTTTATATCAACATTTTTTCATCAATTTGTCGATGTCTATGTAGACAATTTGCTAACAATATTTCTACAAGATGATGCAATGAGTTGTAGATTTCTTGAATTGTGAAAAATTTGCTACTACCTTGTAAATTAGTTTTATAGATTTCTTTCTTAGTTTGTGAATGATCGAATGTTAATTTAGATCCAAATTGGACTTTGTAATCTTTCCTTTTTTGGTTCTCAACAGGGGATACATGGAGTAACACCTATGTTACTACCAAACCCTGGTTAAATAGAGATAATATCTACTTACTTCACTTTTAGCTCCCAACTTTCCATTGTGTATTTTCCACATGTTAGGATTTGACACAGTCGTGCATACATGCTACAGGTTAGTCTGCTTTATTTTCATATAGTGTTTCACCCTTTATTTTCGTGTACAATATGCTTTATGTTTTAAACCATGAGTACATACTTGAGCATGAACTTGTTGCTATCTGTAGACAAGCAGGATGAAACAATAAATTAATTAAATGCATCAATTGATCACTAGTTTTGAGTATGATGGATTAATGTGGATATTCATTTTTTCAGCATTTTGTGGTTCTTAAAGGTTTATTTAATATCTTCTTTCTTTTCCAATTTGTTTGTGTTTCAGGTGTTCTCCAACAGCATCAAAAAGCCATCTAATTACTATCTACCTCTAAAAGAAATACACCTAACAAGGTGCCCTTCTCCAGCCATTGGCAATATCAATTTCTTCCACGATAAAACAAAATAGTAGCTAGTAGGCATCCGTCTGGTATGTTTCAGATCATTTTTGTTATTCTTTAGGCTATTTTCAGTAGCCATGTTAGGCTGCACATCACTTCTTGTACCCAAATTTTGGTACAAGTACTTGTTTGACCAAAGCTAGGATATCTTAGCATAGGCTTAAAAGATGCTCAACTTGATGCTAATCATTTAGAGATCAATTGTAGTATTATTGGTGGCTAGGGTACTTCCGTAGCATGAATGACTCCACCTTTGTTTTCATTGTCCATTTTGCCAATCTGTTTGTTGCTACCTTTAAATGTGTGGCAGTAGTGAGTTGGTGCCTAAAAACATGTGTTATCTCATGGATATATTTACAACTACAACGTTTCCACCTAGTATAGGTCCTTTGCTCATTTGAAGTAAATATCTCAAGTATAGGAACTTGTGATATGGACTGCTAAATGTCTTCATATGCCAACAATATGAAGTTTCTACATTTATATTTTATTCAAGTCAGGTTGTGACTATTTCTTAGAACTTCATATGGTACTATAAGAATCTCATTGGGGTGGAGTCTGAATCTGGAGTGAGTTTCTTATGATATGCGAAGGATCCCACTTATGTATATATCAAGTGCTTGTATCTATCCTTCTGAACTTCTAATTTTCTTTTTAAATCAAAGTTTTGAAATCAGGATAAAAGGAGGTTGAAGGATTGATGTTCAGGGATTTTTAGTCAATTGTAGCAATATATGAGCTGGTGTGATACAATTCTGCATTTAGCTTTCTATTCTGCTTTTGTTTCTGTTATCAAACTCCACTCTCCCCATGCTCATCTCCAACTTCCTTGAATAAAGATGTGACATAACTGGCCTCGTCACCCTCTCAGCCTCAGGTACGTGTCTGATGACAATAACCATATGTTCTTTCAACATATTGAAAACTCATGCAACTTGAAAAATGCTACCTTCTTTGTAACAGGAAGCCACACCATTGGTAGATCCAGGTGCCTGAGCTTCAAGGAAGGAATATACAACCTAGTAAAGGAGGAATGCAATCGTCACTACCACAGGAGCTTCGAGTTCAAGTGTTCGCTGAGATCCATCTTCCCTGAATCTTGGAGCAGGGACAGCTCGGTGGTGCTACTAGACACACTTACTTCCACCATGTTTGACAACCATTAATGCCTCAACTTGTTCTTGGGAATGGAGTTGCTCTAGAGTGACTGAGTCCTCATTTCCCTAATCACACCAACAAATGGTGTACTTGTTGACGACAATGGCACTGACCTGCACCGAGTTGTCGACCTGTATGTTGTGGGCTTATGCAGCTGATCAAGATCTATTCTTCAGGCATTTCGCAAGTTCCCCTATAAAGATGGGAGACATCCATATATTGATAGGAAGCATGAGGGAGGTCAGGCACAACTATCGTTGTCCCAATGACTAGTCAGAAAGATTATTTTCTTTTGTTCCCTTCGAGGTGGTAAGTTATCCATATGACACTACTACAGAAAATGCTTTTTACAACAGTTCATTTTTCCATTTTACAACAGGTGTTAACCGTTGTATTAGATCGTGTGGTCTTATGGGGGTGCTTTATACAACATGTGATTGTATGTTGTAATAGATATACTTTATACAACAGTTAAAACATGTTGTCTTGTGATAAATGACCTGTTGTAATATGGGTATTTTACACAACATGTGGTGCAGCCGTTGTAATATATATACTACAATAGTTGAACCACATTGTCTTTTACTATACACACCCATTGTAATATGGGTGTTTTTTACAACATGTGGTTCACTCGTTGTAATATACATTATACAATAGTTGAAGCATGTTGTCTTTCACAATACACACCCGTTGTAATAGGTAAGTTTATTACAATGTGCAATACACCCGTTGTAATAGGTAGGTTTATACAATAGTTGAAGCATGTTATCTTTCCATACATTCAACCGTTGTAATAGGGTTGTTCATACAACATGTTGCGTGTCTGTTGTAATATACACATTTTATACAATAGGTTATGCATGTTGTAGTTCACTGAAAACACCTGTTGTAATAGGTGTCTTTTTTCCAAACACACTTGTTGTAATAGGTATGGATAACACAACATGTGTTGTTTGTTGTAGTATCATACATTTTACAACATATCATTAATTGTTATCTTTGATTAGAGTCTGAAAGGTCATATATCGAACCAATTTTATTAATCAAATTAACCATATTATTAATAAATTATAATAAATATGAAAGTATACTTTTTTCATTTCACAAACAAGCACAAAATTGAACAAATTTTCCATCAAACCTTGAGAGAAACTCGTATTGAATTTAATAAATATTCTATCATTCATACAAAGATTGAATAATACAAAGTATTGAGTATCCACTCTAGAATCGAACTAAAAACAAACAAACAAAGTTTCACATTGGTCTATGCTAAAGAATAAATATCTCCCCCTCATGTCACGTAATCTTATATGTGCTCAAGAACACATCTCCCACTCATTTTGGATCTCGTCAATTTCTTCATGGTTGAAGCAACGGCCAATATATTTCAAATAATACTGCAATCATATGACAAATATATCAACATATTGTCTTTTTCAATTTATTTTGAAATTTGAACAAACTAACAAAATATAATGATAAGTAGCTTACACATTCAGCAATATTTTTAATTCTCGCATCAGCGATGTCTCTCATGTACTTCAGCAGAAAATACCCGCAATCTATGTTGTTCGGCTGCTTTGGACACTGTATAAAAATATAAATTTATTATCCAAAAAATTGTGAGAACTTGTTAGAAAATAAGAGGATGGAAGTATAAATAAAAAAAACTAATACAACGTATGTGTATACAGAATAAAATTAAAAAAATGGAAAATTTCTAATAAAATTAAAAAAATGGCAAATTACTAGCTGAGGACAACAACGTCAATAATATTCTTCTTCTCATTTTAGTTTACTTTTGCCAACCTACAACCTTTATTTTTTTCTAATTGATACCCTTTGCTATTTTTCACACTGAAATGAATTGAAAGTAGGTGGCTGCTTAAGTGGGTCTCTAAAAAGAAGAATGAAGTGGGATAAAAGTGGGTTGGAGCATCCTCTTTCAAGTAGAGTACTTTAAGCTTCACAACAAATTCCACAGGCCCATGGTCACAATCACTAGCAGAGCTTCAGTGGTTGCACTTTTAATCGGAACTGTTATCTGTTAGATAGTGTATAGAAATGTAGGTTGAATGGTTGATTAGTGACATCTGTTGACTAATGTACAAGCAGCTTTTTAGGCTAGAACCAATAGCACATGCCAATACAAGGAAAAGGGTCAAGCAGTGGACCAAGAAGCAAGAACCACACGTTGTAGGTCTAGATAAGGGTGAGGATTACTAGACAGAGGGGGAATCGAGTGGAGAGACTAGCTACTACCACTGTACTAATAGGAATATCCTAAACATACATTCATTTAGAGGCTTTTATTTCTTTATTCTTTAGAAAATGATGGCTGATAAGTCTATAGTAGAGAGACGCCAAGGACCCTCCTTATATATCTTCCCTCTCCTCCTTCCACATCTTCCTTTTTGTCCCTAGTTCCCTATTAGAGTGACAGGGTGAAGAAGAAAGGCAGACAGTAGGTCAAATGGACTAGTACACATGACTATATAGTGTCATCATTTCACAATTATGAGAAACACCCTTTTGGACTCCAACAGAAGCTGTAGGAGGGAGGACCAGAAGCAGTAGAATGACTAGCTAGCTACACCAGCAGCCTAAGCAGCAACATCACATAGACCCACATGCATGTGCTGCTGCACACATAAAATTACAACACAATACATACACAACCAAACATCATTTTTATTCTATTCTTTTATTTATCTTCTTTCTGAGAAGAACAAAACCCACACGGCTGCTTCTGCAAATGCCAACAAGGATAAACATATTCAGATTGTTGTTTGTTTCTGTCACTTGCCCATTCATGCACGTGCTACCTAATAAGGTTGAGCACATGGAGTTCAATAGTTAGTAATTATGTGGACGAAACTGTTGAGGAATGGGGTCCTGTGAGCACATGATGTGAATGGCATTTAATAAATACATGTGTTTCATGTGTTTCTTATCCGTAGGCATCTTGTCTAGGAATATTATATGCAGATTATCCATGTGCCAATGAAAAGTATAGATATATGCAAGACCTTACAATGTGTTTACCAGTGTAAGAAATAAATATATAGTACATGACGTCCATTATGTGTTTCATGAATTGAGGTGGAAAATGCCTATATTCTCACTGTCTGACATTATAAAAATATTCCCTATTAGTATAAAAAAAATTGATCATTAGCTTTCATTTATTGTGATAATATATGATGATGTAATTGATATCTTCCTCTTATTTATCTATTGATTTTATAAAGGGAAAAGATAAAGAGATTCTTTCGGCACTTGCATGGAACTTAATGGTCTACTTGTTTGAGAAAATTTCATGACTAACTTACAATAATGGTTGAATGAGAAATTTAATGCTCTTACCTCTTAGTGACATTAAAGAAAAAAGAAAAATACCAACTCAATCTCCATAATCTTGTTGCGATGTTAATGACAAACATCCAAACATCCGTTTCTTCATGAATACTAAAAAAATCAGTAGGGTACCCTTGACATGTTTGCAATCTCAGATGGCATGAATGACTAGTTGGTTATGATCACTATATATATAAATTAGAAGTTGACTCCTCATGTTTCAGGTATTCATTCAGGAATTTTTAGGTCATAAATGTTTTGTCAAAATATTACATAACCAATTTTGATCCACACTGCCTATTCTGCCAATTGAAGTTAAAACCATTAAAATATAGTTGCTAAAAGTCATGAAAATTGTGCATCAAGTTATAGGATGGATCTACCCCCCAAACCTATCATCTAAAAATTGCACAACATTAAGCTCAGTAGTAACTATGGTAGGAATAGTACTAACTTTCCTTAGAGTATTATGGAGTTCAGACCAAAGATTGGATGTCTTCACCTAAATTATTGTGATCATATACTACCATAAGAACCAAGTACTAACTTTAATAGGTAACTAATAAATATAACAAAAAGGGAATTATGTGTAAATAAATATTTTAAGTGAGTTAAAAGTAGTATAGGTGAGATCATTGAGCTTAGAGATGTATATTGATTCCCAAACACGTTGAAAGCAGGTAGAGTATAGGGATTCATTGAGTAAGGTAAAATACATGTCTTCTATAGGCGCTCTTATAGATGCCTGCTACACCAACCATAGTGGGAGATTTGATTCCTTCATTATTCAAGCATACTCCTTTAGAGAAAATAGAGACTAGGGAGAGTATCGGTCTCCATATTCAGTTTGTTGCCTTTGTGCTTTTGGTATAAATGGTCTTCTAATAGAACCAACAGACTGGTTGGAGAATAAGGTACATAGCTGATTTGGGAATCTAGATTTGTGCACCACCCACCACATTTCAGACCATGGAAAACTAATCCCAGACAAAGAAAAATATAGAACAAAATTACATAAACCATTTATTGCTGACTTAAATACATAAGACTCCTAGCAGAGCATAAATATATCCACCAAAGGCAAATAAAATTAGAAAACAAACCACCATTCTCATGTACCACAAACTGTCTACAAAAACTCTCATCACTATAATCTGTAATCAAGATCAATACTCCATCAGACTTGAATAATTTGGATTCAGTTTAGATAGCAAGTTGTCTTATATGAAAAATCTACTGCAATGTTCTTTATTTCTACACTATATTCTTTTCTAAGAAACATATATTTTATTTTAGTTTTGGAGTATATATGCAAATAGCTGACTGTTATGTTTTTGATTTTGATTATTGTGGTATAAACTTAATGATGTTTCCTTTCATTTTCTGAATTCCAAAGGAATATCAATAAATTTCCATCTGCATTCACAACCTTTGGTGGACCTGGACAGAGTGAATATGAAAATAGCAACAGAGATGAGGATAGATTGGGCTTACATTAGGTTTTCTTTTTTACGTCAATATGAGGTTTTTCCTATAGTATGATATACATAGATGCCTTTATGGTTTTTCATTATGCTCATTTTTCTATTATGTTCGGCAATGGTGACCCACATAGTACATGTTTATAGTTTTGGATAACATGTGTTTTAAGGCATTAGTTCATACCACATGCTAGTGGCTTTATCTCATAACCAAATACAGATTATAGGCTTGCAAGATATTGCAAAAGGTTCATATTAACTCCTTTAAATAATTTATGATGATCTTTCTACAATTTGATTTCTATCATCCAAGAGGACAACCTATAACTTTATCTTAATATGAAAATAGTTAAATTCTATAACAAAAAGTTAGATACAGAGAAGTATCATAAACATAACTTTTTTTTTAGTCTTAGGGAGACTCCGCTCCCCCTCCTCCTCAAATAGGTGCCAGAGCCCGGATGACCCAAGGAGTTGGTAATTACAGTGCATTTAGGGGGATTCGAACCCGGGTCCCCCAGGGAGGACAAACCGGACCGAACCACCTGAGCCACACTGGTCGGGTTTCATAGACATGGAACTTAGTTGTTCATATGTTATAATGAAATTATACTGGTAATTTAAGATAACGTTTTAGTGTCCTGAGATCTATGGTCTGGTGCTTTGGTCATATTTTCAAATTTTGTTATGTTCATCTTGCAAAAAATTGTAATTACAGTCTCATCATCATGGAGTATCAAAAAAATCACTCACACAGTTTGTTTATTGGAAGAATGATACTAAAAGAATCAATGATTATTGAACAATAGAGAAAAACATGTTGCAGTAGGTTGTCATAACACTCATCAAACATGCAAGCTTCTTCAAGATTATACTAAAGAGATTCAACTAAGCCCCCATAAAAAAAACCAAAATCCCTTCTTAGACTTACTAAAATTCATTTGCCTCATAGTAGGTGTAGCATGCTTGTAAATTTTCTACCGAAGATAGTTCTACGGATGTCACCTTTATGCCTTGCTAAAGTTCCTACTGACAAATTTTGATTGGCTGTCAGATCATTTAGCTCTCATCACCTCAAACTGGTGAATATGTCAGCTACTCAATTATGCCCAATAGGTTTGACGGAACAGAGAAAATCATTCTTTCCCTAATTGTCATATGGAAGAATTCCTCAAAGGAGTTACAATATGGTAAGGATATATAGATTTGAATCAAATTATATCATACATACTATGAAGCACAGATACTCCAAAATAGATGACGTACCCGTATCTGATACATACCGGATACCAATACTCTATGGATACTCCTGGATACGTATCTGATACTCCTAATCCGTATCCAACCGTATCCAAGCCATATCCAGTCGATAAAAATTAGAAAAAAAATTGGGCATGACGTTGCTTGATTAGCATTTGACACCAACTCATGTCTCAACCCTCTCTGCTAAGTAATAGCTTGAAGCAAGGCTGTCACAGTTACTTCCTTGAAGTAGTTCAAGGTTAGTCACCATTCCTCTTGCTAAATACAATCTTCCTTCTTCTCTTTATTGTTTGTACCTCCTCTATTTTTTGGGATTTCACTTTTTAAAGAACTTCCAAGCACCGATACTCCAAAATAGGTGTCCTACTAGTACTGAATGCATATCTGATAGACTGATACTAATACTCCCTAGATACTCTCTAATACATACCAAATACTTCTTCAGTCGTATTCCTTTTTTATTAGAAAGATATGACCTCAATGCAACGAGGATACAAACAACCCATTTAGCAGCCAAGAGAGCACCCCACTCGTGTGATCCCTCAAAATCCCAAAACCATGTGACTTCCAACTCTAGACTTCCCCTATTGTATTGTGATTTGAGAATGAAATTGGTATTTTCTCTTAAAATTTAAAATAAACATTAGAAAAATTGTTGTATCCATGTACCTATATCTTATATTTTTGAAAATTGTCGTATCCCCATTTCGTACTCATATTCATTTATGTATCTATATCTGTGCTTCATAGTAGCTAGCCATACATGATAGAAGATAGTTTGGTATCACAAATGACACAACTCACTTTACAACACAACATTACATGATACATGAAATGTGAAAGGTTTAGAATATGATATTATCATGACTCTTTGTAACTTGTCTCACATTAATATGAATGAAAGACCCCATTTTAAATCATTGTTTGATATTATGGTATTGGTTTCCATTTTCTTTAGAAATATTGTGATTTTTGAATGAAATTTGATTGCCTTCATCTATTTTAAAATAAATTTATTGGTTATTTTTAAAAATATTAAAATAAATATTAGAAAAATGTCGTATCCATGACGTACCTATATCCTATATTTTCAAAAATTGTCGTATCCCCGTACCCGTACCCGTATCAGATATGTATCCGTATCCGTGCTTCCTAGCATACATATCATAGAAAATCATTTATGTCAGTACCATAAACGACCCTAACATTAAGCAGTTAGTGAACCTTATTTATGCCCCCAAATACTTTTAGTACTTATGTATTGGATTAACGATTGATTGATACATAAACACCAGTCATATGATTATCATCCACATGAGGCAACATTCTTAAATGCTTAAAAGATCCCTTTGTTGATTGACTGTACTTGATGAGAAATCAAGGTTGTCGCTTGCTACGGCTACATCTGCTTCATTTGTCTTCTTTTGGTGTGATATATTGACCGAGTACAATGAAGCCCCATCTATCCTGATTAGCTCTACTTATTTCACTGAGTTATATCTAAAAATATAAGTAATCAGATCTTGTTTTATCATTTTTCTATTTTTTTATCATGCATCCAAGCACAATAATAAAGTAGGGATCACTTAAATCGAAATATTCTTTCATACCTCTTTGTTATGCTAATGACAAACATTCTAGCATTTGAGATGTTATTGTTAGGGTGCTAACAGAGTAGCTATAAATTAGGAGTAACATGTTTGGATTCTGGATTACTATGTTCTTCACTAGTTTAAGAACAATGAGGTCAGTGTTATCCAATTAGGTTGCCAATTCTATGCAACCAGAAATGATTTTTAGTTATTTCCAAGCTTCCTTGGTGGTCACGCAACCAACCCTTCATGCTAGTTAGAGGAATAACAACAAGAATCATGGATATTAGGTTGATTGTACCTATTAGATGATTGATCTGGGGATAGACTAATTATTTCTCGTAGCACATTTATTGGTTGCTTCAGTCTAACTTGCACTTTGTAATATGTCATAATGATCTATGATACATTGGTACTAACATCTGTCTGCTGTTTTGCAATTGATAACATAGAATCAGCTTTTCCTTATGTGTTGCATTTGGGTTATGTACTTGCTAGATTTTTTTGTTTAAGTTTAGGCACATTGGGATTGCTCTAGCTGCACAATTAGTGCATTTGGTCAAGTTGGATTTTCCTGTTGCAAATTAGGCAAGTTGCTTAGATATTTTTTAACCCAATAGCAGGGTCTGAAATGGTACCCACTCACGGAGTTCAATTACAAGAAGAGTTGTCTGCATGCTCTTAATTAGATAGATTCTGACTTTTTTTGGAAGGTATCCTATTGTTTATATCATGCCCCACCAGGTCCTATAGGGGTTGGCTCTGTACCTCTTTTTTTGTCACCAGAATTGACCTTGGGTCGTTGACCTGATAGCCTTAGTATCTTCATTCATTCTTTCCAAACCACAAAATTTGTTCTACATAGGCAAAAAACTAGGCTGCAGAGCTCCATGAAAGATACCAACAACAGGCTTAGCAATAAATATGGGCAGAGACTTGATTTTCCTTCTCATGTCTTGACCATCAGAATGCTCTATAACCAAATTCTCATAAAAAATGATAAAAACATCTCATGATCTAACATAAATCTCAATGAGAGGCTAAAAGGTGTCCCTAACTCTTAAACGGTTGTAAAAAATCTATGAGTAACTGGAAGACTCTTTACAGTTTCAAAAAGTGTCTTTCCTTCAGTAAATTTTAGTAATCCACTTGACCCAAAGTGAGTCCTTTTTACTTGCAATATCCCTTACATTAGTAATGAAGAAAAACCTTTCCAGTTCTTTACTTTTGCTTAGACCTAACCCACCCCAGTTCATGGGAAGGGTGATTTTTTCCCATTTAATCAGATGGAAGTTATTTTTATTATCATTATGACCCCATAAGAAATGACTGCAAACTTTGTCAATCTCATCCAAAATAAGGGTCTTGCTGGTGTCAAGGTTCACGCAATTTTTGCAAACTCCCCCCTTGTCTACTGTAACTATCATGCCCACATTGTACCTGACATCCTCCATGAACTATCTTTGGTAAAGGAAGATTGAAAGGTGCAAGATTCTAATGCAGTCCATGATATAGCATGGGGTACATCTGTCAAAATGAATGTTGGGTCACATGGCTCGATACTTATGTATGAGCCCTTTATTGACCAAGGGTCATCAATTAAAGCATTGAAATAAACATATTCTCTTAGAAGTTTTACTATAAAGAAGTTATTATTAATGTCAATGAGACAAAATGTTCTTTTTAAATGGTTCTAATATGATTCTATAGAGTCATAAAATGTACATCTCTCCCCAGGACCTTGACTATCTAGAAAAATGCCATGGTTTTAGCAGCTCGCCAAAGATGTTCTCCTTGATTTGGAAGGATGTCATCCACCACTTGCACAATGGTGTTTTTTTTTGTAATTGAATTTTGCAATCCTCAAGCCCTAGGAATGCAAGGCTATGTAGATATGGATACTACGATCCTTCACTTTAGACGCCATACCCCTTGTGCGCTCTTGATCCAAGGGAGGAAACTGCCCCTTGATATTTGTTGAACCTGCTTCCATATTAGTGTCATCTGAAACTCCTATACTGCTATTTTTCCTGCTCGCATACTACAAGCTCATCCCATTCTCTTCACGATCTTTGCTTGGCTGACTTAATTGGAGCGTTGGGAAAGGTCTGGGGGAACTTGGACTCCATCCTTCATCTGGTGGGTGATGGCCATATCCACCCCCTCCTCTTTGGCCTCCTCCTCTCCCTTGGCTAAACCTAGAATCATTCTACTAATCTTGTAACCCTACCTTTTAAAATATTGGAACTTAGACAACGAACAACATTATTTAGATTAAAATGCACTAAAACTATCTTTATTATAGAAGAATTGTTAATTAATTATGGTGTTGGAAAAGTTACGGTATAAAAACTAACAGGCTGAGATATATTACAAACATAAATACTCAACACAATCAAATTGATTTGTAGAAAAGACGAGTTTGGGACAAAGATACCATAAGATGATCATTATCCTAAAAATTAATCGACCCAAGTTTAGTGCACGAATCGTGCGATTTGTCTCTTAGATGGAAACACCTCCCATATTAGGTGTTGCTTCTTAGTCTTGTTTTGTACTGTCCACAAAATAATATTAGCGCACGGTACATGTCTCTTATACTTCACAATGTATAGTATAAGACATGTCCTATATTCTTTTTATAGGACCATCAATCATAGTACATCATTGCCTCTTCTCTCCTTAGTAAGACCCCTCCCTCTAGAGAAAATAAAGATAGAGAAATGTCTATTGTACATGGTTATAAAATTCTATTCGATCCTACCAAACAATTATAAGTATGTTCTATAATAAATTTTTTAGATGAGTGCTCAGTTGTTGTCCTAAGTATAATATGTTACAAATGTGAAAGTTTAGTCCCTAACATAAAAAGCCATTGGGGGGAAATGATGTCCTATGTTTACCTATTTCCTTCAAGTATCAAGTAACTTCTAGTATCAAGAAACATAAATACAACAATTTATCCAGCAGAGGAGACCAAATAAAAATGACTCAGTAATTAGACATTTATGTGATAGTGTGACAACCAGAAAAACAAATGAAAGCCTTCAAGTCAAATACAAGTGTACTTGACTGGCTAAGGATATATATTCCATTCAGTACAGGTGTATTGGATTGTCTAGGACAAACATACAATCCAATGTTTGTACAAAATAAAAAAGAAATGTAAAAATTAATCCACTCGACCAACATAGTATAACCTATCAATATATGACCAGATAATCGAGGATGTGTTTTCAGTGACTCAATGTAATCAAGGCTTTCAGAGATGACTATCACAGAAACAAAGATGGAAATAACCATTAAATAAATGATTGTTCGACGTAATTGGGGTTCCAAATGAAGACATAAAGCACCATGAAATAATGCATCAAACCAGGTCAAACTGGGGCACACATGATTTGATGAGGCAAGGTGGATAGTGATGGTAAGCACACATGCGTCTGGTTTTATCTCTATAGAGACAAATACATTAGCAAAAACTAGGTTAAAAGATTCCTTGTCCTACAAGGATCATACACGCTTTGGTCTCAACTCATAATTAGCTAGCTCATCTTTCAATAAAGTAGCAATATGAGGCCAAAGATGACCAATAGTTTTTAAAATATTGCTAATAACAATGTAAGAACATATCACTACCCCATGTATATTTTATAAACTTCAAAAATTTATTAAAGATAAATTACATCTAAACATGTCTTTCAGCATAGGTATCATGTGTCATTGGCCATTTTTTTAATAAAAATTCATACAAATTTGGATTCATGGTGACCAATATCTTGAATAAAATCCCCTATCCACATTACAATAAAGTAAACAAATATAGAAAGAGAATAGGGACGTGTTCATGTTAGGTTTGCATATTTTATTATGACCTTTATACGGAATATGTTTCATGAGTTCTTTAGTAAGAATACCTAACTCACATGAACTCTGAAAAATTTACCTCATATCAGAGAAATTTCAAAGGTTGTATGACCGTGTCATGTACTCTGGTACATTTTATTTGAACCCCATTCAAAGCACATATCTTCATCTATTAGTATACCACCCACTACCAAAAATAGACCATAGGAATCCATTATACAAAAAATATTGCCCATGTGGATGTCACATGACCTAAGAGATAGGGTGTCTATTTTGCAACTAACACTGTAAAATATTATCAATATTACCAGACAACTTGGACAATAACATTTATTGAAGGAAATAGTTCATACTAGGAAAAAATATGAGTTGTAGTCTGGTGCCATTTAGGTTTAGAGACAAATTGTTATGTATTGACTGAATGCATAATATCATCGTAAAGCAGGGCCTAGGAAAAATAAGATTTATAGTGTCAAAATTCTCTACGGATCAGGGTCATAAGGAGTTGAATTCTTTTACAACATTTTGACATGGATATAGTTTTGTATGAAGGATGTACCGAATTAGTTTCTTATATCAGTCTAATATATACTGGGTTTTCAATGATAAGGTCTAACCAATAGAGCATTTCAACCTAATATTTTAAGAAATGATGTAATGAGAAATAAAATATTTGATAGTTTGATCTAAGCCATGTCCATAGAAAGAGATGTACTGTTGAAAACTTCTAAAACAATCACATAATTTATATTATAAAAGTGGACTATAAGTACCTGGAATTTTTACAACATGTAGTTGTGAATCAAGTTCTGAGAGGGCATTTTAACTATATATGTGAATGCTTGAGGATCTTAGAGCCGTGAGGCTAGTCAATTTTTGCATTAAGGCACGACCAATGTTACCACTTTGGGTTCCTATTCAGGTAGATGTGGCCACAACTGACTGGGTTAGTAGTCGATGTCCCTAACTCTTTGTATCACTACTTAAATCATAACATGTCTTCTAATAGGATGGATACCATTAGTGATTTGTTCAAGTAGATGAAGAGGAAGAGGTGCAGTTAGAATAGAGGATCGCCAGAGCCAATTTGCAGAGGAAGAGGTGCAGTTAGAATAGAAATTTAGGCTTACCAAATTAGACTGAAGGGAGCTCGAGCTAAGCCTAGAGAAGGCAATTCTAGCACCCTGAGAAAGTCAGAGGATCGATGCGGTCTTGCTATCTGTGCACGTGGCCGTCTCATTGGGTTTGCGGAGTGAAGTCATAGGCGGAGATGAGGACACCTGGTGCATGAGACGGTGGATGAAGGATGAGGATGTGACCCGGAGGAGGGGTAGGAATTGGCATAGGATCGCGTGGGGGGAGATGAGGATCGTGGAGGGAAGAAATCAGTGGAGGATCGCGCACGGGAGACGAGGATCGTGGAGGGGTAGGAATCAGTGAAGGAAGACGACGATCGCGCACTGGGGCAGGAACCTACAGAGGATCGTGCGGGAGCAGACGATCACACGTGGGTCAGGAACCGGTGGGGGGCAGGAACCGATGGGAGACGAGGACTTACGCGAGGGATCGAGAACGCGCTGTTCCTTTTGGGCAGCAGAAGGGTAGTGGTAGCCTTTCATATTTATACTAGCCACTAACCCGTGTGTTGCACGGGATTGAAAGAAGTAGCTTCTATGAAATGTCTATATTGTTTGAACAATTATATCAACTGACACATATATACAAATACAAAATTAGAAAAATTTTAAAAGATAGTTGTTGTGTATTTACAACCCAAAATATAGCATGCATTTTTTAAACTTTTGTATATAAAAATATTTAAAGTATGATTGATCGTACAAGATCACATTGGCACTTGAAATGTTTTGCTTCACATATTTCCTCAACCAAAAGTTACTTGATCTTTTTTATCAGCTGATCATGATCTATTTTGTAGCTGATTTTCAGTCTTCCTACATGTGAACTAAAAAATGAGACAAAATATAAAATTGAAATAAATATAATATGCACAAACAAACATTTTCAAGTACTAATATATGTGTGAAAATCTTTATATAGGTTCTAACAATGAAGTATTCAGAAATGGTGGTTAGGAATAGTTTTCAAGTGTTCTGCGGTAAATTGTCAGTGATAAGAATAGAAAATACGTTCTTGAACATGTCACCATTGAAATTGTGGTTCCTTCTAATTAATTTTTCTAGGAGCTCTCCTTGTGTAAACCTAAATGGGCCATAAAATCAGTCCAGTGAGAGCAACCTATAAGAGACCCTCTACATAACTCCAACGATCGGAGCTTCTTAAAACATGAGAGAAATTGTCAACTGAAAGAGATAAATCCAAAGCAAAAACAAATAACGATAAAAATGTTAGAATGCACATATGAAAATAGACGAGTATCCTTCTCATCCATTAAATTAAAAGATTCATCGCTATATAAAAGTCAAAAGGTTAAAGTGGCTATTTCAAATAATATAATTCAATGACCAAATTTTATACGGGGACCAACAACAAATTGAAAAGAAAGAAAGAACATCAAAGTGACACCCATATAAATCTCTTTGTAATAGATTTATTTAACTAAATCATCAAGTCATGGGAAGCCAATGCAGCTCCTACAAAAGCATGAAGATGACAAAGCTTCTAAATTGGTAGATTCTAAGAAATCTAGATATCATGGAATAAATTTAGATGGTCCTCTATTTGAGATTATGTACATATTACACGATTCTAGATTTTACAACAATTGAGCCCCACATTTGCAACTTTTCCAACCCATGCTTCAAAAGACGAGGTGTATCGGCTTGGCAGAGAGAATGATGATGTCAAAATATAGTTTGTTAGGGTCAAGATAATGACCAGTCCATTGGCAAAAGCAAGGAAATACTACTCACCTTTGGTGTCGGCAGCTTGCATCAGTTGTTGATACCAGAGAACTGACACAGAAAAGAAATAAGAGGGGTTTGGACGGACCGATCACGAATAGAAGATATTGGAATACAACAATAACTCGAAGAAAGAATATCAAAATACAATAATTACCTAAGGAAAGTATATACATACCTGGAATATAGAGCTATCGCTTCCTTCGCCAAGCCCACAACTGGACTATCAATCTTCTCCAGCTTCTTTGGCTTGCCACACCCAGTGCTGATGAGAAAAGTCAAGATAATCAACTACTAACAGTTAGAATTTTGCAAAGAATGCTTGAAATATTATTTATCAGACAGCTTTAAGGACCAAGCCATAATTCTTCATAAAAACATTTCTATTTGATTCCTAAATGTATTTATAAACTCAATGAGCCTAAAAATATTCTTGAATTGTAACTAAACATGAGGTTAGTACTTCTATAATAGTATTAAAATCTCGACTATAGAATCTAGCACAGTAATATTTTATGCATGTGCATTGCATGGGTCTCTACACTATGTATGTATATATATATATATATATATATATATATATATATATATATAAAGTTCATCCAAAAAGTTACTTTCGTACATGAAAAATAATAATAAAATAAAAATAATGGTAAATAAAATGAGTCATGTATCATTAATGAAAGTGTAGTAGAAAATGCAAATTGAACAATTACTATATGAACATGAAAAATATTTTTTCAGATTATCCCAATTACTAAGGCAAGTTGTTATGTTGTGTTGACTCAAACATGATGATGGAGGTGGTCAACAATAGTGAAACACTTCGCATTGTTATTCAAAATAAATTATAATAATTTTGAAACCATACGAACTGGGGGAAAATCATAGACTAACAATATAATTCCTAATCAGTAAGCACCACACTATCACATAACCAAGAAATTCAGTTGGTGAAAGACTAATCCCCAAATATCAAACGATTGAAAAGGCAAGAAAATCACATATTGTCAGAGTACATTCAATTTTTTATAGTCCTTAGTTCTATTTGTGTTCATTATCATTTCTAATATTTTTTTCACATGTCTCGTGATTTGTTTAAAAAATTATAGAATTTTATGTTTCCCGATTTGTCAATGATTTTTATTAAATATTTTGTGGTTGTCATTCATTAGGATTCATTGCCTTTGATTCATAGGTATATTAGAGGAACTGTATTAGCGATGCATATATGACATCCAAATAGTATTATTTACATTAGTTGGTGTTAGATTATCATGACATGCTTGACACATGAACACATACCAATTATATGTGTGAGAATGTATGAGTGTGTATAAACATATCCGCATGCAGTAAGTAATCTTATGCTGGTCAATTATCAAATTGTATACAATATTAAATGGTTACCCTAATTTATTAGTGTTTTCCATATAATCCGTAAATGATGAATTGTTTATATCTAATAATGCATCCTCAATTATCAAAAGGTAAATCAGGACTTTATTTAAAATGAGTACTAAATGTGTCTAGAGACCCTTAAGCTTACGAACTAATCAACTACCTCCCCATCCTACAATAAATATATATACAATAACACTGACATATGTGTAATTCAACATTTTTTTACTATTGAGATAACATAGGAAACTCAAAATAGTACAATGAACACTCAAAATTCATGTATAAATAGTAATTTCTAAGTAGGTAGCCTTAGAATACATAGAATGATAGGAATTTGGGAGTTCCTAGTTCTATTTAGTACGTATGAATCAGATTTAATTCAAGATCATGTGAGCATGATCACACTAAATGAGATGCTAGGGAGTTTAAATTTGATTTGATTTGTGGTGTTTTGCAGCATAATAGGTTAGGCACTAGCAAAATTAAGTCTGTTTTGGGTAATTTAGATTAGATTTGATCAAATACCTTTGTAATGTATGTCATTTTAGGCCTGGACTAACTTATATGAGTTCATTTGGTCAATTAAGTTGTGTGAAGTCTAATCTAAGTTAGTTTAAGTTATCATTAATTAAGGAGCCTAAACATTGCTAGCAATGAGCTAACGGAAAAGTTATTGGAACAAATATTGTATTAGATAATAAGCACAGATGTTTTTGTTAGAAAGTTGATTTGCTTACCTTTAATTTCATGTTGTGATCATAATTTTGAAGAATGTAGCCTAGTGGGAGGAAAAATAGAATTTAAGAGTGTATAATTTCATGTAACTAGGTCCTAGTCTTTCTAAGTTTTCTAGGTCACTGCTAAAAGTCAGAGTTCATTAATAGTGTTTTGTAGTGATTTATGTTTAGTAAAGTGAAAGAGAGACATGTTATGGATGTAAAGTTTAATTGTGTGTCTCAACATATCCTTTATATTAAGCCCTAACAATCTCATCGATCAAATTTAGGTGGACACTTCTATCATGAAATTTGACTTCTGATTAAGTTCACTCATATCCATTTTGTCATTTATAAAAGGCTTCCTCCTAGCTTGTGTCTTTTAGTGTTCCCCAGCAAAATGTGAAACCTTGGCCCGTGTCTTCTTTCAAGACAATCTCATAACTATTTTAATTTTGATACATTGTGAACCAAATAATATTAGTTGCTACAATTTTTCTAAATTCATTAGAAAAGAAATATGTCGTTCATGTTATCCCAACACATTAATCAATGACAACATGATATGATGAAATTTTTAGAAGCTAAAAGATGTCCTCTAATTGAATTAAAAAATGAAAGGTGTTGGTGCATTACATTTATTTAGTTTGGTAAAACATCAAGCATCCCTCAAATGATAGGATTTGTGGTTTCTTCTTCCTTACACACTACAAAGTGAAATCCAAGCTAACCTCCAATGGCTTTTTGACAAGGGACTATTTTCTTCAACTATCTTGATAAAATCCTCTGAGTAAAATAGAATTTTGCATATAGAAAAGCACAATATCAAATTCCATGGGTTATATTAACAATAAAGAACTAATTTTTAGTCATGGTTTCCTTCATATGATCCCTATTGGCTCATTAGATGTATAGATATAAAAACAAAGCTTCAACTTTATTGAAAAATAACAAATATTCTTCATTCATGCACAATAACATGAATTTTAGTAGTAATGGTTACCTCAATTTACTCCTTTAGATATTTTTACGATTCCATGTTGACATGCATTGCCTTGCTACATCCAGTCATCCACTGCAAAGAAATAATCTGAGTTCGGTAAAGTCAACAAACATTGACAAACAATAATTACACGTTAAAGTGACCAACTTATTTATATAGATTGTATGTGACCGAGACACAATTTTCATTCATTCTATGGAATGCCCACATTTGTCAAGCCTCTGTGCATACAATACACTTGTGACTTTTTTGTAATGACAATTGATTGATCAAGAATATATAAAATAAAATTAAAGCAAAGGCAAGACTATTTTATTTTTATCTATGTAACACTGCACAAACAACACTTTTAAAAGTAGTGCAAAATACTACATATCGATATATAATGATCGGTTAGAGCATGAGGACTATATTTTGAGAAAGACGTAGATTTCTAGAAGACAAATTGTAACAACAACGCATGGTTATTTGGATAACTTAAGGCTCAAAGGAACATGTAGCACTTAGATCTTTAGAAGAGCAATTGGCACAACAATATGAGTCTAACGATCTAGCACTAATTCAGGTGAGAAAGCAAACTGCATAAATGTTGTTCAAAAAGATGGTATTCATAAATAACTAAAAAAAATAACACCAACAACTCAAATAAATAGGAAGGTCGATTGATTCCGTTTATGAGAAAAAAAATCTTTGGTACAATGATTTTTTTTATAGGAATATAATATTTTTTAATAAAAGTCATCAACTACACATCAAAATAAAAACGTTCATATGATTTTGCCAATCTTCCCTCTACATTTACTTGACCATCATGTATTTTTGGAAAAATAAAAGTTTAATTGGATACATAACATGTCCAAATTTACAAAAAAGCATGTTTGACAACTTGAAGAAGAAAAGGTAAAAAGGGTGAGGAAGTCCTTAAAAAAATATATAACTTGAGACCTAAAAGTTCTTCTTCAATTAATAAAGAAACCAACACATTTTTTTCAGAATGGACGTAGGTGTTTCTTTTGCAAAAAGTGTTTAAGAAAAATAATTACAATGAATGAAGTTTGCATGAAATACTGACGACACCAATTAATGATTACACATATAAAATTAATCTAAACCGTCTCTATATATATCTAAAAGCCATGACTCCATTGAGTAGAATAGAAATGGGGCTTTTTGAATTACGGGGAAACAACTAGTAGATAAAATAGGCATGATCATCACTGTGAAATAAGGGAAAGAAGAAATGGTTAAAGGGGTTGTCGTGGTGTGGCATGAGAATGATAGGAGGAGGGGGGAATTTGAGTTGACCTAGTGTAGAGAGAGTCAATAGAAAGTTTTTCTTAACCAATGAAAATAGAGAGCGATCTGAGCAGCTAATTATAGAAAAATCAAGACCGGTTTTGGACGGAAACAGACTCGAACACTCGCACACATAATAGAGGAGTAGAGAAGAATCGAAGAAAATTACAGAGCGACAATACTTGGCAATAGTAGTAGATACCAGATTGCCGACCTCATCTTTTTTTAATCACACCCATATGGAATTTCCCTTTATCAATCCTATTTCACTTACAAAGAAGAAAATACACAAGAAACACCACCTTCCACACACCGTCAATAGGAAGAAAAAAATTGCAGAACAAGATAATCCATAAAGAAAAATGATCAAAGAATATGTAGTCTTTTTGAGACTAGGGCAATATACTAATATACCAACGCACCAGCCCATCCACAGTAGTCAGAAATTAAGACGGCTTGCCAGTAATCACCGAAGATGACTTGACGGAAACTTTTTTGCGTGCTTCTTTATACCTCATTTGGGATTGACCGGCACCTCTACCCAGCGGCCATAATGGAATGGAACTCATCAAAGCCAATGAGGTCATCGTCGTTGAGATTGACACCTTGATCACCTTCATGCATCGCACCACGATAGCTGCTCCCTGATTCACGCCAGTCCTGGTCTGTAAATTAATTGCCCCTCTTCGTCAAGGTGGAAAAAGGAGAACGCCTCCGGTAGGACCTCGACCTTGTCCTCGATCCCACAAAGTGCATGTTCAGTTTCACAAACTCCTCAAAACCAGTGAACCCATCATCGCCAAAATTAGCCTCTGCCATCATCTGCCTTAGATTCTTATCCGACGGGTATCCCCTGAGCTCACGAAGACATCCGCAAGCTCCTCTATAAAGATCTCGATGTCCCCATTGGTGTAGAACTTACAAAACACGCACTTCAGCTCCGCCACAAAGGAGGATGGGGGATAGGCCAGACAGACAACAAGAACATCAGTGCTGTCTTGGGAAGAGGTTGACGCGTTAGCTAAGGTTTGAGAGGGAGAAGGGGATCGGCACCGGTCTCGGCCGAGTGCCTTGCAGCGAAAGAAACACTTGAGGCTCGCCATTAGAGGTGGAATTTCAGAAGTCGGCAGTTGTGGTGGATGGCGGAAGCCCCCTGGAAGCCTAGCGGCAATTTGGCAGGAAAAAATAACATTGAGAAGAATCGAGAGTTCACCAGTCGACCCCTCAAACTGAATAGTGTAAATATTGCAAATCAATCCAATGATGATTTTTTCACATAGATCTAAGGACTGCTTTATAATTTAGAAAAATGGGTGAGTAAATTACAAGGAAAACCCCAAACGAGCTTTCCTATATAGTATAGATTAGTATGTACGTATACTGTATAAATGTATGTGTCCCATATATGTAGGTTAATTAGTTTTTTTTAAATAACATGTAAATATATGTAGGTTAATTAGTTATTATGTGATAATATCACATTGGGTGTTAGATAATCCGCTTCGAATAAGTCTCTTTCAGGTCCAAATGTGACCATGGAGTTCAATTGTCAGTGAGGTAGTAACATGGATGGTTAAGAGGTCGGCTCCCCGATGAAGGCACCCGGGTTTGAACACATCTCCTCGGAAATAGATTTGTCCCATAGCGTAGGCCGGTACACTGTGTGATTTAAATGTGCTCCCCATTGTGTAGGTAGGCGAGGGGGACCAAGGGTTTACGTTGTGGATCTCACTTTATCGCGGCCCGTCCTCAGAGGTGGTTCCCACGTATCTATAAAAAAACCATATTGAGAAAATTAAATCGCAAAAAGAAGTTGGACCCGTATTTGACAATAATTTTATATGAAAAAATAATTATCTGATTACATGTTCACGAAAAAATTCTATGAAAATAAATTGGATTTGGTTTAGTTCTCGGTATATAATAAGAAGTGAGAGTTTGTTGTATGATCTTGGCATACAACAACAGGTATAGCGTGTTGTGTGACTATGGTCTTTTACAACATGTAGCTAGTACAATAGGTGATATCATGCTGTGTTATAATAGTATATTACAATGATTTAGTTTACATTGTGAATTGGTAGTCTATTACAACGATTTGTTATGTGTGGATATTACAACAGGTCACAACTTGTTGTGTAATTATAATATATAACAACAGGTTGGAGTCTGTTGTCTCACGTTGGGATATAACAACGAGTTTTAATATGTTGAATTATCGTGGTCTATTACAACATGTGCCAAATACAACATGAAAAGGCATGTTGTGTAATTACCATATATTACAACGGGTCAGTCTCTGTTGTGTAATGATGATCTATTAAAACATGTTATTATGTGTGACTATTACACCGGGTCACAATATGTTGTGTAATTAACGTCTTTTACAACGGGGTTGAATATGTTGTAATACCATAGCCTATTACAACACTTTAGAACTTGTTGTAATATCCCATAAATACTACAATGGGTTTGACATGTTGTAAATGACTTGTGTTGTACAAAATATACAATATACAACACAAAAAAAGGCCTGTTGTAATAAGTTTGCTAACTACAACACAAATATCAGAATTGTTGTCTATCTCCCGTTGTAAAAAGTATTTTCTGTAGTAGTGTCTTCTCATAAAGTAAATCACCTACTCATAAAGTAAGTCACCTAGGAAGATCATTATATTTTCTCAAGAAATATCCTTGATCCTAGTTCAACAAACTTAGCATCCTACTTGAAAAATTGGGGTTTCAACAAGAAACTACAAATCATTTGCTTTTCTCATGGATATTTCCATGCAAGCATATTCTTCTTAGTATTTATGTTGAAAATAGTTGTTAACATAGTAAGTAAAACTATTGGAATAAGAAAACTAGAATTGATTCTACAAGCCCATTTTCATTCAATTGATTCTGGGAAATTTGTGATATTTTGTTGTGATAGATATTATTCTCTCATCCACATGCATCAATTTACCTCAACGCATCTATGTGTTGGATCTACTCCAAGAACTTGGGATAAAGAATGCTAATCCCATGTCATCCCCTATGGATTACCATACCAAGGATCCTCTTGAAGGGGAGCTATTTCTTGATTCCAAAATGTATTGTCGAGTTTTTGGAAAATTAATGTACCTAACAATTACTTGACTGACATAACCTATGCTATACGAGTTTTTAGTCACTACATGAGTTTAGTCCTTCATTTTTTTTTAAAGAATTCAACATATCCTTCTCTATCTCAAGAGTTCTGCAAGAAAAGGATTGGTCTTTAGAATTTCTCAAGAGAAAACTACCATATTTCTAGATATGCTACATATGTGGCAAGAGATGACAAAGACCATTGTTCCATCTTTGGTTTTTTTGTCATTCTTTGGAATCATCTAGTGGCATGGATGATCAATATGAAATCAATTGTTTCTCACTCAAAATTATAATTGAATGTCATGTGATTGCCAATCTTCAGTGGGTTCTTCATATTTTGACTAAAAATCTGGATTCCTTATCAAAATCTAAATTGTCTTATTGTGAAAATTAAGTTATTATACATATTTCAAATAACCCATTTTTCCATGAGAAAACAAAACATATCAAAGTTGATTGTCATTTTGTACAAGATCTAATTAAAGCCAAGAAGTTTGTAACTCCACATGTACAGATCGACGATTGCCAATATCTTGACTAAACCATTTCCTTCATCAGTTTTTCAGTTAATGGGTGCAAAGATGGGATTACACAATATTTACTCCCCAGTTTGAGGGGGAGTGTTGGTATAAATAATTTATTTCTTCTTAGTTGGTCTTAGGCCTATTATATATGTAGTGTTTATTTTATGTAAGTACACAATCCATCTACCCACTTAAGTATACTCATGTATCCCTAGTTTCCTATATATATGAGACCATAAACATCTTTACTGACTACCAATTATATTGATATACTTCTTTAATGCCTGGGCCCACTGTCCAAGGCTCTAGTAGAGTTTCAGGAATGACTACTGTCCCCACAGACCACCACTAGCCTTAACTGTGCACTTTGTCCCCAGTTTGAGGGGGAGTGTTGGTATAAATCGTTTATTTCTTGTTAGAGGTCATCGCCGTTGAGATCGACACCTTGATCACCTTCATGCATCGCACCACGATAGCTGCTCCCTGATTCACGCCAGTCCTGGTCTATAAATTGCCCCTCTTGGTCGAGGTGGAAAAAGGAGAACGCCTCCGGCAGCACCTCGACCTTGTCCTCGGTCCCACAAAGTGCATGTTCAGTTACACAAACTCCTCAAAACCAGTGAACCCATCATCGCCGAAATTAGCCTCTGCCATCATCTGCCTTAGATTCTTATCCGACGGGTATCCCCTGAGCTCACGAAGACATCCACAAGCTCCTCTGCAAAGATCTCTATGTCCCCATTGGTGTAGAACTTACAGAACACGCGCTTCAGCTCCGCCACAAAGGAGGATGGGGGATAGGCCAGACAGACGAAACGAACATCAGTGTTGTCTTGGGAAGAGGTTGACGTGTTAGCTAAGGTTTCAGAGGGAGAAGGGGATCGGCACCGGTCTCGGTCGACTGCCTTGCAGAGAAAGAAACACTTGAGGCTCGTCATTAGAGGTGGAATTTTAGAAGTCGGTAGTTGTGGTGGATGGCGGAAGCCCCCTGGAAGCCTAGCGGCAACTTGGTAGGAAAAAATAACATTCAGAAGAATCGAGAGTTCACCAGTCGACCCCTCAAACTGAAGAGTGTAAATATTGCAAATCAATCCAGTGATGATTTTTTCACATAGATCTAAGGACTGCTTTATAATTTAGAAAAATGGGTGAGAAAATTACAAGGAAAATCCCAAACGGGCTTTCCTAGATAGTATAGATTAGTATGTACGTATACTATGTAAATATATGTGTCTCATATATGTAGGTTAATTAGTTTTTTTTTAATAACATGTAACTATATGTAGGTTAATTAGTTATTATGTGATAATATCACATTGGGTGTTAGATAATCCTCTTCGAATAAGTCTCTTTCAGGTCCAAATGTGACCATGGAGTTCAATTTTCAGCGAGGTAGTAACTTGGATGGTTAAGAGGTCAGCTCCCCGATGAAGGGAACCAGGTTCGAACACATCTCCTCGGAAATAGATTTGTCCCATCGCGTAGGCCGTTACACTGTGCGATTTAAATGTGCTCCCCATTGTGCATGTAGGCGAGGGGGGACCAAGGGTTTACGTTGCAGATCTCGCTTAATCGTGGCCCATCCTCGGAGCTGGTTCCCATGTATCTATAAAAAAACCATATTGAGAAAATTAAATCGCAAAAAGAAGTTGGACCCGTATTTGACAATAATTTTATATGAAAAAATAATTATCTGATTACATGTTCATGAAAAAATTCTATGAAAAGAAATTGGATTTGGTTCAGTTCCCGGTATATAATTAGAAGTGAGAGTCTGTTGTATGATCTTGGCATACAACAACACGTATAGTGTGTTGTGTGACTATGGTCTTTTACAACATGTAGCTAGTACAATAGGTGATATCATGTTGTGTTATAATAGTATATTACAATGGTTTAGTTTACATTGTGAATTGGTAGTCTATTACAATGATTTGTTATGTGTGCATATTACAACAGGTCACAACATATTGTGTAATTATAATATATAACAATAGGTTGGAGTTTGTTGTCTCATGTTGGGATATAACAACGAGTTTTAATATGTTGTATTATCGTGGTCTATTACAACATGTAATATAACATGTAAAGGCATGCTATGTAATTACCATATATTACAACAGGTCAGTCTCTGTTGTGTAATGATGGTCTATTACAACATGTTATCATGTGTGACTATTACAACAAGTCACAATATGTTGTGTAATTAACGTCTTTTACAACGGGGTTGAATATGTTGTAATACCATAGCCTATTATAACACTTTAGCACTTGTTGTAGTATCACATAAATACTACAACGGGTTTGGCATGTTGTAAATGACTTGTGTTGTACAAAATATACAATATACAACACAAAAAAAGCCAGTTGTAGTAAGTTTGCTAACTACAACACAAACATCAGAATTTTTGTTTGTCTCCGGTTGTAAAAAGCATTTTCTGTAGTAGTGTGAACTCAGTTGGTCCTTCGCATGGCTTCCCGGCATAAAAAGAAGATGAGAAATAATAAATCATTATCAGAACAAGCCGTATGTAAACAACAATAGTTTAAAAAGGAATGCAAGTCCTTGTATTGTGATGTCATTTAAAAACTAAAGTAGATGGGACACACCCCCTAGAAGATTCTTCCTTGAAGAGTTTTTCATTTGTATTAGTTGTACACATATTGCTGACTTTGTAAATGTTCTAATGAATGTAAAGTGCCCACGAATCCTCATAGATCAGTACATTATATAACGTTTACAACCATTTTGTATTACAATTAAATTTAGCCCATGGGGATGGGTGAATTGAATCCCCTCTCTTTTTCAAAATAAATTATTAAATCTTATCTTTGTTCGTATATTCATTCTTTGGATCAGCTTTTATGGATGATATACATGTTATTAAATGTCTGTAAATGTATTCATTTTTCTTTATTTTCCTAATTTTATCCACACTTTTTAGGGTGGATTGATATTTCCCGGCAAAGGAATGGATAGAGCTGAAGTAATGGTCTTCCACTATAATAAACGTGTATACTCACCCCAAAATATGTGGCATAATTTGAACACATAAAGGTGTGGATAATATTCCACATTTAATTTTTCCACCCTTTCAGTTGGCGTGGATAAAATATGTTTTCACACTTTTATGCGTGGAAAAACACATTAATTTTTTGTAGTGTACATACTATGTTACCTTTATTGTACAACAATAAACAAAGAGAAGCATACGACTATATAGGTAGATGATATACATCATATAAGATGTTTGTACTTTGGTAAGATATCGGGCATTCAAATTAAATATGATAGGTTCTATTTTTTATTATAAAATATACATTTAGTAGTAATTAACTAAGATAGTTTATTACACACAAAAATACTTTATTACTCATACTTTAAAAGAAATATCAACATATTATAGAACTAAATGGTTGATTTTTTTTTTTTACTTTTGCATGTTGTTTCTAACATGAGATTTATAGTTTTAAGTAAAATGTGCATTATGCAATTAATTAAAAGTAAGCATTTGAAATAACATTTGTAATAACCAAAAGGAACTTTTTATGTCCATACATGTCAGGTTAATTTAATTAAAATGACCAATGCTAGTGTTAAAAGCTTTTAACAAGAACATTGAGAAGGGTGGGTGACATATTTTTTTTGTAATTAACAATTGTGAACATGATTGAATATAAATACATAGTGATTTTATGTGCGCAAGAGATAACTAATTGTTTTATCTCCCATTGAAGACCATTTTGAAAAACTAGTCTTACCAAATTTCTTAGATAGCTTACTATATTTTGTTTTTTGCTCTATGTTTCCTAATAATCTTGATTTACAAATCAATTTTGTACTACTATCCAATTTTATAATGCATATGCATTTTGTCTTCATTATATAAACCTTCTAATTTTGGAAAGATATGTTTTGTGACATGGTTCACTTTGTATCATATCAAGATGCTTTCTAAGTCGCATGTTATTTATGGATGAAAGGTCACTTGGCTAAACATTTGACCAACAATAACAAGATAAGGGGTGTATTAATGAATTAGAAATAATATTCTAACTGATATACCATGGAGATGATGGTTATTATGAATATATTAGATAACATTCTAGATTTTATATATATGTGGTGCATCTTGGAATGAAAGGAGAGGAGGCTTGAAATGGTAAAGCAAAATATGTGGTATTAATAATGATTATATTTATAATTGTTTTTCTAAACCATTATTTGCATTGAAAAATAGGGGTTATGTAGTCACATCATAGACTACAATAATGTTTGGGTAGAAAAAATAAACCATATTTATTTGGATATATTGGCTTACAATTAACATACTCACTATCAAATGGCAGATTGTTCTACCTTTTGAAAATTATATATGAACTATAAAATCTTAGTTTGACCACTCCATTATTTGCATGTCTTGAGATTATGACATATCGTTCAAGTTATAGTGATTCTTCAAGTGTTCTAGATGGGCCATAATTGTGATGCTTGCAAACATAATCATGATTGTAGAAATGATTATATGAGAAGTTGTCTATTTTTTAAAATTTTTACATATTTCCTTCTAAACTTGATTGTTGAATTATCTTGAACTCCTATATATATGAATTGGTATCACACTATCTATGTGCTATTCTCCTATCTATATTCATTCGATCACACAGAAATAATTTGACTGGATAGGGACTATTGATTGTACTATCAAAACATATGGAAAATGGTAACATACAAGGAGATCAATGTAATGAGTTATTAAGGTAATTTTAAATAGCTCTTGTGTGGTTAATAAATGAACCTTTTATTTCTTAAATATAATATGTCCAAGTAAATTTTCAATTTTGATAATGTAAGTATTGAATATCTTGTATATTTATGTTCTTTGTATTCTTTTACAAAATCATGAACACATACAAGATATTCCAATCAATGTATAGACAACGCATGTTATGAATACAATCACTTCTCTTCAAACAATCAAGATCACAAGACATATAACCTTCAAAATACCTCATGGATATATGTTTCCATATAATGCAACCTTGAAGAGGGGATTCTTTAATCTATCACATTTCACTGATGTTAGAGACATTATTGTATCATCTGTCCTACAAATGCCACATAGAATCACATAAAAAACAATCAAGAAACTCTAATACAACTATGTATTGTAATTATGACATGACTCAATGTTTTACAAATATATTACTAAAACAAGTGAAGTAGAAAACCTTTCTCATCAAAAAGGAGAGACACTTATTCAAAAGATCAATTATTATATGATGGATCAAATTTAGGAGACACTAGCAAGGAAGGGAGTGCTAGAGATATTTTTCTATAAAACACAAGACATGTAACCTAAAAGCCATCATTATAACTTTATCATAAAAATATATTCATTACAAAATTCAGACACGTGCAAAGCATGTTCACTAACTAGTTTAGTATGAAGCCTCATTAAAACTTTGAAAATAATAATGTTACCATGTAATAGAGTCTGGGTAAAAATATAAAATCATTCCAAAGCCAAACTATGGGTGGAATATCAAAATACCCTTACTAGGATTTATATCAAAAGCCTTAGTAAAACTCCAAATTAAAATGATTGGACTTTTAAATCATGTTCATCACATGAACATATACTTACCGTAAAACATCCATTAATTTCTAAAATCGTTTGCTATTGTAATACATAAAACACAAAAATTATATAGATTTTAATACACATAATAAATAAAATAATAAACGTCCAAATCATATACTATACATATTTTTATGGCATAATACACTCAAAGTTCTTTCTAGTGATATCTTGAAATCATCAAATGGACAACCAGATCCCAAGTTATGATTTTGTGAAGTTACATTCGTTTTACTTGATATCAACTCCAACTACATAAAATATATGATTGTGCATCCGGGTAGAGGGGCTATGTGGCCAGAAAAGTGGTGATCCTTCGTTGATGTTATAAGAAAATATTTCAAAAAATCCAAAGAATATATATTCAACTTAAATGGTTACCTATATGTTTTCTTCTCTAACCCTAAACATTTATCACATTATATAATTTTCAAATAAACCATTATTTTGTTACAATATATTTCACATGAATTATCTATATTCATAATTATTGTCTGTTAATCTTCATTACGTACAAAGTCTTTAACTTTTGGGTTTTTTACCATAGATATTTGAACCAACTACTTCTATTTAGGAAAGTCAATAAAATCATTCAAAAGAGTATATTACTACATTTAGTTTAACATTTCCTTTATATTCTTCAAAATAATATATAACTTAATCAAATATTATTAAAACATTATTGAAAATAATTACCCATTCCCATTTAATTCCCATTCCTTTGAAATGATGTTATGACTACGTAACAATAAACTATTTTTAATTGTCCATATGTGATACATCAAATTTATTTTCGACTTACATAAGATCTTATCATCCATAATTATATTCCCTTTTCGTTACAACTTTTCCTAGTTGTGTTGGAAAGGTTAATAGTCAAAACTACACTTTTCTATAGTCTCAAAAGATATGGCGAAAAAAATTTGTTTAATAACCCATTAACAAAATGGTTAATTTTTATTGGAAAATTTTGTTAATTCGGTTAATTTGGTTAATTTACTTTGGTTAATTGGTCAAACAGTTAATTTGTCTATTAAAATTATTTTCTATTTGGTTAACTAAATTAATCAAATAGCCTCAATGTACTCAAAAAAATATCCTAGACATATATATATTCATATAGAGCTTTATTTTGAGTTAAAAAAAGTCTACATTTATATAGTTTTCAAATTTTGATGAACTTTATAACACTATATGTATATGCAATGCTACTACAATATAACACTACTTCAAAATTTAATGAATATTTTCATAGAATATTAGTCAAAAAGTGTTATTTGGTCAACCAAATTAACTGATGAAATTAATCATTAACCAATTAACCATAACCGAATTAGCTGACACTAATTTGGTTAGGTTAATGGCTAAAATATCAATCTACAAATTCATTATTTAACCAAATTGAATTAACCATGACCAACCAAATTAACTGAATGCTCACACCTAATATCACTCTTGTAAATTTGATCATGTTGTATTTAGTTACTCAAACTTTAGAATGTTAAAAAGTAAAATAACCAAACTGTCTTTCCAATTTTCATGCTGTTATTTTACAAATATAGTTTCCATGTTGACTAATTTTGACCAACAATTAACAAATGTTTAATTATTTTGTTTTTGCATGTGTTCAATGAATTGATATTGTGTTTATATTTATTTGAGTGGTGAAATGTATTTGAAATGAAACTAAATTTGATCCACAAATTAATTAAGGCATGCTACATCCTTCTTAGTCAATAAATTTTGGGATTTACATATCTTTTTCTCATAATTTCTATGTTTGTCACCAATTTCAAAGATAGAAGAGACAAAAGAAAAGAAAACTATTATCCATGAATTTGAATTAATGGCACACATAATGGATATATAAAAGAGATAAGTATTTTTGTGTCTAATTTTATTATATTTCATTTTTATTTCTTCATTATCTTATAAGATATATCATTCCATGATCTTTTACATAATCCCTTCAACTGTATTTATTTAATAAAATCATGTTCTAAACTTTAAAGTAATTGTTAAATTAGGGTGTGACAATAAGAAATTGAGACTAGATAATTAACCTGCTTAATTTTTCTATGTGATTGCACAATATGATATGAGAAATGGTTGATGTCTTATAATCATACAACCTTACTTAAAATTTAATTCAACAAAAATATATACAAAGACACTTCAATCTCTTGGTGAGGAGCATATTATGACCTACATATAATTTGAAGCTTCAAACATAGAAAAAAGGAAAATTATTATAGACACTAACTAATTATATACAGAACAATAGGTACAATATTAGAGTTCCAGATTATGTTTCAAGGAAATACAACCCAAAAATAAACTACATAAAATTACAAAGAGAAATCCTATATGAATGATAGTTTATAGTGGATGGAAACTACATTCGTCTTCAAGAAAAAATATAATAAATATTATTTTCCATATGTATGCATGTGTTTAAATTTCAAAAATACCATTTTTCAGTTATTATCATTCTTCTTTTTAAACAACAAGGGTAATTAATTTTGAGGTGAATCCTTCTTCGATTATATTTGACATGTAGTACAAATTCTTGTGAATGGAAATCATCATGATTATTTTGGTGGTAAAATGCTTACAAGGTTTCATGTAGAGGCATCATCCATCTTTAGTTTGAAGTGATATTGGAAATAGAATGTTAGTTATTTCGATGCTTAATGATGTTGAAGGAGCATAAGAATGAAATCATCAAATAAGTGCAACACTAAAGACACAAAATGGGTCTGTGTAACTATGTTGACCATAGATAATGCTAAAAGAGAACTCGGATGTTATGTATGTTATTGAAGAGAAACTATGAGAAGAGAGACTAAGGACCTACTAAACATTAACATCTCATAGGGCCAAGATTGAATTGGTTTGGACATCCATTGTTAATGACCAAAACATTGTGTCGTCAATTTGTTGGTTGAATGGGTAGGTTACCGAGCCAATGATCCCCTTAGTTTTGTCTAATTTCTTGACTTTGTTGAATGTTGGATCAACTGGTTTCTCTAGGCACACATCTGGTTAGTGGGATTTCTAGAGTTCTCATGTTTTGACCCTCATGTATTACTGAAATGTTGCAATCTTGAAATCCAATAAAGTTAAATTCTATGCCTAAGTTGATTGATTTGAGAAGTACATGATTTACTTTTTTCCTAGTTCAACGTCAAGCCCAACTTAGATTTTGGCATCCGTGAGATTTCTGATGGAGGTCAAAATGTGGGACTCCTATTCACAGAGTTAGCTCCATTTGACTAATATTACAAATAAAATATAAAATTTATACAAATGTATTCCTAAATCCATTACAGATAAATCCGAGTAACCAAACATGCCTTGCATGGGTTGGTTTGGGTTTCAAAATCCAAACATATATTATATGAATATCATAAAAGAAAAATTGTTCTACAAATCCTTCAAGTTTGACTATATTTTATACACCTTGTACACCTAGTCTAAGTGAAGGTGGAGGGTTATTAATAGTTTGACAACCAATCATAAATATTAGTGACTCTTTTTATGACAATGAACCTTATCATAAATTCATTGGAGTGTCCCTACCCAAATGCAATTATAAATTTACAAGGAATTATAACAAAAAAATTATAGTTGTGATGGTAACACACAGAAGCTTTGATACCTTGCGTAGGTGTTGGTAGACACGTTAGATAGTTATAATTAAGAGTCCTAGAAAGGTGGGTGGAAAATTAAATACACTTCCATTACTTTATGAAAACCCAGACATAGGCCACAATATCAAAGTAGAAGTACACAGGTTGAATAATAACTTAGAAATGCATGCCCTTAATTGAAAGGGCATACAACCCATCCTGATATTTTTCAAATATTGGGTCATGTTTCATTTAAATTCATAGGAACACCCAATTAGATATTTGAATCATAGGTCTTTTGATAGATGTATGGTTAGGATTGGCTAGAATGTATCTTGGAATATAAATCTCAAACATTAGATTTGAGTCACCATATATGTTGCGTCCAACCTTGTCCAATAAATGAGAGTGTGTGGTGTATGTCATGTGAACCACAACAAATGGGGACATCTCTATAGGAAGCCTCACGTAGCATTTTTCTAGAGGACCAATAAAAATTCCTCAGTATAAAAATAATAATAATTTTTCTAGAAGTTGGCTTTGGATGTAAAGTTAGACTCTTATTGGTTGTCTTATACAATAAGTACACAAGGTCTCCTAGATTAAAAGGACGTCCACTGGTTGGGATACATTGGTAGAAACATGTAAGGCATGATCTCATTCAGTGTATGGACTACTCCCAAGAGTCCCAACTCCCATTGGGAAAAAAATAAAAGTGATAGAGGCTACACCCACCGAATGTAAGAACATATCCTCCCTATACAAGTAATGGAAAAAGAAAACAAAAATTCCACCATGGGATGAAACCTTACTTTAAGTAGGTCACTCAAACCCATTGAAGTCCTTTTTATCAAAATTTTGATGAATGACTATCTAGCAGAAGTAGTCAACTTTAAGATCATCTTCACATAAGTTTTATAGATTCGACCGGCCAGAGAAGACCGGGTGGTAAGAGCCCCGTAACCATATAAAGGGATAAAATTTGAATAAGATACCTATATATCTGATATCTGAATTCAATTTGATTTGTATGATTCAATAACTAATCCAATATCTATCAAAAATTCAAATCCAAAAGTAACAATTCGAATTAGGATAATATCTAAATCTAAACATTCAATCCATATCTTTTGAATTAATAGTTAAATATATAGTAATTATTTTATAATTACAGCAATATTTGAGACTTGATTCTAAAGTAAGTTACAATAGAATTTAAAGAATGACTTTTTTCAGTAGGTCATCTATTTTTTTTCCTAGTTGCATTTTACATGTTTATACTTATAAAAATAGACGTTAAAGTGTTTTATTCTGCAATCTCATCAGCCCATGAAAATTACGACCCCCTACCTTCAATGGAAAGGCTAAGGATAGGTATAACTTTTTTTAGTGTGTACATTACATACTTTGCCTTTTACATAAACCTTACATGGTTATACTTTCCACCAATGTTGTCAACCTAATAAAATTATGTCTCCCCAATTGCAACATCAGGACAAGCACAACTCACATTTGTTGGATTACGTAAAATCTTGAAAAGCATGCTTTTAGTACCCATCCTATAAATCCATTTACACCATTGCAGACAACAAGTTTAGATGAATATAAAAAAGGAATTTCATTCATATGTGCTCCCTAAAAGAGCAAAATACAAACCAAGTATTAAACTTGAATAGTTTGTAGATCAATATTCAACATTGGCATTAATACCATATGTACACTTCTTATATGATTACAAAACATACATAGATCTACAAACACTAAAATTAAATTATATTGTTGATGAACATCTGGCAATGATGATTAGACCACAATCCCGATCAAAAATTCCATCTCCTATGATATTGTCCAAGTAAGTGCTTATGGAAACTTCCCAACAAATAAGATAGGCATTGGTAGTGTCATACAAAAAGTAGGCCTTGCATTTTGGGTTGATACAACGTGCCTTTGTTAACCAGAAATCAAGAAATCACATTATCGGTCTTGAATACGCACATATAGAGTACAAATATAGTTTATGATAGGAAAAAAAACAAATGTAAAAGTTGGGCGAAGATACAAGCATCAAACCACCACTTAAGATATTCATCTTAAGCGTAGGACTTTCAACGATGTTGTTTAAACTGTGGAAGCATAATAAAATAAGTATTGTATATGAAGCCTAAAATCTAGATCTTGTATTCGCACCATCAATGTTTCTATTAGGAACAAAATAAACAAAATAAGTAGCAAACAAACTTGGAATAAAGATGGAGTGAAAAGATGATGGAGAAAGAAGCAACCTTGCTGAAGCAATCACCGAAGAACTAGAGTATAGTTTTGAACCCAACCTCTAAATGGGGAAGCATGCTAGGGAAATGATACTCTAGTGATTTTTATCTATCAACCATCTCACTTAAGAATGTGCTCCCTCAAGTCACCATTATCGACATCCAAGCTATCAAGAAGATAGAATCTTTTACCCCGCCAGAAGTTGATAAGCTACGCCAACAACACATGCACAAAATCAAGCCTTGTGAGTGACATGGATCGTGGTGCACAAATTGTTGACAACCTGATAATGAAAATAGAATGGGCGGCATCTCTGACGATCTCACCACTAGGGTTTGTGCAACAAAATTGGAAAGGAGAAGTAGGGAGTGCCCTACGGTGGGGCTTGGGGAGAGAGTGGTTGGTACTTATATATCTAGTTTAAGGTTCTAAAAAGAAAGGAAAAAATCAAGGACACGGTTGGCCCTACCGCTGCCGCCAACAAAATACTTTTCATATTAACATTATCATTCATTTTTTATTTTCTAATGTTGTCAAAATATACAATTGAATTTGAACATTTAACAAATTTATTCGATCTTAAATATCCTTATATTATATCTGAACCCAACTCTTCTAATGTCGAATACAGATTTTTTTTTATAATTTTCGGACTCAAATGCGAATCAAATATGTGAATATTAAATATCTATTTATAAATCTAAGATCGGTAACTCCCAATGAAGGACCCGAGTCTGAACCACAACGAACACACTTTGTGAATGGAAACCCATGCTTATTTGGGTGGGAGGGGATAACTGGACCATACTCTCTCATGCCTCGATATTTTACCATATTGGGCTCGCCCAAGGTAGGCTCTCTCGATCATCAAAAAATTAGTTTCATAGATTCAGGCTGAATGCATCTTTAGGGCTCATGATTACTGCTGATATACAAGTTTGATAAACTATCAATCATGTTCGGGGTGGAGACAAAATATATGACAACATCATTTGTTGTTGAGGTCAACCTCTGATAGCAACCCAGTAATCGCTAGGGAAGGAATCGTCCTAAAAAAATATCAGTTCCAGAAGTAAACATAAAAATGTGGCCTTGGAAAGAAATGATTGCCTACCTCCTCAACCTTCCTACTATTGCAAAACATATGAAGAATAAAATATGTGTGTAACAACAACATAATGCCAATGTACATTTTTTTTAATGGTTTTCTCCGTGTAGCATGTGAACGTGCAATGCCTTGTGTTGGTTGTCCCCAGTTCTACTAACAAAATAAAAGAAATAATTCACATCCACAATTATTAACATCCTTTGATGATAACACTTGACCATCAATCAAATGACTAATCCACTACTAGTTTGATGACCAAATTAATTTTTGCGGCACAATTTGCTTTCATCTAAGGTAGACAAATTTGTAACAACATTATCATTACGCTAGAGGTGATTGATACTATGAAAAAAATGAAAATGAAGGAAGGGTTTAATGATCATTAAAATCAATCTTGAAAAATCCTACGATAAACTAAGCTGACATTTCATGGAAGATACACTTATAGATGTTGGTCTTCCTCATAATATAATTAAGATTATCATGTCAACTCTGCATCAAGGTACTTGTAAGATTTTATGGAATGAAGGCATAACCATTGAAATACACCCCAATAGAAGAGTGAGGCAAGGTGACCCCTGGCCCCTTATATTTTTGTCATATGTATGTATGAAGAGGCTTTCTCAGATGATTAATATCTTCATTGAGAAAGGTAGATGGATATCTATTTATATTTCCAGAGGAGGCCCTAAGATCTCTCACCTTTTTTTGTGGTGGCATGATGCTCTTCACTGAAGCATCTTCCTCTCAGATGGAGAGTATTATTGAATTCCTCTCCTCCTTTGGGGAGTGTTTTAGTCAAATCATGTCTAAGGAAAAATTATGTATCTACTTCTCTACTAATGTTAAAGTTGATAAGTGAAGAAGCATTAGTGACATGGTTGAACTCAAGGTCACCAATGATATTGGGAAGTATCTTGGAGTTACACTCATCCACTCCATAGTTAAGAACATTACTTATGGCTATATTGTTGACAATTTTAAAAAGAAGATGAGTAGGTGGAAAACCAAGAACCTTTCACTTGTTGGGAGGATTACCATGGACAAGAGTGTACTTTGCAAATACCCTACTATTTGATGCAAACATCTAGTTTGCCTCAATCTATTTGCAACACTATTGATAGAATCCCTAGAAAATTCATTTGGGGCACTACTGACAAACATAAGAAGATCCACTTGGTGAATTAGGAGTAAGTTTTCCTTCTTAAGGAGAAAGGTGGATTGGGTACAAGAACAACTGAAGAGATGAATTAAGGGATTCATCATGAAGGTGGGTTGGAGACATTTTTTGAGTCGTCGCCTCTATGGGTCAGAATCATGAAAGGAAAGTATTTCAATAAGTTCAAATATTGAACAGAATCTGACGGTAAAAAGGGATCTGCATTATGAAATGCTAAATGGGGTCTAAGGAAAGAGAGGCCTTATGTGGATTGTTGGCAAGGGGAATAACATTAAGTTCTGGACAGATCCTTGGGTGGAGTAAGATAGCTACCTTTTGAAGTATTATATGGGTAACACTACTGAGACTGATAAATTACAGTCTGTTAATAATTATGTCAAAGAAGATGGTTCTTGGGACTGTAACAAGTTTAGTAGTAAACTCCCCGCTTCTTGCATTCTTAAGATCATTCGTAACCAACCCATGGGCATGATTGCTAAGGATGATGATCCCTACTGGGCATTGAACCCTGATGGGAACTTCTCAATTAAATCTGCTTATAAAGAAATCTTGCACTATTGTGATCATGTACCCCAGTGCAAGGAGTTGGAGTAGTATATGGAGTTGGCATGGTACAGAATGAGTCAAAGCTTTTATTTGGACCTTCATCAATCAAAAAAATTTGACCAATAAGGAGTGTAAATGATGACACCTTACTTTCTCTGATGTTTGTCTGATGTGTCATTATAAAGTCGAGGATGCAATTCATATTACCAGGGATTGTGAGGAAGCCATAGCTATCTGGGTAAATCTAAATGCAAATGAGTACCAGAGTGATTTTTTCACCCTTGATATCCATAATTGGATCAACGGTAACATTAAGCACCAAAATGAGAAGTGGTCAATCACCATTGGGGTGACCCTCTGGTTAGTTTGGGTAACTGTAATAGTTGGGTGTTTCAAGAAGTCAAGCAGAATGTCAACCAAATTATGGGGGCTATTAAGAATAGAGTGGAAGACATTACTTCTATAAATGACCTCAATGATTTGTCCAAGGGGAAAAGGACGAGTTTTGTTGCTAGATAGGCTGAACACCCCCCCCCCCCCCAATGATCAATGGGTTAAAATTAATGTTGATGGGGATGTGAACAAAACCAGTCACCTGGCTGCAGCTGCTGGCCTTGTGAGGAATCACAATGGAAAGTGGATAGAAGGCTTTATTCTCAATATCGAAAAATGTTCTGCCTTGAAGGCACAACTGTGGAGTATAATTATTGAGGGGTTCAATATGGCTTGGAGGTTGGGTTATAAAAGAGTAATCGTTGAGACTGACTCTAAAATTTCAGCTTAAATAATAAATTGGAACAAGATTCTTAACAATGATTGCAATCCCGTCATCACTCTAACCAGGAATCTGATTGTCATAGACTGAGTCATTCAAGTTCAGCACATCTACGGGGAAGCGAATCGGGCTGCCGACGATATGACCAAACCTGCCCGGAATCCTAGTCTTGGTCTAACTCTTCTTAAGAATCCTCCTCCAGAAATTACTGTTGCCCTTGCTTGGGATGAATAAGGGTTCAAGTCTAGTCGTGCTGTTGACATTGATGTTAATTAGTGTCTTTCTTTCTGTTCGGACTTGTGGTTTATAAATGTATGATCCTCTGTTTGGGCTCCAAGGAGGGGGCGGGGTGAATAAAATACCCATCCACTTCCCTAAAAAAATGACTCATGCACCCATGCATTGTCAACGATAACTCCTATCCATATTTGCACTCAACAGAAGCTAGAACTGCATTTGCAAGCTATCCGTATAGACCTTGCATGTGTTTATCCCTAGAACCAACACCAATCTCAGCACGCATGTGTGATAAGCAAAAACACCCACATTCCTCATATTAACATAGCCGGCACGCCTGGCTTCATGTTTTCGAGCTAGCAGGTGGAGAAGTTCCCATACATAGCATGGTTTAGTTACAATTATCTTGAAAAAAAGTTTGAGGATCAGGAGTGTACACAATATCGACAGACTCTACTATAGAAAACTATTCAAAAGAAGACGACAATGGCGAATGAATTTATAAAACCATGGCGTTGCATATTTTTCTTGGGCCCCATGCGAAGCTTCTTAAGTGCCTTTCTTTCTCCTTGATTTCTCAATGAACATGTAACAAATAAGAGCGCAACTGGTTGTTTAATTTGTAAAACTGAGAGGATCCACTGATCGGAACAGGTAGAAACAGAGTCTACGTGAAGTTAGTGTTGTTCGGAAGTTCGCTGCTTCGGTCATCAAATGGCCACCAGTGATTGAGTTCAAGACAGCGGAGCGATCCAAAGGACGACAGGTTATGGAGACTGGAGTTGACGAGTTGTGCTGTACGGTTGGCGGATTGAGGAGGCCAAGATTAATAAGAATGACAATAGGTTGGGTAAAGAAGGTATAACGTAGGAAGAGTCTAACGTTTGTTGATATTCTCGGATAGAGACTATTGTTATGAGCGGAATAATGGGTGGGAAGGGACGTCAATATACAGCCCAGTGTTTACAGGATATTATGGTGACGGAAACGAATACTCAAGTTTAAATTGATAGAATAATAGATTTATAAAACATTGCTCTGGTACTACTTGAAGTAACTTGCAATATCTACTTAAGAAAATCGTTATCCAATATACAACCAAAATATGCATAATAAAAAAAATTGAAGACACTAGTGACCATCATATTTGACGAGTAGAACGTGAAATAATATAAACAACTGCATCAAAATTAGAGGTAATTGTCATTCTTTCTAAAACTTCTAACGGAGGATGTAGTTTTAGTAAAACTGCTCATACATGAAAAAAAAACATATATCACACAACGACCGATTAAACTTCAGTTAACATAAATTACACTCAAAACGTTCAGATTGTCAGAATATGTTTTATCTATGAATAGATAAACATAAAAATTTCGGAAGCATTGCCATAGGATTTTGCAGTTGATCATGAAAACACAGTCTAGTTAACTGTGCACGTTTAAGAAATAAGATAAACTTTACCCAGACCAATTTTTATACACATTCATACTTACATATTGAGTCAACGTGTGTCTACTAAGAGAATTGATTATCAAACGCCAAGGAATCTCACAAACATCAACACAAAATTTTTATAACCAAACATATATGGCGAATTTGAAAAATTTTGTACATTCATACAAACGTGAACCAAGAGGCATTTTAGTACCGATTAAATAATAAAAGTGTAGATGTCAGCGTAGATATTCTCCCCAAATAGTTGTGCTATCTTTAACTTCGGTATGCATGCAAGTTATCCCAGTAGACGGTGAGGCTAGGCGATAAGGTATGCCTGAGCGTTGCACATTCGCTGCATTTTGAACTTGTTCGTTTGATTGACATATCACGGCTTCTTGCATATGTTGTAGCTTATGTAGTTCTGCTGCAATTTCCCTCATAGAAGATCGCTCTACTCTTTTCCGTCATAGGCATTGGCTTGTGAGATTCACCACCACTTACAACTGGACTGTGTTCACTTCGTTTTGAACTCGTGGTTCCAATAGCGCAAACAATCTGTTCTCCTTCATTGATATTACAAAATTATTTGTAAGAGTAATAACTTTATTGTTTCTATTTAACATAGGTGTTTGGCCTGTTAAAAACTCTGCAATGATGACTCCAAAGCTATACACGTCACTTATACTTGTTAGCTGACATGTTTCGGTACTTTCAGGGTCAACATATCCCCATGTGCCCTTAACTATGGTAGTTTCTTCATGTTCATCCAATGGAATGATGTTAGAAATTCCAAAGTCCGTTACCTGAACACAATAATTTTCATCAAGTAATATGTTTGATGATTTAATGTCTCTATGAACAATGGGTTCTGAAGCAAAAGAATGCAAGTAGCTTATTGCATTTGAAATTTCTACTGCAATCCTCAAACGAGCTTGCCATGACAGTGAAGAAACTCGATCTTTGTCGCGAAGGTGTAAAAATAGAGTTCCATTCAGAATGTACTCATAAACTAGTAATGGAACACGAGAGTCTAGACAACAACCTAAAATTTTTACCACATTCTTATGCTTGATTTGGGAAAAGATAACAATTTCATTAATGAATTGCTCAACTTGTCGATCTTCTTCTATTTTTTATTTTTTTATAGAAATTAGTGTATCATCCGGTAGAGTTCCTCTGTATATTGTTCCATACCCTCCTTGTCCTATGATTCTATTCTTGTTGTAGTTGTCAGTTGCCTTCATAAGATCATTTTCATTGAAAATCGTTGCAATCTGGGTCCTATCATCCTGTGATAATATTATATTTTTCATTATTAAACCCCCATTTCTCTCAAATAATTTCTCTCTCAACTTAATTAAGTTTGTCTTCTTGATAAACCAATACATGATAGAGCAACACCAAACCAGTAATAGGATAGTTAAGCAAGAACCTGTATGACAACACTAAATAATGAATGGTTCAAGAAAATATTACATAATCATACTTTAGAAACTCATACAAAATTTCATACCTAGAATGATCACTTGTGATGAGTTTTTCTTTGCATTAGGAGGGCACCCTTTTCCTACTTTATATCCATCACTATCAGTGCCTATTGGGCAAGAACAATGAAAACTTCCAACTATATTGATGCAAAGGTCAGAGCATGTATTTGTCATTGGATCATCACATTTATTGATATCTAAAACAATTAACAAAGAATTGGTGATGAATGATGGAAAATGTGTGATCCTTCAAGTAAGTTAGATGCGCTCCATCTTTAACATTCAATTAAGAGTAAATATTTGTATAATCCAAGATAGCATCATTAAACAAGAAATCATCTAGTCTGGGCATACAAGGATATTACTATCCACATAAGAGTCACAAAAAGTGATAGAGAACTTCAAAACAAATATTTTCCATTCATATTACTCTTAAACAAGATATCTATGACTAGGCCTTTTCAAAATAGACCAACTCTACAACGAACAAAAACCGTCTTAAGTAGGTTAAAAAATAGTATTGAAACAACACCAGAGAATATGCATTACTTTATAATTTGATAAAAACCATTAAATTTTTATGTTAAAGATCTTTGGTTTTCAAAATTTTGATTGTATTTTTCTACTACTGTTGGAAATTTGGTCATATGAGAATGTAATGTCAACGATAGAGAAAATGCAAAAAATAAGGTCAAATAGAAAATTACATTTTGAACTATTAGAAGAATAATAATATTTGGTGAATGGTAATAAAAAAGTAGATATATGTAATCATTTCTTGTATCTACATAGTAATCACTTTTCTTCTAAGGATATTAAAAATATTACTTCACATCAAAAATACATGTCTACTTTCACTGCTATTTTTAATTAGTTTAGAAAGACAAATGGAAAAAGTATTCATGGTTTAAAACCGCTCTAAAGGTATGGCAAACCCTATGCCACCCGGAAGGGGCGGCGGCGCAGCGCAAGAAGCAAACCGCTCTGATGTTGAAGAAGGGACAAGCATCAACCGCAACCACACAATCCCGATCGGCAACTCCGGTCTCAGTCTAATCTATTCCAGCCATGACAAAGCAAAAGCTTCAAACGCAACACATCAAGAGCAAGCCATGAAAATAGACGTAGGGGCCTCTACAACGAACCAATTCTCTGACCTTCCTTCTCAACAACGGAGTGGGAATCCTCCCCCTAGAAAGCAACGCAGTCCTACAGGGACATGGTTAGTAAAAATTCTTCTGAGAACCACAGATACATTCATATCGATGTTGCGCCTGTGATATCGCACTGACACCAGATGACATCATTGTCTCTTTAGACGATGGTGTGCTTGCCTTCGACTTGAAACATGAAGCTAAAGAAAGTCTGTTGAAACCATGGCAATTCACTGTGGTTGTGAAACTGCTATCAAAGGAGATCAGATTCTTAACACGCAGAGACAGAATCAAAACTATGTGGAAACCTACTGGAGGATTCAATCTCATCAATTTATCAAATGACTACTTCATCGTACAACTTCAACGGGAAGACGATTACATGCATGCCTTGACAGGGGGACCATGGCCTCTATTTGGCTCCTACCTCTCCGTCTAGCGATGGCAACCTGACTTCTCACTTGAAACATTGGCACTGCCAAAACTTGTCGCTTGGTTGAGGATTCGAAACCTTCCTATCCACCTATACATGAAAGTCTTTCTTGCAGAGATAGGGGATCGAATCGGCAAGACTATAAAGGTCGATCTCGATACCATCTCCCAGCGTCGGGGTCATTTTGTTAGATTGACAGTCGAACTTGACATGGCCAAGCCGCTTACACCTCTAATCATGATTGACGGAAATCAGTACTGCATCGAATACGAAAATATCCCATTCATCTGCATGCACTACGGAAGGGTGGGTCATCTGGATAAGGATTGCTCCAAGAGAATTGCGGATGCAAATGCTTCCATGGCTGTAGGTGGCACGAAGATGGTCGATGAACATGTTGTTCAACCACTTGTTCAAGGGCTGACAAACTTCATCTATGCATGCCCAATCCAACAACTCCCGCGTACGAACTTGAAGAACATGCAGAATGCCAAAGTAAATATGTCGAATCCTTTCCACAACCTACATACTGAAGAAGATGACGCGAAAGGCACGGAGGTCTTTGATGTGTACAAAGTGGCAGATCGGGTGGTGAACGGAATTGATTGGAAGGCAAGAAAACAAAACTCGAAGCAAAATAAGACAACCAGAGACAATTCTCGTGAAGCTCCAACCCCTAATCAGTCTACGGCAACATCCGAACCTTCGCAGACATCCTAGGATGTCTGCTTGACACATTCAACAGTTAATCCTACAGGCGACTCCCTTGTATATGGGAGGACGAACTCTCCACATCCCTTTGTAACTACTCTATTTTCTTTTGGAATCTCATCAAATGACACCATTCCTACCCATCCTTACCATAGCCCCAGTCGTAACTCCATTGGAATCCATCTGTGTAATAGGAAAATTCTTAGTACCGTGGAGAGCTCGAGAGCGTCCAACAGAAAGATAGGCAAAACCTCACTTCTGTAGGACCTAGATAATGAAGCAAAGGCTATGGGAAAGTCCACACTTCTCGATAGTGATCAATGAAGGTAGCTTCTTGGAACATTCAGGGTGTCTGTGAAAAGGACACCCAAAACGCAGTCAAAGATTTGGTTAATAAGTGTGATATTTCAGTCTTGTGCCTCTTAGAAACTAGATGCAGTGGACCTAGATCCCAGGGCATCATCAAGAAGATAGGCTTTGTGCATTCTCATAGAGTTGAAGTTGTCGACATTTTAGGGGGAATATGGGTTCTCTGGAAGAACAATGTCGATTTAAACATTATCCTTTCACACAAGCAATTTGTACACTGTAAGATCAATGGCACTTTCTACTCCTTCGTCTATGCAAGCACGACAAGAGGAGGCCGGAAGTTGCTCTAGAACCAGTTGAACTCTCTATCCCTTTCTATCACAGACCCGTGGGTGGTAGTTTGGGATTTCAATGTTGTTATGTACCCCTCTAAAAAATTTGGAAGTAATACTTTTGATAGTGAGAACAGTAGGGATTTCATAGAAGCTGTTGAGGCTTGCTCCCTCTTTGACTTGGGAGCGAGTGGGGCTCGTACCACCTTCAGGCGTGGTCTACTTCATGAATGCATTGACAGGGCGCTAGGCAACCATGAATGGATCGATCATCCTGATAAGAAATGTGTTCAAGTCCTTGAGAAAAATCACTCCGACCATACCCCAATTATGGGGTCCAATGAAAGCCCGTCTGCAACAAAGAACTATTTGCCTCGTACCTCGGCGAGATGATACTCGACTCTGGGATATGAGGAGCTCCTACAGAAGGCGTGGCCAAGAGATTGCAACCTAATGTCAGCTACCAACGTTTTCTTGGAAAAGGCCAACATCTGGGACAAGACTACTCGCAGACAAGATAGACGAGACAAGGATCTAATATCCAATAAAATCAAGTGGAACCAAATGAACTTGGCTCTTAGGTTTAACCATATGCTTGTAGAGGATACGATCATTCTTCAATCACGTCTGGACGATATTCTACGTAGGGAGGAAACTAAGAGCCAGCAAAAGGCTCGTTGCACTTGGATCAAGTTGGGCGATAACAACACAAAGTATTTTCACTCTCTTACAAAACCGATAAGATGGAGGAACAAGATCTCTCGTCTGAAAGATGCGGAGGGCAACTGGATGGACAAAGATGAGGACCTGAAATCTCTTATCTTAACCTTCTTCTCTAATGTGTATCAGGAACATGATTGAGATAAAAGAAAGGCTGAGAGTATCAAGTTTCCTGGCTCCTTCATACCTCTGTCCCAGGAGGAGCAACTAAGTTTGGCGGCCATTCCTTCTGAGAAGGAGATATGGGATGCTCTTAACTCAATGTCCCCCATCAAGTCACATGGACCAGATGGAGTGGACGCAGGTTTCTACCAAAGGAACTGGAGCACATTAAGGCATCAATTATGTTAGTTCATTCAGGATCCCTTCATAAGGGGCGACCTCCCTCCTTCTTCTACTAACTCGCATATCATCCTTATCCCGAAGAACAATGCATCCGAGCAATGCTCTCATCTCAAGCTAATATCCCTAAATAATGTTTGCACCAAACTTCTCTCTAAGGTGATCGCTTCTCGACTAAAGTTCTTCTTAAAAGATTGGATCTCTCCTTTCCAGTCTAGCTTTGTACCAGGGAGGAGGATAGGGGAAAATATAGCTCTCGTCCAAGAAATTATACATTTGATGGAATCAAAAGCAAGCAAGCGGAAAATGATGGTTCTAAAGCTCGATTTGGTCAAAGTATTTGATAAATTAAGTTGGTCATTCATCCATGATACGCTTAAATGCACCACCTTGCCAAAAGAGATCATCAATATCATTATGCAAATTATTTGTTCTGGGACGTAAACCATTCTTTGGAATGGTGAAGTGGCTGGCTCATTCTCTCCCTCTTGAGGTGTCAAACAAGGAGATCCACTCTCCCTGTATATTTTCATTCTTTGTTTAGAAAGGCTAAGTCAGCTGATCACAGAGGAGGTCAGAACGGGTGGCTGGAAACCTTTTATCATTTCCAAAGCAAAGATACCCATCACTCATGCTAGCTTTGCAGATGATCTTATTCTATTTGGGGAAGCGACTCTTCAACAGGCTAGCACAATATGTCACTGCCTCAAAACTTTCAGTAAAGCATCTGGGTTGTACCTATCACAAGAGAAATCTGCTACTTTCTTCTCTTTTAATACTCCAAGACCAATGAAGAACCAGATTTGCAGAAGGCTTGGGATTCATGAGATGAATAATCTGGGAAAACATTTGGGCGTTCCTATTGTGCATAGAAGGAAGAATAAAGAGTTGTTCCACTCATTGTTGGAGAAATTCCAGAAACATATCCTCCAATGGAAGAACAATCTTCTCACGCTGGCAGGAAGGACTACACTCGCAAAGTCAGTTCTTCAGGCTCAAGCATGTTACATAATGCAGTCAATTCAACTCCCAATCTCTATCTGTGAGAAAATTGATCAAACTATAAGGAATTTCATATGGAATGGAGGATCGAATAGATGCCTTAATCTGGTATCTTGGAAGCATCTCACGAAACCAAAACTTAAAGGAGGTCTGGGAATAAAGAAGTTGAAGGAATTCAAATCTTCTTTACTTATGAAAATGGCTTGGGATCTGATACATAAGATATGGATACCTTGGGTAGACGTCATGACAACAAAATACATCTCGAATGGACACCCCAAAGCAACTGGCTCACACCTTTGGCGTAGTATAAAGAGCTTCCTTCCCTTTCTGTATGACAATTCAAGGCACCATGCCATTTTAGGTGTCGATACTACTATTTGGTCAGACGAATGGGTTGGTCCTGGACTTCTACCTGTCTTGAAGCCAGGCCGCCTTATCCCGGACGACCTAACTTATCTCAAAGTTTTGTGTCTAGTACAAGATGAGGGCACTTGGGACTTTGAATTTCTCAATCACTGGTTTGTGCAGAACACTGTGGATATTATTCTCCATATGCCTACTCCTAGGCTTCGCTATGGCGACGACATCTGGGTGTGGAAGCCCGAAGTGTATGGAAGATTTACTGCCCACTCTGCATACTCTCTTCTCTGTCAGGAATCATCACTAGTAGCCCATCATCTCTTTGTTGACAAATGGTCTCTCCCTTTACCTCATAGGGTCATGACACATCGCTGGTTGATGCTTCACAATCGCCTTCTCACTAATGATCTCCGTGGGCGGCGTAAGATGACTGAAGACCCTGACTACAATAGATGAAATGTCATTCTAGAAGACAGCATCCACGCATTACGAGATTGTATCAAAGCAAAGAAGATCTGGTCTCTCTTGCTCCCTGTTGAAGCTACCCAATTCTTCCTAAAACTGTGCGTTGAAGACTGGATGGAATATAACATCAAGGAGCTTAAGAAGGTTGAAGGATGGACATGTTTGTTCGCCATCGCTTGTTGGCGCATATGGAAGAATAGGAACACCTACATCTTTGAACGTCATTCAATTGCTCCTGGAATTCTAGCATACCAATGCAAAGAGGAAGCAAGGTCAGTCTTCTATGCAATGACAAGCACGCTAGCAATCACAGCCATCACGCCTCCCTATGAGCAACCTCTGCACTTATAGGAATCCTCTATCATTCTACATGTAGACACGACTACTTCAACAACACTAAATATGTCATGCACTTGTGTTGTAGCTCAAAACTGCTTAGGAGAATGGGTCACTGGCTCATCCTCACTCATACCAGGGACGAATGCAATGGAAGGGGAGCTCAAAACTCTTCTTCATGGGGCAGAATAAGCAATAAAGATCAATACGACCACATGCATCTTCTTCTCTGACTCACAGAACTCAATCCACTGGGAGAAAGGTATCAATGAGCCACCGGGCAAATTCGTCACATTGATCCAAGAGATCAAGGAAACTTTTTAGAAAGCCAACATAGAAGATACAGTGTAGATAAAGAGGGATCAAAACAAGCTAACCGACTTGCTAGACAAAACCTGTCTAAAACAGTCTGACATAGAGAACATCTGGAGTACTTTCCCTATGTTAGGGAGAGATATCTACATTTCTGATCTTTCTACCTTTTGCACTATGTACGTTTCAATGTAGGAAAGTAACCGGATCACCGATATTGCTAAAAAAAAAACACAAATGCACTTCATTTTCTATATGTTTGATCTAAAATTCGAGCTATATGATATATGATATTGTATATCTAGACACTTATCCAATAATTATGCAAGAGGTGATTATATGTTAAACCAAAATTGAATTTGGGTTTCTCGCAAGATAAAATATCTTTCACGAAATAATGTCACTAGGTTCATATATAGAATGATGAGTAAAATGGAGGTATACCTTTGTCTAAGATTTCTTTTTCAGACGATTCATGTCCATTTGACATCATAATCATAAGCATGGTTATCCAAATTACCGCATATTTAATAGTGAGATAGTTCCAAGACATTGAAGAAAAAGAAAATTCTCCAAGACATAGTATGAGTTCTTGCTTTTAGATCTGTTGAGATTTTGTCCATAACATTGTATGATAGAATTTGATAGGTTCCTAAGGTTCAAGGAGGGACTAAATCACATGATTCACGAGAATGTAGCTGTAATAGAGTGCCATCTAATTTTCATGCATTTGTTTATACTTATAGAAGAGTCAAGGGGGCTAGTTGATTAAGGAAGGAAGTTGAGACAAAAGAATCATGTATCCTTGATTTCTAGACCTAGTTGTAGTAATCCATGAAGGAGAAGTAGATCTCTATCATACCCACCTAAAGGGTTGTGTCATCATTTAGAACGTTTTCAACAACACAAAGACTAGAAGTAGATGAAGAATTAGTGGAGTATGTGTAATAGGCTACCAACCCCAAATGAAATTGAGTGTTATTTCATCATTTCTGATGAGTCCATAGAGGTCAGTAGTATCTAGTTACATCTCGAACCTCTATATGATCTAATTATAGTCGTTATCCCCAAGGAAAATATTGGAGTCACAATGATCTAACATTCTATACATGTGCACATCCAAGACACTCCTCTAGGAATTCTCCACAAAAATCACAAAAACTTCCTCAAGGAAAGAGAGACACAGAGGGAAATTTCATTATAAAAAATATCAAATAATTAAATGGGAAGTACCACAAACATGTTTGAGTATACATGTAACTATATCAAAGTTTGGTACAGATAGAAATTTAGTAGAAGTAACAAACATAGGAAAAATATATGATACGAACCAAATGATAGGGGTCACATGGCCACGAGTAGTGATATATTTGATGTAATTAGGAAATTTCAAGGTTTTCAATTAATCTAGGTCGTACACACTTCTTTTGTCTCTAGCTTTTTTTGGTCGGTAAAAAATGTGTGTTGCTAGTATTACCAAAACTTTGGGCACTAGGTACCACATTACATCAAATAGAAATAAACAAAATATCCAAGGGTCTTTACCCCATGGAGGGGGATTTGACATCACTAAAAGGAACTAAGATGCTAAGAAAACCTAACAAACTATCGGCTAGGCCCTAAGATTACATACATTCAACGTACCCATAAAAGAAACTACAACTCATCAAAGACAATCACCAGCCACCCTACTTGCATTTAGCCTTAGAGTATCAACTTTCTTAATCAGCTATCCCGGGGATCCATGAAGAGCACAAACCCCAAATGGAGACTCCAAACCATAGTAATAAACCACTGAGATGTAAAAGATAAAGCAGCAGAATCCGTCCATAAGTTGACCATCAATAAATGCCCTTGAGCTGGGCACTGCCTTTCCTCCACTGGCGTTTGATTCATTCCTTGAAGATGTGAATTATAGGTAGATGTCCAGCCCCTCTTCATCAATCAACAACCACCAGCCATGCACATCTCTACTACGCCAAGGAGACTAACCAAAAGCTCCAGCTCTTGATTCAGGTGTCCAAGTAGAGGCTTGAATTTACTACAACAAAGCATCAAACACCTTGATGGTGTAACTACACACAGCGGCAGAAGAGCTCAAATAGGAAAAGAAGAAGAATCTACCCCTCCCCCTTGAATCCAACCCCAAACGAGACTCCTATGATCCATGGAGGTGCCTCATCAAACACCTAGAGGGCATTCAAACTCGTAGCTACAGAGGAGACATGCTAGAACATCCAGCAAAAGGATGCCAAGGGAAACAACTGATCTCCTATAGAAGAACGCACTCTAGGAGAAGGCCACCAGAAGGGGATGAAGCTGAAGCCCAGTCACCAGCTGAGGATGATCAGCAAAAACCCATACGCTAGAGGGGACTCCTTCAGTGCTGTGAATCCTTGTAGGATGACCGGGGAATCTCTATCTTCGTTGGAGAATGGGACACGCCGCTGGTCTAGCCAGCGACAGTCCCGTCCTCCGCTGAAAGCACTAGGCAGAAGACAGGATGGGGTTGGGAACCCATCACCATCCAGGAGACCCTGGATTTACTTGGAGGAAAGAGGGGGAGGTGCTTGTGAAGGAAAAGAGTGAACCCTTCCATCACCTGTGAGATAGGACGGTGATGAAGAAGCCAGATCTGGTTGAGAAAGGCTCTCTTCCAACCATCACACTTGAAAGGAGTGGAATCGACCAGGTTGACATGCCAAACCTCTGGCCCAGATCTTTTTTCTCTAGCTTGTAATACCCAAAGTAATATGTCTAACATTTTGTCATTCATATTAGTTTGTTATGGATATTCCAACTAGAGATCATGACACTCTTGGAGAGTCATTACCTAGGGTGTGTTATACAATTAGAGTCTTTATATCCAAGTAGATATTTTGCCAGTGTGCATTTAGTGTAATCATGGGCATTATTTATTTGTAACCTTATTAGGTAAATCAGATTGCTTTACCAAGGAAGTTTATTTCAATTATAGTGATGAGACATAGATTGTCAATAGATATCAAAAGGTGTTGTATACATGTAAGATAAATGTGATGATAGAAAAGAGGATGTTGAGGAAGGTGTGTCAATGGTTCTAAGGACTTGTGATTGATAATGAGGTAGATAACCTTAGCTTACAATAGACATGTATATCTTGAGAGTTTGTCAATATCATCCCTAAAGGATTACAAAGGTTTCCACCATCAATGGATATCTACTTTAGAATAACCATGAACCTACTACTTTGACAAGGTCTCTACCTCCTAATCCAATGGAACCAATTAAACTTAGAACACTAAAGAAGAAAATACAAGAGTTGTTGGATAAAGGTTTGACAAAGCCTAGTACCTCACTTGAGGAGAACCTTTATTGTTTGTTAAGAAGAAGACAAACAACACAATAATGTAATTATGGATTGACTATTGGAAAATAAACAAGGTTGCTATGAAGAATAGATATATGTTTCTTATGATTCATAATTTAAAAGACTAAGTGAAGGGAGTGAATGGCTTTTGAAATAAAAATTTGTGGCCTAGTTATTACTAGTATATGATCAAGACTGTGGATATCAAATAAAACAATATTCCACTCTTAATGTGGTAGATGTCATTCAAAAGCCATATCTAACCCTTAAACAAATTGTTCAAATAAAGGCCATATCTCCTTTGGTGGCCTAGCCATGAAAACTCCTCCACAATAAGAATCCACTATGTTTTGGACCTTTAGAGATAAACTAGAGTAGAATGATTGAACTAGCTGCCATAAAGGGATCTCATGGTGCAGGCACTCTCTCAAAATCTTCTTAAATCTCTCTCATGCATTGTGGAACTGCTCATTGCCCATTTGACTAAAACTTGTCATGGCACACTGAATTTGTGTTAACCTTGATATAGAGTAGAATTGTCTCAATGAGGTATTCTTCATTGTTTCCCAACTCATTATGTCCCTTCTTGAGTCATACCAATCGTTGGCTCTATCTTTGAGGGATAAAAGGAACAAGGTCAACTGGATTGTATCATCACTAGCCGTCGACGTCCTGAAGGTGGAGAATACTTCAAGAAAGGAGTTCAGGTGCTTCTAGGGGTTCTCACTCTTTGAGCTGTAGAAGATGGATAGGAGCCCAAGAAGATCTGGAGGGATTGAGAATTTCTCCCCTGACATTTGATCTACCTTGCTAGCAATTGGTGATTTATAGTTCCTAGGCATGAAGTAGTCTTGAAGTGGCTTGTGGGGTGCATTTTGGCATTCCATCTTGTCTTCTCCCGAATGGCTTGTCACATGCCCAAATAACAACCAAATAAAAGAGAACAAGTTAGTAAACCAATATACACAAATAATGTAAAGAATAAAGAATAAATAATAGCAATGATGAGGGCAGTAGGAAAAGTCAAAGAAAAACTAACTAGCTAGTCTGAGCACCTTTCTCTCTGATAATGGCGCCAGAAAGTTTGGTGCATCCACCAGAGGTGCCCACACTAACCGATTAGATTCGACTAGATGCACCCCACGAGATCAGAACGCATGGTCAATTTACTTTCAAAATTTATAAACCTAGACCAATACACCTATGTCTACTAAAATACTACCTTGCAAACGCAAGGGGTTGTGTGATAGTATAGGAGGGCAGTGAGTATAGGGTCGATCCATAGGGAGAAAAGGGGGCACTAGAGCTAGGTTAGTTTTGCTATGTTCCTACTGCGGAGACTAGGGTTGTGGGTTTGAAGGTTGTTTTTATTGTTAAACTAAGGTGAGCAAGAAAAAAAAGGCAAGAATGCAATCTAAGTTAACCTTAGACTAGATTAAAGCTAATTAAGTAGGAAAAGGCTAAGCTAGGTATGAAAAGGCAATTTACGCTAAGGCATGCAAGAAGAACAAGAGAACAATTAAAGAGCTAAACTAGTAAGAATAAATCAAGAATAGGGCAAGAATCTATATAAGTAAGAAAGAGCTAGTTAAGCTAACACTAATTAAGCAAGATGTAAACTAGGATTTTAAAGCTATTAATGAATATGTGGGTTGTTTAGGAGATTTACTTATCAATTAAGTTGGGGGTGACATTTGAACATTATGATTCCATTTAGATTATCCAAAACAAACAACAAGTTAGAGCCTAATGAATTAGCCTAAGCTACTACCTAGCCATGAATATGCTAGGTTGTGTATAAGAGAACTAGTCCCTAACACTCCCCACTACCCTTGTGAGTCTCAATTGGGTTAGGGCTTGGGTGGAACTCAATTAGAATCTAAACAAGCCTAGGTTTCTAGGTTAGATGATCTTAGGATGATTCGGGGTTGAGACTAGTAATGGGAGTGGAAGTGGGGTTTTAGACCTCCCATCACTCACATTCTAACTTTGAGAAAGCTCCATGCTAAACACACCAATTACATCTAAACTAGCTACTTAGATCTCTCAACTAGGATAAGGAGAATTGATTATGATGTAGGAAGATGGGTAGCTAGTTAAGGATTTAAGAGTTGGACCTAGGAGCAAATCCCAAAATTCACACATATAAGCAATTTCCCGAAATTTCCAATTGATTTTGAGCACAAACCAATAAGAAATTCAAGTAGAATGAGATAAAAATAGAACATAATCATTACCAAATGGAATTACAAAGTTTACACATCATTCCCCCCCCCCCCAACATGGTATCAAAGTAACATTTTACACCCCAAACAGCCCACCCAACAGACCTAGCTACTCAAAACAATGCAAAGTACACAAATTGAAGAGATAGAGGAAGAAGTAGCCATGGAGCTCAGTGTAGATGAGTGAATCCTCCTCTCTAGTTGATACAAGGTCAGCCTCCTCCCTCTTGGATGGAATGGTGTGGAATGATGGTGGGAAGTGGATGGAAGGCTTGGAAATGAGGGTTATGGTGGTGGAAATGGAGAAATGGAGCGAAATGGAGGTCAAAATGGAGTAGAATAGATAAGAGGTGAAAATAGGGAGCTAGGAGGTGGTAGAAGGTAGCTAACCTCAACCTCCAGCCACCACCCCTCTATATATAGGTGTGGGGGAAGAAATAGGTCAAGTAGGTGTAGATTGGGTACTGCATTGCAAAAATTAGCTAGGTTTTCTAAGTAGCACAATCGTGGTGGATCAACACGGCCGTGGTGGGTAGGGGTGAGAACAGTCATGGTGGGTTAGCATGATCAGGGGAATTAAAATGTGGAAATCATAGTGAATATGGCACGAAAGTACATGAAGGTCCACGATCATGGTGGTCACCACAGCCGTGTTGAGGCTAGGGTAGCACGGCCGTGGTGTCTCCATGGTCGTGGGGGTGTAGGTGATGGTGGCTGTGTTGTAATGCCTCACTCATTGTTAAGTGTTGTACCATGATCGTGGTGGCCGTCCCTTGCACGACCATTCCAGTGGCATGGACGTGCACTACTACAAAACTTGTTATAGCCAAGGGCCAAATCCTTTATCGATACTTATGAATCCCTTACCACTGTGTCATGTTCAAGGTCAATCCCTGACCATCGTACCTTGGGGAAAAGTTTGGTGACCAATAGTAGTTGGTCAAGACCTATCCCTGACCATTGGATTAAAAATCCATGACCAATCCATAATATAAGATGTATTATTGGTCAACACAATATAGCTAGTATCGTGGACAATTTGCAAGAATAGCAGTTGAACTGGACATGGCCAAACCCCTCACCTCACAAGTAATGATCGAAGGCAATCGTTACCGCATAGAATATGAGAACATCCCTTGTATCTGCATGTATTGCGGACGGGCTGGACACCTTGAAAAAGACTGCTCAAAATGAATCACAGAGGAGAACGATGCGAGGAAGGCCGCATCTGCAGCAGGCTCGTCAACTCCATCCCTTCCTTCCCCCTGTAAGGATTCACAGACTACATCCATGCACGTCCCATCCCGCGTAAGAAAAGGCTTGCTCAAATGAAAAACCAGTCCAGATCTGCAAACAGGTTCTCAAACCTGGAGAACCAGGAAGAGGCAAATGCCGAAACAGAGGTAATAGATGTTGACAATGTAGTTGAAAGAGTAACTAACGGGATTGACCAGAGTACCAGGAAAAAGAAATTCAAACAGACCAAGAAAAATAATGACATGCCCCAAACGATTCCCTTACAGCAATAGAATCACGCAACGCAGCAAGCAAAACAGACTGATCGGCCCCATCCTTCTCACTTGGCAGTAATTCCAACAGGGGATTCATTAGTCTCGAGAAGAACAAACACCGCCCACCCGTTCATCACCACGCCTTTCTCCTTTGGTGTGGATGTCCCGCCCCATCCTTACAGGAGTCCTAGTCGCAACTCTATTGGGATTCATCTGCGTAACCGGAAAATAGTAAGCTCTGGGGACGGTAGCAAATCATCCAACCGGAAATGCGGCAAAACCTCGCTTCTTCAAGATCTGGAGGAGGAGGCGAGGTCGATGGGGAACTCCACTCTCACTAACTCTGGTCAATGAAGATTATTACTTGGAACGTGCAAGGTGTCTGTGATAAGAACACCCAAAACACTGCTAAAGAACTGTCCACGAAATATGACGTTTCGGTCCTTTGTATCCTCGAACCAAGGTGCAGCGGTGCTCGAGCTTTGAGCATCATTAAAAAGATGGGGTTTGTGCAATCACATAGAGTGGAAGCAGTTGGCTATTCCGGAGGAATCTGGATTCTATGGACGAACGACATCACTATGGAAATCATCGTATCACACAAACAGTTCATTCACTGTAGAATTCATAAGTCCTATTTTACTTTCATCTATGCGAGCACAACAAGGAGCAGGAGGAAGATTCTCTGAAATCAACTTGCTACGTTGGCCCCCTCCATCGCTGCTCCTTGGGTGGTGGTAGGGGACTTCAATGTTGTCATGTACCCATCGGAAAAATTTGGAAGCAAAACCTTCGACAATGATGATAGCTGGGACTTCATCGAGGCCACTGAAGCTTGCTTTCTCTATGATCTAGGAGCAAGTGGAGCCCGCACCACATTTAGGAGGATACTTCTCCATGAGCGTCTGGATAGAGCTTTGGGGAACAGACATTGGATCGACCAATCTTCCAGTAACATGGTCCAAGTTCTAGAAAAGATTCATTCGGATCATGCACATATCCTGGTGTCGTCAGAGTCACCATCCTTGGCAAATCGAAGGCATATTACTCGTACATCAATGAGATGGTATCTACACCTGGCTTTGAAGATCTCCTAAGGCGGTCATGGCCCAAGGACCAGGACCTAATGGCTGCCAATGCACACTTCCTCGCACAAGCCACCGACTGGGACTCTGCAAGCCGCAAAGCTGACAGACGGACAAAAGACCAAATCACTAATAAAATTAAATGGTACCAGATGAATCTTGCACTCCAATTTGATCATGCAACAGCCCAAGAAATCATAGTTCTACAGGCACGCTTAGATGACATTCTTCGGAGAGAGGAGGCTGAGAGCCAACAGAGAGCCCGGTGTGAGTGGATTAAGCTAGGTTATAACAACACTCGCTATTTCCACTCTCTCATAAAAGCACGGAGATGGAGAAACAGAATCACCTACCTGAAGGATGACGTGGGCATCTGGCAGGAAGATGAATAGGAAATCAGACTCCTTATTCTTAACTTCTTCTCTATAGTTTACCAGGAAAATCAAAGTGAGCTTAGGAGGACGGAGAGTCCCATCTTTGCTGGTACCTTCCAACCTCTGACACCGGAGCAACTTTTGAAGATGACGGAAACCCCTTTGGCGGACAAGATCTGGTTTGCTCTCAACTCCATGTCGCCGGTCAAGGCGCCGAGGCCTGATGGAGTGGATGCAACATTTTATCAAAAAAAACTAGAAACACTTGAAAGCACAACTATGTCATTTCATACAGGAGCCGTTCACAGTCTCCACTCTTCCTCCTACATCGACAGACTCCCTTATTATACTTATACTGAAGGTTAACTCTTCAGAACAATGCTCCCAGTTCAGACCCATTTCTCTTAATAATGTTTGTACGAAGCTTTTATCCAAGGTTATTGCGACAAGGATCAAACCATATTTGAAGGATTAGATTTCACCTTTCCAATCAAGCTTTGTGCCAGGAAGGAAGATATGAGACAATACAACACTGGTCTAAGAGATTGTTCACACTATGGAGTCCAAAACAAGCTCTAAGAAGTTCCTAGCACTCAAACTAGATCTTGTCAAGGAGTTCAATAAGATAAGCTGGAACTTCATCCATGACACTCTTGTTCGCACCTCACTTCCAAGGAACATCATCAATATCATTATACAGATAATCTGTTCAAGAAAATCCTCTATTCTCTGGAACGGGGAGATTGCAGGCTCCTTCCACTCCTCTTGTGGTGTCAAGCAGGGAGACCCTCTCTCACCATATATTTTTGTCCTCTACCTTGAAAGATTCAGCCAGCTTATCGAGATGGAAGTAGCTACCAAAAATTGGAGACATGTTATTATATCCAAAGCGAAGGTGCTGATCGCGCATGTATGCTTTGCTGATGATATAATCCTTTTCGGAGAAGCCTCTCTACACCAAGCCAAATGTATGTGTCGATGTCTCAAGAAATTTAGCGACGCCTCTGGATTGTTCTTATCTTATGAAAAATCTACTGTGTTCTTTTCCCACAACACGTCCAGGAGTTCCAGAAGCCAAATTTGCAGGAAATTGAGGGTCCAAGAAACCAGTAACCTGGGTAGACACTTGGGTATTCCCATCATCCATAGAAGGAAGAGTAAAGAATTGTTCCAGTCTCTCTTGGAGAAATTTCACAAGCATATCAATTCTTGGAAAAATAATTTATTGTCCCTAGCAGGAAGGATAATGCTAGCAAGGTCGGTGCTCCAATCCCAGGCCTGTTATATCATGCAATCCATCCAACTTCTAATCTTTGTTTGTAATAAAATCAACCAGATAGTGAGGAACTTCATCTAGAACAGATCTTCAAACTCAGGTCACCTGAACTTGGTTGCATGGAAGCGCGTCACATTACCTAAAAAATTGGGGGGTCTGGGTATCAAAAAGGCCAGAAACTTCAACGCAACGTTGATGATGAAGCTAGCATGGGAGTTCATTCAGCGACGTCGAATACCATGGGTGGAAGTCATGTCTGGTAAGTACATCTCTTGAGGACAGTACAAGTTAACAGGATCACATACCTGGAGAAGCATACAGAGTCATATCCCTTTCATCATGCATAATTCAAGCCGCATTGCCATCTCTGGACTTGAAACCCTTGTGTGGACGGATGGATGGATTGGACATGGGCAAACACCTACCTTAAAGCTCGGTCTATCTCCCCCTGAAGACCTACTGGATCTCAAAGTTTCCAGCCTCGTGAAAGATGATGGATCTTGGGACCTGGACTTTCTCAATTCGTGGTTCACCTCTGAGTCAATTAATATCATCACTGCCATGCCGACACCCAGACCACATTATGGGGAGGATGTACGCATGTGGAAACCAGAAGCCCATGGTAAGTTCACTGCAAACTCGGCGTATATGATTATTAATCAAGCTCCGGTGGATACAGACCAGGCACCTTTCCAGACCATCTAGTCTCTATCGCTTCCGCATCGCATCAAAACCCATTTATGGTTTCTTCTACACAATCGCCTACTTACAAATGCTCTTCGTGCCCAAAATAAGATGACAGAAGACACCAAGTGCCTACGATGTGATGCCCTGGTCGAGCATTGCATCCATGTTCTACGTGACTGCAAGGAAACCAAGATGGTCTGGTCCATCATACTACCCCCTGAAGCTTTCCACTTTTACACTAGCACAACTGTCAAAAACTGGTTGGAATATAATCTCAAATCACTACGAAATGTGAGTGGCCGGAGCACAAAGTTCGTGGTTACATGTTGGAAGCTATGGAAGAATTGGAATTCTTTCATCTTTGAGCACAAGGTCATTCCACACTGTGTCCTGGCAGTGCAATGCAATTCTGAAGCCAACTCCATACAACAAGCATTTTGTCATACCTCCCAGACACCCAATGAAGTTCTAGAATCCAACAAAGCACTGAAAATACATAGGGCATCCTCAATTATCAATGTTGATGTGGCCACATCCTCTGTCGTTAATCAGTCATGCACTTGTGTGATTCCTAGGAATATTGTGGGAGATTGGATTCATGGTTCGGCGATGATGATAGCAGGCGTGGATGCCTTGTAGGGAGAATTGAAAGCGATCTTACATGGGGCAGAAATGGCATTGCAAAATAATATACAATCTGGGATCATTATCTCAGACTCTTGGAATGCGGTCCAATGGATTAAAGGCAACATAGAACCACCACCAAAGTACTTCACAATTACAATGAGGATCCGGGAGCATTTCCAGCTTGCGAGTATTGAAGACATTGTGCACCTGAAGAGGGATCAAAACAAGCTAACCTATATGCTAGCCAAGTTTTGCCTAAAACAACCATCTATGCCTCCCAACTGGACTAGGTGCCCTGCAAATGCTCTACATCTTTATCTCTCAGACAAGACCCTTTTTCTTCATTTATTTTCAGATTTAGCGAACTGATGTAACCGGTATAGAAAAAAAAAATATATATATATAGCTAAAGTTCGTCCACTACTATTACAAAGGATTTTTTGGAGTTTTCAATAATGAAAACTTAATTTACATCCGTGTTATATACGTTATATCCAAGGATCTATTCCTAACAATAACTTAGATTCATTGCTTTTAAACTTCTCATATTTGAAAAATCTAACCCTCAAAATAGGTACACCGTGATAAGATACCAATCAAACATCACATGATACAAAAAATGAAGCTAAAGACATGATGAATTCCATTCACTTTCAACTAGTAGTGTTTACATTCAATATACATGATTGGAGCATCATGTTATACAAAAAGAAGTCATGTTCACTTCATATATCGTATATTTTTTATACAAGTTTGTAACAAGGAAAATTTTTTGGTCCCAAGTAAGTTTACTTGAGGTGCTTCTCAAATGTTTCTTCTTCTACTCAACTTTCGGAAGCTTCTTTGCTATTTCCGTGAATCCTTCTATCTTGAGGTTTTTAGTGGAGAACCTACATTAAAAAAAAATGTTATCCAGCTATAATTATTTATGCAGTTAACGTTCATAAAGAAAACAATTTTTCACGGAACTAATACTAGACGTGTTGAGCATAAAGATAATAGCACAAGCTTACCTTTTTTCTTTTTCTTTGTCGTATCTCCAACATTTTGTAAAGAAGGGAACTTACATTGATGATAATGATTCAACTTAGTATTTGAAAACTATATTGAAAAATCATCAAGTGTAAGTAAAAAGGCTAACATACATAAAAAGGAACAACATTGGATCATTGAGGGAGACAAAAAGATTGACCGGTGAAAAGCATATTATATATGTTTAATCACTTGATAACATTGTCAAAGTTGAAGCTTAGCATGGCGTACAGAAGTTGCTACCTAGTGGCGCCTTGACCCCCAGGACATCTTGTTGGATTGATTGTCACCGTCAAGTGCCTTCATATATTTTGCCCACAAACAACAACAAAAAATAGTACTCTGCTTCCTCTACATGTGCCACGGCGTTGTATCTTACACTCATTCAAAACATACATGGCTTGCATCACATACAAATTGACCGGAAATAAGCACAAAGATCAGCAAGGTTTCATATTGAATCGTCCCAGATTGCATTTATTATAACCATTTTGTGCAATGTTTGATTTCAGAACTAAATAAAATAACTAATGTCTTGTCATTCTACTCATTCAGATCTTAGTCGACAAGCGTTACAGTGGCTTCTCAACTTTTAACAATTCTATCGAACACTAACGAAGCAGCTTCTGACCTGATCGTAAGGAAACAAGACAATACATTATTACAACAAAATGAAAAGGGAACAACATTCTTATTGAATCAAGTCAAGTTCACCGTAAATGCAATGAGAGGAAAAATGAACATAACGTAATCATATAAAAAGTCTAGTTATAATCTTAGCAAATAAGTGTAAATCAGTTAGACAGAAATAGAAAAAGAAGCATCATGAACCAAATCTGAAGATCTAGTAAAAACTAGCCATAAGTCAGAACTCGAGGGAAGATTAATAACTAAATAGAAAGGGATGCATGGTGCGGTTAAGTAATATACTCACACATACCTTGACACAACTGGGGATCTTGATAAAGGTTTATAGATCTTGCTGCAATCATAGGGAGGAGAGGGAGAGATAGCATTGGAAATCCATGATAACGTTGTTCTAGCACGGCTTGACTGTGGCAACAATCATACTCAAATGAAAGACAAGGACGGAAAGTTGTGAGACACAAAAGGGAGCCTAGCTAATTTAGAAAAATTAGGGCCAGCGGTGACTGGAATAAAAGAAAGGGGGTAGGACACGTCAACCAGAGGAACACACGTGAAACAAAAATATGAGTTAGGTTGGTGGCGGGTACCGGTCGTCGAATATTTTGGACAAATTTCTGGTCAAGGATAACTTAACTCTAGTCAGGGATAAGACATGGGGAAGAATTGCTAATTAGTCATAGGTTATGTCCTTGGCTATATAGCCTTAACTTTTGTTAAGATTTGTTGTAGTGGTGGCGCTGTCTGCATCTGCACTCGGTCTTGATTCTTTTAATTTTCTTGGACATCTTTGATTCTATTAAATCTTATCCACTAGGGGTAGGTTGAGGGAGCATCAAACTTTACTTTGGGTCTCTCCAAGGGTAGAGAAACCCTAAGATCACTCATTCTCTCTCTCTCTTCAATCAAGTCTGGTCCAAATGCCTGAAAAACATGCAAATAATGTCCATAACTGAATTTTATACAAATATGCATATTGATAAAAATAACATATAATCTAATAGGTATAGATGAGATTGTAATGCACTATGACACAAGATGAAGCCCTAAAATAGGGTTGAATCACCTTTCCCTAAGAAGGATCACATTGGACTCATTCCTTTGAGGGAAACCCATGATATATTGCATTTATAGAAGATTACAAAAAAAATCCTTTCCTCAAATGAAGGAAAGAGTAACATAAATGATATCTAACACTTGTTTTTCCATGCTAACATTGCCTCTTCAAACAATTTGATTTTATGTTTCTATGTTCCAACACTTTCTTGCGGCCAAAAATATATATATACCACAAATATTGCATGTGAAAAGTTTACATTTGTTGGGACATCGTATTGACGTTATTTAATATATCGATATAAACTAACTTCTTTGTGCCTAGTAATCATGGAGCTCTCAAATGAAGAAATAAAAAAAATAATATACTCTAAAAATAGAGATGGCATTTTTTAAGAAAAACTATGAATGTAAAAACATATTGGGGACACATCACAACTAAGGACATCAGTTTGGAGAATTCAATGGAAGATTTATCAAAGAATGATAGGAAAGAGTCACAGTGAGTGGGAGGATGACAATCACCACTTCCCAATCCCAAAAGGAAATTCCTTAAGGTTTGGTGGAATATGTTGACCTAATAGGAGTTTTTATGCAATCATTATTTCAATAAAAAAACATCTCATATTATAAATATGACAAATTACCCATGTTAAGCCACAATGTGTAAGTTATATGCTCTAAAAGTTCAAGTGTTAAGGCATAAATTTAGTAACAGAATATTTCAGTAGAGTTGTATATATCTATAAATAATTAATCCATCCAATAGTCCCAAATAATGAGGTCTAAAATTTTAATACATAAAGGGTGGAAATTATTTAAAAAAAATGGTGATTCATTCATCCCGTCACCTGGGTTCAAACTCATGAACTCTTGGTCTTACATCATCACTTCTACCACTGGGGTGCCACTTCATTGGAAAAGGGTGACAATTTTAGTTAGTTACTATTAATCAAATGTTATTAAAAATATGAATGTAAATATGAAATCTGGACAATGTATGATATATAATAAATTAATAATAATGTGATATATAAATTTTATTATGAATTTTTATTGTTGTAAATAGTGAAGGTTGAGATAAAATAGTCATTCTAGGTCATGAATTTATATAATATACACGTGTACCAAATATGTCCATTTTTTCTAAAAGAATGTACTGTGTGCTCATAGATCAAACCAATATAGAAATCATTAAAGATATCTCTAAATGGGTTGATTTGCATTGCAAAAGTGATCAAACTAATACTAATATTTGATTTTTATAGTAGTAAGAATATTTAATTATATTTAAAGAGTACTTAATTGGTTTTATTTATGTGAACATGATATATGTGGTAGATATATAATTAGAAGTGTAGGAGGAGAATGAGAACATCATTATGCTTGGTTGGATAGATGATGAAAAATATCTATTAATAAGAGGGTAATAAGAGGTATAATTAATGTACATTCTTACCTCTCCTCATTTAGTCGGTGCTAAGATGGTGGAGGGAAATATAATATATTTAGTTCTTGAAAAATTATAAATATAATGTAGGTAATTCTTAAAAAACTATGTTTTCATACCGTCCCTTCACTTCCACTGCCAAATCTAACTTCACACATTACAAATTATAGGATCAATCCCTCATATCATCTTCCTTTGTGTCTCCATCATTCAATTAATCTCTTGTATCTTTTTGTTCATACCAAACATATAACTAATAAATCAAACCCATTCTCTCAAGTTAGGCTTGAAAATCCAAGTTAAGTGGCACCCTTTTCTAAGGCAACAAAAATAACAAAATAAGAATATATGTATCTTCCTAAAACATGATAAGTGTAACACCCCACTATACATATCACTTGATCAGAAGCATTCTTACCCAATGGGGGTGTCACAATATGTTGATCATTCAACCAAAGTAAATGAAATAGTTTGCACTGATTTAAAACTGACTCATACATAGTTCTTGACAAAAGAATACTACATCAAATTCATCTATGAGATCTATTCTAATTGGTTACATGACTAAACATAATATGGATCATATCTAAAATTTGGATCGACTTGGTAAATGGCATCCCACTAGGCTAAGCTTGTGAAAAAACACTAGAGGGGGTGAATAGGGTTTTATAATAATTTTAAAAATAATTTAACCAAGCAACCACAAAAATGTTATAGAAGGAGACAAGGCGTTTAGAGTGGTTCCACCCTTAGCAAAAATTAAGGGAGTCAGTCCACTAACCAATTGTTTCCAGTTGGGATTTTGAAAGTATTTGAATTTTATTACCTCACAAGGATGTTACATAAAATTACAAACATCTTTCTAACCCTTTGGACAACCTTCACCTCAAAGTCGTCTCACCAACCTTGAAGTAGCCTTCACTTGAAGTAACTTCAAGCTCCCCGTTCAAGTAGCCTTTCTCCTTGAAGTAGCTTCCTATTGAGACCTTCTAGAAGTAGTCCAAAGTCACACCGAGCTACCTTCACCACCGAAAACGCTCCTACAACCTCCTTTCTGTAGCCTCCACCCTAGGAGTAGCAAAGGAGAAACACAAGTAATACAAGAGAACAAGAAGGGAAGAAGGAAATTACACTTAACCACTTTAGCACAAGGCTTGAATCCTATATCAAGCATTTTGATATCCTATCCAATGTGTATGAAAGTGAAAGTTTAGTGGGTAGGAGATCCTAGCCTATAGGACACGAAATATCTGCTTATGGGAATGATTTGTAAGTGCAAGATTGCTCAATTGCTCATAAGAGTTGATTCTCAATTGCAAGTATGTGTACTCAAGTGAGTTTGGGTGTCCTAAGGCTTGTCTTATTTATAGGAATGGCCTACTGGTACTTAGGGGCATTCTAGACATTTTCTAGGGTGTTCTTAGTGCTTAACTAGTCGTTAGATATCTACTAATTGCATTTGTAACATCTAGTTGATTAATTCTGAAAAGTGCAGACAGAACCCTTCTCAGTCAAACAGTTTGTCGACCGAGTGTCTCTCATTCGAGGAATTTGTCGACCGAGGGTAAGTCTGGAGTAAGTGTATTGCAACGTTCAACTCAACTCCCAACTACATTTTCTAACTCAGTCTAACGGCTAGGAGGGTCTATTCTCAATCGAGAATTTTGTCGATCGAGAGTGTCTCGGTTGAAGTTTTTGTCGACCGAGAATATCCCTACTTCAATGTATTGAGCCATCTACTGAGTGTATCAACATGTAATTGTGATGCTAACTTAGGAGATGATCTATCTAAGTGTTTTGTGTGGATAGGGAAGATCTAAACGCTTGATTTACATGATATCTAAGTACTTGTACATTATATATTTGTACAAGTTTACATTTGATTACAATCATGAAAATAAAGCAATTTAAGCATATAGATCTTCCAAAGCTTTGTCATCCACTTTGTTCCTAAAATACTTAAGTATCACGTTAGTTCCACAAGAATGAAATATTTGTCATTTTCAAAATAAAGGGATTTTAATGATGTCCATTTAGCCAAGAATTTCCCCCTTTATGAAGATGACAAACATTTCTAAATGTAAATCAAATAAGCTTAAAACCATATTGAGTTTCATACCTGATTTACCTTGTGTATACCTTCTCTTGTTTATGGAATGTGTGCTTATTATTCCCAAAGAAGTGCGGAACATAAAATCCAACTCTTTAGGGAATATAGCAACTTTTGATGTGAAGACAAAAGAGTATGTATGAAACTCATTGATTGAGTATTTAAGATTTATATTATTTCTCCCCCTTTGTCATTTCAAAAAGATAACTGTTAAAAACATGTGTTAAGACTCCCCCTTAATTGGTTCTCTCCTTTCAAAAGGATAACCATTAAAACATGCTAAAAAATGTCCATTTACAGCCAAAATGTAAGGATCGTAGAAACCAACCGATTTTAAGAAGCACAAATGTCAAAGAAAACATCTTCTAAGGGAGTGATAAGTAATTTCTTCCATATGTTATTAAATTGATCTAATGGAAGTGGTTTTGTGAAAATATCAGCCAATTGATCTTCCGTATCAATATGATGAAGGGATACATGTTTTTTAGAAATATGATCCCTTAGAGAATGATGGCGGATTTTAATATGTTTGGCAAGGTTGTGTAAAATAGAATTATGTGCTAAGTTTATAGTGCTTGTATTGTCACAAAAGATAGGTGTAGAAGAAAATATAAAACTATAATCATTTAAAACTTGTTGTATATAAAGTACTTGAGTACAACAAAACCCAGATGCCATATATTCAGCTTCAGTGGTAGAGAGGGCAACTGTGTTTTGTTTATTCCTAAACCATGATACTAAGGCTCTTCCTAATAAGAAATAACATTCTCTTTTGATCTTTCAGTCAAGTCGACAACCACTGTAATCGGCATCGGTATAAGCTTTCAAATCCAAAGATTGTCCTTTAGGATACCATAAACCATAGTTTGTAGTGCCAGCTAAATATCTTAGAATCCTTTTGACAGCTTGGAAATGAGTTTGCATAGGTTTTGATTGAAATCTAGCACAAAGTCCAACAGAAAACATGATATCCAGTCTAGATGTGGTTCAGTAAAGCAAGCTACCAATCATGGCCCTATACAAAGAATCATCAATGGGTTCCCCATTTTCATCCTTGTCAATTTTATTAGAAGTGCTCATTGGTGTGGTAGCATGTTTGCAATGTTCCATCCAAAAACATTTTAAAAGTTTATTTGTATACTTCTCTTGGCTTATAAAAATCCCAGTAGGCATTTGCTTTATTTGAAAACCAAGAAAGAAAGTCAATTCTTCCATGAGACTCATTTCAAATTCCTTTTGCATAATATCACTAAATTGTTTACATAAAGATTCATTTGATGTACCAAAGATAATATCATCAACATAAATTTGAACAACCAAAAAATCAAATTCATATGTTTTGAAAAATAAAGTAGAATCTGAATTTCCAATTGAAAAGTTATTATCAAAGAGAACTTTTGAGCCTTTCATACCAATTTCTAGGTTCTTGTTTTATCCCATAAAGTGCTTTCCTAAGTGTGTATACATGATCATCTTTTTCAGGAATTTCAAAACCAAGTGGTTGGGGAACATATACTTCTTCTTGTATTATTCCATTTAGAAATGTACTTTTTACATCCATTTCGAATAATTTGATGTTTTTGTGGGAAGCTATAGCTAGTAACATTCTAATTGTTTCAAGTCTTGCCATGGGTGCATAAGTTTCATCAAAGTCTATTCCTTCTTGTTGATTATACCCTTGTGCTACCAACCTAGCTTTATTTCTTACTACTTCCCCAGCTTCATTTAATTTATTACGAAAACCCACTTAGTTCCAATGATGGTTTTATCTTGAGGCTTAGGAACTAAGTCCCATACATCATTCTTACTAAATTGATTTAATTCTTCTTGCATGGCCATTATTCAATAATCAAGATTCAAACTCGACAAATCAAGTCCTTGATAGATATATCATGAAAAGATTTACATTGAAGAAGAGGATACGCAGGCAACAAGTTGCGCCGCTAGTCCTTTTTGGATAGCAAATCCAATCCTCTAAAATACAATATCCATACACTTGGGAGCCATAACATTAATATTCATAACTTTTTGGACTCTTTTAAGAAGCCCCACACCTTCTGGTACTAAGAATCCAAAAGTATCAAATCCAAAGGGAATAAAGGCATGTTGGTTCTCAATACATGCTTTCTCATGCTTACCCACTTTGGCTGAAGCAGCTTTAAGGGCAGCATGTCCCACTGTAAAAGCTCTACTCCTCAATCCCACCAGTGGAGAAACTCCTGTAAGGTCCACACATGAATGTTTCCCTCCTATCCACCCAAAAATCAAGACATCAGCAGGCCTAAGTATCGATCTTCCCTCTTGTGGATCAATTAAAAAATTTCACAGGTGCCTCTTTCTTAGTAGAAATACCTGCACGTCTGAGTACATCAAAAAGAACATCTCTAATAAGATCATGTATGTATTTAAAACCTGGAAGCTCTCTGTAATGAACTACATGTTCTCCAAAAGTGTCCAAACATGTCTTACGACAAATTGGACAAACCACATCTGCTGGAAATAGAGGGATCATCAGACGGTATTTTAAGATACTACGGTACTCCACTGGTGACATATGCAGACAAAGTCCATCTATTGGAATAACAAGGAGAAAATTTGGAGCGTGATCATCTTGTAGACATTTAAAAATGGCTTTCTATCTAATGGTCATGTCAAATTTAACTTCTATGTCCTCAATTATTTTACTAAAAAGAGCACTCGCCAAAGCATTTTGGGCTTTTGGGGGATGATGTCTGTTTTAGAAAAACAACTAAGATCAAAAGAGGGTATCCTGACATGAAGACAATCTACAACATAATCAAAATCATGGTCCATACCGTGAATCCCACTACCTCGCATGATGTGATCCTGAAGCACCCAAGATTGGGCCCTAGATGCCACAAAAGCATACGAAGAAGCATCAGCTGCTGAATATAGTCCCAAGCTGCCAAGCCGAATGGGCAATGAAGCCATCCTCCATTGGAGGTCTCCAAAAAAGGGACCTCCACAGACTACAATGTCTTCTATGGACCCACATAAGCCTCTGTCAAAACATGATGTTGCCTTCTCCATGTACATAGGTTGACAAGTCCTCAGGACAAATAAAAGTTTTGAGATACCTATACACGATCGGAGCAAAAGGTGCTCACTCTGAGGATCATCCAACTGAGGAGGAAGATGCATCAACTCAACAGCCTTGCAAGCCCTCTCCATAGCCAACCTCTCAATAAAATCTTGGTCTCTACTAACAGCTCCACCAAGAAACTTCACCCCAGACAGAGGCCTCCCAATATCTGATGGAAACAAATCTTTTTGAAGCTTCTTACCATCACATGTAGGCCAGTACAACTCAGTTTTATGAATATTTAAAATCAAACCCAGATCTGGTCCATGTCGTTGAATGATATCTAGAACTTTGGCCACCTCTGTTGTGTCCCCAATGATTGTCCCATCATCTAGATACCATGCATGAAGAATAAGTTGGCTCTTGTCCCTAATATGATGGATAAGAGAATGTAGAACAAGCGAAAAAAGAAGTGGGCCTAAAGGATCACCTTGCTGCACCCCAGTGACTGACTGTATATATATATCTCCAAGGTACAACCTTGTTGCCTGGCCATACAAGAACTCCACCCATAAAGAAATAGATGGGCACTTTGTCCTCACCTGACGGAGTAAGGAGGACCTATCAACCAGATTGAACGCGTTAGAAAAATCAACTATAAGCATAGATAAAGAACCGTCATTGTGCCGCACATTCAACACCCTATTGACACTGTGTAAAATGGCCTCTTCTCCCCCAGATACGCCCACTCCAAACTAGAAGTCATTGAGATACTTGGCCATGTCTTTACTCACTCATGCCATACCAACTTTAGACACCAGACGTCTCCATATAATACTGACTGCGATGGGGCATATACCATTTTCTGACTTAAGTAGCGGTGTAAGCGGCGCAAAAGCTACAAACTCTGCCAAACACAAGGGACACCTTCCCTCCAACCATAAATTAACCACATAAGTGATGGCACATAGGAGATCGGTGGCTACAATAGACCCCTCTCCACACATATCATCGAAGATGAGTTGGGCTCTCAGACCATCTCTTCCACATGAAGTCCCTTTAGGAAAAGACTTGATGCATCCAAGAATAGTGTCAACTTCCGCTACCAGGGAAGCTTCAGAAAATAGAGTATCAGGCAAGAAAGGAGGTGGCTTGTAAGGGTGTTTAGCCTTCAACACCTTTATGGTAACTTCGTTGTACGGAGCCACGCCTGATGAAGACAACACTTTAACCGATGCTATTAAATGTATGTCTGCAACCTTACAGAGATACTACCTAATGTTTGGGTTTACTTTATTATCCTCCTCCATAGAGGTACCACCATTGTGTTCCATAACCTCGGGTCCATGAGGGTCCAACACTTTGTCCACTAACTTAGAAAAACCATCAGCTTCTCCCCATGTAGAAAGTGAGCTAAGAATAGATCTTTGTTGTAGTGACTTTCTATTGTCGGATCTGCTATCATGTCTGTATTGAGGACGAAACACCTACAGAGTACAATGTGGAAGAAGCAATAGTTTCACCCAAGCAGCTATGGAACTTGGGTCAGCGATCACTTTGTAAAGAGATGTCTTTAAAGCTTGAGAAAAAGCAATTCGACAACTATGTGGAATGCTCTTTACTGTGATAATGGGTGCTCTAAAGACCCGATCCAGAAGCTCAGCATCCAGGACCAAACTCATAACATTAGAGACCTCAAGTCCCTTTGGGTGAGGCTTTAAGATGCCTACAATGCGACTTACAATCTGCCATGTATCTTTAGTGACCTGAACAATACCATCATCATGATGGTAAGCACAACTCGCTGCTTGTATCTTCATGAACTTCCCACATAACCAATGATCAAGGAGCCTCAAAGTCATATCCACGACAAGGAATAAACCATAGTCATATTGAATCGCTTCTCGCAACTTAGTATTGCGCTCTTCACTGCACAGATGTGCGCTTTTGAGATGAGAGATCAGATGTGTGAAGCCTTTGCTTCCTTCTCTACCGTCCAGATAACAATGAATGTCTTTAAATGGACAATACAAAGTCCCTCTCACCGGCTTCATGCATCGTCGTTGACGATATGCATGTGCGTTGGGAATTTCTCCTTCTTCTAGATCAGACATCACTCGTGGTTGTCCAGTAGAAACAAAGCAATCTCCTATTCCCTGCTGCTACCCAGGGGGCAATCGTAAGAAATTGCAAAGGAATCAGAGACTCCAGGTCGGTTGTTGCGTGAGGGAGCCGCGTGAGGGTGGAAAGCCGACCGCGTAGGGAGGGGAGAGCGGCCGCCAGATGGAGATCGGCACCGTTAGGGAGACGAGCGCAGATCAAAAAAGCAGAATAGGAAACCGATATTAAGCTAGAGGAACTGGGTCTTGGCTAGCAACAGTCGTTCCCGTTCATGGTCGTCTACGGAGATCCGAACAAGAGAGGGGAACTAGGACAACAGACGAGACAACTTATCATTTGCCCCTGGTCGTCCTGGTGCCCTAGCTCGCTGGGAATACCACTTTGACTTATCGGTGCGGTCGCTGTTGAGATTGACGCTGACGGCGGATCGACGATTGCATCAAACTTTTCTAGGATCAGCGAAAAATGAAAGATTTTAGTGGGATCGGTGGCAGTGCCACTCCACTCCTAGGCATCACGGACCTCCAAAGCGGTGTGACAAAATTTCCCAAATCATCTTTTAGAGCTTCAGTTACTTTCTTGGGTTCAATTATAGATACAAATGCCATATTTGCAACATCTCTAAAAGATGAATAGGTTTTTACTTTATCATTAGGATGTCTAATGATTAGTTCTTGAGGATGATCTTTAATGAGTCTAGGAATGGGTTGTTGTGTCTCAATTTGTTGATCATTTTCAGCATTTTGATCATCTTTAGTTGATATGGTTAGATCTTCAATTTGCTGAGTAATATCAACTATTTCATTATTTTCAGCACTTTGTTTTAGTTCTTCATGAAAAGTAATGTGAAGGGATTCTTCAACTTTTCTAGACATGGTGTTGTAAACTCTAAATGCTCTACTAGAAGTTGAATATCCCAAGAAAAAGGCTTTTTGTGATTTAGAGTCAAACTTTTCTCTATCATCTTTTGTGTTTAATATATAGCAGGTTGAGCCAAAAGTATGAAAATAATCAACCCTTGGTTTCTTATCATAAATAAGTTCATATGGTGTTTTCTTCAAATAAGAGTGTATGGTTACTCTATTTAGCACATAACAAGTTGTGTTTACTCCTTCAGCCCAAAATGTTTTAGGTGTGTTATGTTCAAGCATCATAGTCCTAGCCATTTCTTGTAAGGACCTATTTTTTCTTTCAACTATGCCATTTTGTTGTGGAGTGTGTGGAGCATAAAAATTGTGAGTGTAGCCTTGAGATGTGCAGAATTATTCAAATATATGATTCTCAAATTCTCCACCATGATCACTTCTAATTATGCATATTTTGCTTTGTAATTGATTTTCAATCTTTGAAAAAAATTGTATGAATACTTGAATGGTATCATCTTTATTTACAAGAAAATGAACCCATGTATAATTACTGTAGTCATCAACAATAACAAAGCAATATCTTTTTCCACCAATAGATTGTGTCCTCATAGGTCCAAACAAATCCATATGAATAAGTTCTAGTGATCTATTAGTGCTAAGCATGTTTTTGGATTTGAAATAAGTATTAGTTTGTTTACCCAAAGTACATGGTTCACAGTTTTTAGATTGATCAAAAGATAGATTAGGAAAACCACGAACAAAATCATATTTAACTAACTTTTTAATAACATGTGAACTAGCATGACCTAGTTTTCTATGCCATAATTGTAGAGAGTTATCTTTTACAAGTAAGCATTTTCCAACTACAACTTGCATAGAGTTAGGTCTAAGAATATATAGATTTCCAATTCTTTTTCCTTCATACACAACATTTGTAGTATTTTCTACTAGTAACTTGCAGCAATTTTTATTGAATAAAACACCATATCCACTATCACATAGTTGACTGACACTTATCAAGTTATGATGCAAACCATCTACAAGTAAAACATTTTTAATTTCAAGGTTTGTACCAATATTACCTATTCCAACAATTTTACCTTTACCATTGTCTCCAAAAGTGATTGTTCCACTTTTCTTTTTTTTCAAAAGTTCGAAAAGCATCCTTGTTGTTGGTCATGTGTTGGGAACATCCATTGTCAACCACTCAATCCTGCAACAAAATATAGGTTTTTGTACCCATGTGATGGTCTATTATGGTTAGGTACATTTAATAACAAACTGAACATGATTACATAATTTAAATTGAACAAAACTTCATTTGTTCGAAAAATACTTCGACCGAAAGATGTATCGGTCGAATATTTTGTCGACTGAGAATGTTGTTGTTTTACAGGTTGAAACAAGAAATCTCTTGGTCGACGATTTTCTCGACCGATTTTGTTTTGATCGAAGATTTCTCGACTGGAATTGTTACTATTTTTACTACAAATTTTAGATTTGACACAATCATTCCCTCAGTCGAATACTTTCTCGACTGAGGAGTGTCTCGGTCAAACTATTTATCAACCGAGGGTGTTTCTGTTTGTTTCAGTAATTTTTTTATGTTAGTTTTAAACTTAAGTCAATACAATAAGCTAAGGTACCAGTCTATTTAGTTGAGATGAGACATTAAGATATCCAAATGAGGTGTTAAGTCATATCTCAACTTAATCATATTCAAGTTTGCTAAGTTTGAGGTCTTGGGACCCAAACTAATTCATCATCCATTTTCTTGTATGGGCATGAAAAAGAATAATGTCCAAGATGCAAGCAATAGTGACAACAAATAGAATCAATTTCATTTCTCTTTGAGTTGTTCTTGGGTACATACATGATCTTGGTCTTGGGTTCTTGTGTTCTTCTAGGTTTAGGCTGAGAGGATTTTTCTTTTGGAACATATCCTAAACTTCTCCTTCCATTATAACTAGACAAATTTTTCAGAATCTTATCAAGAACATTATTGTTTCTCAAACTACTAATTTATCTTTGTAATTTAGCAATCTCATCCATTTTCTTTTTGATATCTAACTTTACCTGATCTATATCAGATGATAATGCATCTTTTTCTTTGACAATAGAAACATAATCTAGATGAGTACACAAGATAGGTTGAGTCTGAAAATTATTTAATTTTGCAAGCAATTCAACCTTTTCTTGAGAAAGAGAATCATAGTTTGTCTCTAGAGTGAGAAACTTCATAGTACAATAATTGAGATATGATTTCAAAGTAGAATTTTCAGAATAATACCTTCCTTTTCAAAAGTAATATCATTTAATTTAGCATACAAATCCTCATTAGTTTTGATAATCCTTTTTAGTTTCTTTTTGCAATCAACATATTTTTCATGTGTATCTTGAAGACTAGCAATTAGATCTGCTTTTGGTAAATAAAAAAGACTTACCTCTTGTGATTCATCACTATCATCTTCTCTTGTCATGAGACACTCCACATTCTCTTCTCCACTTCCGCTATCATTTGACTCATCCCATCTAGCTTTGTATGATTTTTCTCACTTCTTCTTAGATGAGATTTTCTTACCCTTCTTTGCTTTAGGACATTCATTCTTAAGATGTCCCTTCTTTCCACATCCAAAAAACCTAGGAGAGGAAGAAGAAGAACCAATAACTTTGTTAGATTTAAATCTTCTATATTTCTTACCATTTACAATTAGAGCTTCTTCTCCCTCATCTCCATCACTTGTCTCATCACTTTCTTGAGTGATGACCTTTGTAGCCTTTAGAGACATATCCTTCTTTCTCCCTTGTTGAAGTTCACGCTCTCATCTTTCTTCCTCCTCCAAGGTTGCCTCATGTGCTTCTAAGTTGCCAATGAGTTGCTCCATCCTTAGTCAGGTGAGGTCATTGGCTTCTTTAATTGCAGTTACCTTAGGCTTGTACTTGGGAGGAAGAGACCTAAGAATTTTTGACACTTGATCTTCTTCACTAATTTCTTTACCTAAAGCATTCAAACCATTAACAATCGAAGAAAACTTTGCATACATTTCACTAATAGACTCATTTGGTTCCATACAAAACTATTCAAACTTTTGTTTAAGCATACCAATTTTGAAATTCTTTACTTGAACAGTTCATTCATAAGTAAAAGAGAAACTATGCCATATTTCATATACAGTTTCACAATTTGATATTTTATGAAACTCACCTATGGAAATTGAACAATAAATGTTACGTACAACTTTTGCATTTAATTGGGATAATCTCACCGTATTTGCATCCCATGTAGCATATTCAGTTTGAGGAAGTTCACAGACATTTGAAACCATTCTTTCGAGCTCCCAACTAATTGCTTGAAAGTAGAGTTGCATCCTCCTCTTCCAATAGATGTAGTTGGTTCCATCAAATGGTGGAGGCTGAGCCACATGTGTTCCTTCCAGGTTGAGGTTGTTTAGTACCCCATCACCCATTTTCTTCAAGACTTGTTAAGGTTCCGTGAAGCCTGCTCTGATACCAATTGAAAAAACACTAGAGGGGGGTGAATAGGGTTTTATAATAATTTTAAAATAATTTAACCAAGCAGCCACAAAAATGTTATAGAAGGAGACAAGGCGTTTAGAGTGGTTCCACCCTTAACAAAAACTAAGGGAGTCAATCCACTACCCAAATGTTTCCCTTTGGGATTTTGAAAGTATTTGAATTTTATTACCTCGCAAGGATGTTACATAAAATTACAAATACCTTCCTAACCCTTTGGACAACCTTCTCCCAGAATTCATCTCACCAACCTTGTAGCAGTCTTCACTTGAAGTAACTTCAAGCTCCCCCTTGAAGTAGATCCACATTGATACCTTCTAGAAGTAGTCCAAAGTCACGCCGAGCTACCTTCACCACCGAAGAAGCTCCTACAACCTCCTTTCCGCAGCCTCCAACCTAGGAGTAGCAAAGGAGAAACACAAGTAATACAAGAGAACAAGAAGGGAAGAAGGAAATTATACTTTACCACTTTAGCACAAGGCTTGAATCCTATATCAAGCATTTTGATCTCCTATCCAATGCGTATAAAAGTGAAAGTGTAGTGGGTAGGAGATGCTAGCCTATAGGACACGAAATCAAAGCTTATGGGAATGATTTGCAAGTGCAAGATTGCTCAATTGCTCACAAGAGTTGATTCTCAATTGCAAGTATGTGTACTCAAGTGAGTTTGGGTATCCTAAGGCTTGTCCTATTTATAGGAATGACCTACTAGTACTTAGGGATATTGTAGATACTTTCTAGGGTGTTCTTAGTGATCAATTAGCCTTTAGATATCCACTAATTACATTAGTAATGACTAGTTGATTAATACTAAAAAGTGTAGACAGAACCCTTCTCGGTCAAATAGTTTGTCGACCGAGTGTCTCTCGGTCGAGCAATTTGTCGACCGAGGGTAAGTCTAGAGTAAGTGTATTGTAATGTTCAACTCAACTCCCAACTACTTTTTCTAACTCAGACTAAATCAAACTCTAATGTAAAACTATGATAATAATCTTGGCGTTGAATGTATATTAAAACTCACATTATATAATCAGTATAACATTCATACTTGAATAAGCCATAACAAATCACACAATGTACTATACGCAGACATATTAATCTATGATTAAAAGAAAACCTACAAATTTGATCATATGTCTCTAGTCACTTCAATTTGGTTGAAATCAAATATAATATCAAAAACTCTATTCTATAGCGGTTAAGCATATATGTAATGAATTATCTCATGAATATCCGTAAAATACATCATATAATATCCTCTTGACTATAAAATCAAATACTACTCTACTATTACCATACTAAGAGCCAAGAATCGTTTCCATCTTTCAGCCCATGTCTAGTACAAGCAAACGGACTCCCGAAACAAGATTATGTAATAACTAATTCTCACACTTTTATGTAACTTAATAAACAATGGACTCCTAAGGAAAAGACATATAATTATCATCCTGTAACCCACGACCGAATAAATAAACTCCTAAAGAATCGTTTCGCAATCCACGAATAAATAGAATCCTAGTGAAAAGATATCAATTTATCGTTATCGTCTCAAACCATTTTTATATCTTCAACCAACATGTTCTTCCTGCATCTTCTTCCTGCCGTTCAACCTGTTTTGCCTCTCCGATAACTAGAATATTCGGTTGATAGTCACTTTGATATTATGACAATAAGGTATATCAACCTTCATTGTTCCGACTTATTACCATGCAGCATGTAGCTTCAACTTTAGTTTGATTGGCGTCGTCTCTATTGGCTAGATAATTGACAAGACCGTCAAGTATGTTGGGCGGTACATGCAATAGCCCTACGGGTGATGGAGTACTCTTTGGGCGCAGTATATCCTGCAACTTCAATGACGAGTTAACGAGCAGCACATGACAGTATTTCCCAGCCTGTTGACTTCTTATGATCAGGTGCATGGTTGTTCGCTAACGTTTTCTTTTGCGGAAGTTGTGGTGGATACATGGCACTGATGCATGATACATAATATATGATACTGACGTTGGGAAGGCAGAAATTGACATTTAGCACTTATATCGAATTCATGTGGGTTATGTGGTTGTTTGTTGGGTATACAGCTCAGAGAGTTTATTCAAAAATCTATGTGGATGATATATAACATTCATTTTGTATCGTGGTCTGGCCAGTTCAATAGATGATTATACGTCGGCTGTCACGGAAATGTTTGCTTCCGGTTGTCTGGTCAGTTTCTTCAGCGCATTTGAGTATTATTATGTAACTTTAGGAATGGCATCACTGATCCAAGAGGCATCAGTGGGCTGCAGCTGGAAGCAATTTCATCCATTCACCAAGCACCATGTTCTGGATTCCGGTATGATGTGGTGAGTTTTAAATTTTTCTATCGGCAACAACAAATATTTGTGGTACTGGATGATAGGGTCACTTGTCGGCAGAAATAGCATTTATCGTGTTCCAAACATAAATTTAATCTAGTTGAAACTAATCGATTTTCATTGGGAATAAGGCAAACCTTTGTATAAGGGATGAGAAGTTTGGAAGTCAGCTTCTTCCTTGCTACAGGAAGAATTGATTTAAGTACCCTGATACCTATGCTGGTTAAATACAAAGAACGTCCACTGGCAGATCTCATCGCTTTTTTGGATTTCACGGTAAAATGTTGTTTTGAATTTGTTGTTGTGTATATTCCAGTGACGGGTGCTTAGTTTGGTCGTCATGTTTGTATGCTACTACAGTCGTGCCGGCCTCCTAGAGACCCATACTATTACTCAGAGCATACATGACGTAGTGTTACTCTGAGCTTACATGATGTAGTAACGCTGGTCTCCCATGGGCATGCTATGCTAATGTTCTGATATGTTGCCATATGCTTGGGAATTGCTGGGTAAGGAGTCGTGTCTTTTAGATGGAATCATGTTGGCGCAGCCTTTTCTTCATTATAACAAGGTGGTTCTGCATCTCAGGTACGATTTCTAGCCACTAACATATACACAAAATGTGTCGAATACAACTAGACATACAATTATGTATGTCCGATATCTAAACACTTAATAAAACATGCTTTAACAAAATAAACAGTTGTAAAAAGCTACAAACAGCATATTAGAGCACTATGCTAGCATGTCCCCATATTTCATTTCTAGATGGCTTGGTTTTTAAGGACTTTCATCGTTGTTATTTTCATCTTTAGTTTGTTTATCATCGATTAAACGATGCTTACACCTATGAAATAATTTCATGTTGAAATTGTATTTCTTTGTGTATCAAATCAAAAATTATGCTATGATTTTTCTCAATGTGGAAAATTATAAATAAAATATTCAATTGGAGAGGACAATAAAAACATGTGAGATGAACTTGTATCGCTCTCACTTTGTTATGCGACTTAGTTACCTAAAGTGTGAAAGTAGTAAACTAATGTTTCAGGAGACTCCATGTAAGTTCTTTTACTTGTCTCATATAACTCTAAATTGAACAATAGAAGTATCTCAACTGACATGTACATTTTAATGGATGTACGCTTTGATCACCAAGCGAGGTTATATCATTATGAATATTCATAGGTCAAATTATGTTGATGTGGATGTTTTGGTCATGTAGAGAATACATAAACTCAATTATTAATTTATTATATTAATCAAAATATCCATAAATTTCTACCATTTATTTTACTCGAAGACTAACTCATAGATAATCAATGTTTGACTTGTGATTTACAACGGGAATCTTAATTCTTCCCATAGCATTCAAACTTAATTACTCTCTATTTTCAAACAAGGAACTTCATGCGACTTAGAGTTATTCAAATCTACTTCTTTTTAAGAAGAAGGTGTTTCCTTATGGTGTAAGGCATTATTTATGCATATTACAGTTGGTTTAATTCATTTAGAGTATGTATCTCATTTGACGTGCAACAAAAAAAAATTCTAAGCATAAACATATCATTGTACGTTCAACATTGAGATGTTTATGACAATTTTTATGCCCTCACACAAAACATAACAAAAACACAAGTGTTGGATGCTTATTTCTTACTTTTCTAGTAATGGATTCTTTTTCATTTACTTATTTTTATATTGTAAGAACTTCCATTTTTCTATTTGTTGTCAATAGATAATATTTCCATAGGAAATTTTATTGTGACTTCATAGTAGCTACCTCTTACGGAAGAAATACAAAAGGTCAAGTAATGATATTTCATTTACTCTTGTATGTTAATAGAATAAATAGAGAAATGTAAAATCAAATTATTTACATATTAACTTTGATTGTTGTTCTTGATCCCTCAAAATATTATCTTAATATGATTATCATGATGTTAGTATAGCTAAGGGTTAACATAGATACTCATTTGACATGTGGTACCATACTTCATGTTATCAAACACAATATTGTCCATTATTTTGATTTTATCTAAATTGAGATATATCTAATATATAGCTCAATTTAAAATCTATTTTACATTATTGTTCTTGATCCAACTATTATGGAATGTATGTATTGAACCATGGATTTCTAAATTTTTGGTAGCAGGATTTTGTGTTTAATACTTCATACTTATATGGATCAGAAACTTGGTGTCAGTCTTGAAGTGGATTGATCATAGATATTACAATGTTAGAAATGAAATAAAGAAAATGATTGAAACTTGTTTCATTTTCTTCAAAAATTATAGTGTATATTTTGATTTTTTATACATCATCAATTTTTGTTTAGAAATATTCTAAACATATAGTCTATATAACAATTATTTTATTTTATGCTAAGGCAATAGCATTTATCACTATAAGTATAATTATTCACATATATTTATTGTCCTCCACATCATCCCTTTACTTATAACATGATGAATATAGAAAAATAAATTTATATTGGAAAATCATTAATTGGAATATTTTCATTTTTTCTAAGAGTAATAATGTATTAATTATATTATCAATTACTATAACTGAAATAACATCAAAAGTAAACATATTCCATTGAATAACATTGCTTTATGTTCAGATATCAATAAATGGAATAAGCTTTTTTTTCTAGAGTAACGAATGTAATATTTTTGTTTTGAGGGGGAGGATAATAAAATGTAATAATTACATTATCAAATTGTATTTTTGAAATTATATGAAAAATAAACATATTCTAATTCTATTATGTATCTTGTTGTATGAAACGATATCTACTCTAATTGTGTACATGAAACACCAACGGTTTGGTAGTGTTTATATTACGCAGAAAATATTTCATATAAATTGATATAAATCAACATTCAAGTGATAGTAACATACATATAACATGTTCAGAATCTTATAAATTGATTACGTGTTTGTGTATGTCAATATTTAAATATTCGGGTAATGTATTCATGTAGATATTTTATAATGATATTGGTTTTGAGTTCATCATCTACTCCTACAAAAAATAACCACACAATTTCCACCACTTTTGTACAAATATAGATAACAATGTAATATGTTATAATTATTATTATATGTAATAATAATTTAAATTCTATTTTTGGATCAAGCAAGAGTGGGTAATTTAAATTATTTTCATCTAAAAGTTCTATGAAATATTTATATATTATTTTTTTCTGTGGAAGAAGGAAATATTATCTTTACTATTATATGAAGTCATGAAGTTGATATAGTTTTGCTATTTGAATAATCCAAATGATTGAGATTCCAATTGCATATAATGGTTCAAAATACAGTGTTTATTTTGTAAAATAAAAATTATGGATAGTTGTAGCTACATAAAATTCAACAATTCTTTTAGTTCCTAATCATAACAATAAAATTTATCTCAGTAGTAGTTCTGGCCTCTATAAAAATATGGTTAAACATGGTTCTCATTAGTGTAAAATTATACAAGTAACTAAAAATTTAGATTTTATTCTTTTATTGAATATAGTAAGATAGAGTCTCATAGGCATGCTTGTATAACATTGCATTACATATTCCATAAATGTGATGCAATGCTATTGAACTAATATTTTATGGTATTTTGAATAATTTTATGTATTCCCTTAATGTGGTATATAGCTATGGCTTCATATTTAATTTTGGTTGAATGAAAACACTACAACAACACGAGTCTGGAATCCACCTTTTTTTTTTCTACGGTGTGTACAGTGTGGCAAAATATTACGGATTTTTGCAAGGCTATACCACATGGGTAAAGATTTTCCCACTCACCTCGCTCTGTCCGTCCCACGCACTCATTCTCTCCATCCTTCTCGGTCTCACGGCCCCCTCTCTCCCTTGTTCCCAATTTCATCGGCAAATCTCTACCACTTTCCCGATGGTTTTGCGATTCCTCAGTTATCTAGTGCCAGCCCGTCTCTCACACATCTTCTTCCCCCTTTCTACAATAGAAGACTAAAATTAATGAGTGCCGCTTTTTCCCCCAAATTTCAAGTCCACCGTCTGCTTCTAGTTGTTGCACCAACTTTGAGCGAATTCAAGGGAAAGGGGCTAGCAAACTCTAGCAGAGGTGTCCTCCCCCTTATGTGGCAGCACCTTCATCCATTGTGCATCATTCTCCACTAGCGTGAGTGGTGCGGCTGCAATCTAGGAGGATACTACGTAGAAAGATTTGATTCTTCCAGGTTTTTGACGGCCCAATAGTCAAACCTCTCGATTTTAATTTTTGCATTGCAATTTTGAAAGCAATTGAAGTTTTTTACGGTCAATGGTCTTTGCAGGATAGTTCTAGGGCCAAAAGCTTGAATCTGTTATTGGGGAGATCGTCTTGGTACAAAAAGAAGCTCTTCATAGTTGTAAAGAACACATTTATCTTCTATGAGGAATCAACATACCAGTTTTATCATAATTTTTATATCTTGATGTAGTTTTTTTGTTGATCATATTCTGTTAAGATTGTCATTCCGCTCATCTGTTCTTGTGACAAGTTTGATGATTTATTTCAGAAAATAACTTCTCAGTTGTATTGGATGTTTGTCTTAAACTATAAACCTTGACATATTCATTTTGTTACAATCAGATATTAGCGCAAGGTAATCAACTATTACCATGAGATATGCTTTCGGAATGGGCAATTTAAGAGAGGTTGTAAATTCAAATTCTTCGTGTTGTTGGATAATTTCGTATATTCATTGGCTATGTCCAAAGTTTAGCAATATTTATCCCAAGTTTCATTGTTTTTTTGATCCATTTCACCCATTTGTTTGCTAGCTTATAAGTTGTTTTAGTATAAAATTTTGACTTCTTTGTGATTCTAGTAATTTTCCACATACATGTAAATACGTTATTTTCTAAAGTATATGTATTTGGTTTGGTGTATATTTTAGGGCATGTGTGGCTATGTAGCTCAATTATGTATTTGGTTAATGTTATACATAGTTTATATTGATCTGATTTCATTCATTGTTATAAAAACCATAAATATTTTTTTTTCCAAATGTAAAATAGTCCTAAATCGACCTGACTTACACCTAAACTGATCACAAACTAGATTTTGTTAGCCCTAATTTTAAAAAAAGAACCAACTTTCTCTAGTTTGGCTTAAATCAGGCTTAACGTTTTAAAAAATGTTAAGTGGTAAGTGTGGATAACACCTTGTAACTGGTTAAGGGTTAAGCGGTTGATTTTTGAAAAAAAAAATAGGTTTAAGTTTTTTATATATATTTTGTTGGACGGAAATTACTTAATGCATGTCCAAGTCAGACTAATTAAACTATGAAGTGGATTAGATTGGGCTATAAGGACTTTTCTTCTCACCCATGTCATCCAAGGACCTAGGTGCCAAGTTTTAAAGGCATGTCAATGCATAAGAGGGGCTACACTACTACAGAAACAGCGTTCAGTGTCGCTTTTCTGGGCCTCAGTTATTTAGGAAAACCGACGCCTCTAATATTAGACGTCAGTTATTTAAGCAAACCGACGTCTATATTCGAAGACCAGCCAGACACGGGTACCGCTTTGCATTCAGCGTCGGCTGGTTATAACAGACCGACGCCTAAAATCGCCCGCGAAATCCAATTTTCGGGCGAAAACACTACATCGTCGGTGTTTTAACAATTCACCGACGCCTATTTAACATGAAAATTTGCGCGAAAAGTCCCACTTTCAGTGTTAGTTATCCTTCGATAATCGACAATGATAATGGTTCCCGCCAAAAAATTTAGGGTAAAGGTTGTCTAGTTGGGTGTTGGTGTTTTACTATCAACCGACACCTAAGACGTTAGGTGTCATTTGTATTTGACAACCGACGCCTTTACGAACTTAATAGACCCACGATCGATCGATCGAACCGGTACCTGTTTCATTGTCTTCATCGCCCGCTAGAAGCTGCCTGTGCTTCCTCGCCTCGCCTCATCGTCGCCGCCGACGGTGCTACTGCTCTGCTCGCCGGCGCTGCTTCTTCTTCGCCATCGCTGCTCTGCTTCTTCACTTGTTGCTTCTCCGGCCGGCGCCTGCTACTTCTCCAGCCGTCTGTTGCTTCTCCGACCGCCGCCCGTCCCTCGGCTTCTTCGTCTGCTCGCCGCCACTACTGCCGCTGCTCGCCACTGCTCTTCTCCACGCTAGCTCCAGGTTGGCTAGCCTCTTTGCTTCCTTCTCCTTAGCTCCTTACCAACAATAAGTATGGCCGTGGTAGGCCAACACAGCCACGGCCGTGCTTGTTGTTGGTATGGATATGAATAAAATTTTATGTAATGCTTTATGTAAATCCTAGGATATGAACAAATCTTTTGCTTGCATATATTTGTCATATATTTGTACTTCTAATCGTAATGTTTGGCCTAATTCAGTAAATTTTGATGCATGTTGAAATAAGATTTAAACTTGTCAATTGTAGCATCCTAATTTGATTTGATTAAACCCTAACATCAATTGTGATGAAACCCTAACATTAATCGTGATGAAACCCTAACATGTACATATCTATTATTGTATTTGTTGGCCTAGAAACCCGTCCAAGATTTACTCATTAGGAGTAAATCTTGGATAGTCCCCAGTTTGGGACTGTTCTTGAACACCTAATCTCACTTAGGATGTAAGTGTATAATGTGTATTGGGTTTTCGAGAAAATTTCGGCAGCATTTCCCCATTTGTTCTCTAAGTACATATGTAATTAGAGAACAACGGGGAAATGTTGCCGAAATTTTCTCGAAAACCCAATACACATTATACACTTACTAGTAAGATTAGGTGTTCAAGGATGGGATAGGTGGTACACATTTATTATATATAAGAATGACATCACATGTGTTTGTTGGCCTAGAAACCCGTCCAAGATTTACTCATTAGGAGTAAATCTTGGATAGTCCCCAGTTTGGGACTGTTCTTGAACACCTAATCTCACTTAGGATGTAAGTGTATAATGTGTATTGGGTTTTTGAGAAAATTTTGGTAGCATTTCCCCATTTGTTTTCTAAGTACATATGTACTTAGAGAGCAGCGGGGAAATGCTGCCGAAATTTTCTCGAAAACCCAATACACATTATACACTTATTAGTGAGATTAGGTGTTTAAGGATGGGATAGGTGGTACACATTTATTATATATAAGAATGAGATCACATTTATTGAAGCTAATGATGACTTATATGTGCGCGGAGATTACAATGAAGGATTGTTAATTAATAAAATATCACAATTTTAGAGACATGTATGTTTATACAAATGCTAAATGTTTGCCTTTTTCTAGTTAATACAAATGCTAAATGTTTGCCTTTTTCTATCTAATACAAATGCTAAATGTTTGCCTTTTTCTAGTTAATACAAATGCTAAATGTTTGCCTTTTAATGACATTTTCAGATGGCTGACCATGATGAGCATGATGTCCATGATGAGCATGAAGTCCATGATGAGCATGCTATCCATGACGAGCATGGTGAGGATACCAATGTAAGTTCTAAAAACATATCATGTATTTCTATAAAATTCATTATCTTCTAGTTATGTCATATATCCTATATTTCTATATTGGGCTAATTCAGTGTGTTTGTTTTTGTCAAATTTGAGGTTGATGATGCACATGTACCCACTGAAGCACTGGAGCAACTTGATGCGCATCACCAAACACTTAACAAGAAAAGGGGCATCACTCTGTTGAAGAAGTTAATAGCGTTGAGTGGCAGTGGATCCAAATTGGTTGTTGAGTTTGATAATGGAGGAAATGCAATTGGAGTGAACCACAATAATTTTGTAAATCATCTTGGGTGTGTCACTCGAAGCCATTGTGGTGTTAAGTATGATAATTGGCATAAAGTTCCTCAGGCGAAGAAAGACTTGATATGGAAGGATTTATGCGTGAGTTATTATTATTTGCAATTCTATTATGTAGATTACAAATTATATTATTTGCAATTCTATTTTTGGATACTAGTTAATAAGAATTCTATTTTACAGAATCTGTTTGCATTGGATGAGAAGTTGCATCATAAAAGTGTGATGCTACACGCTGGAAAGATGCTTAGGAACTATAGGACAAATCTGAACAGAGAATACATAAAAGATGGTGATAAGAAGAAGAAGTCAGACCTTGAACAGTGAAACTTCTTGGACAAAGAAGATTGGGACAATTTTGTTGCTTCAAGAAAATATGAAGAATTCAAGGTATTTGGCGTCACTCCCAATTTAATTAATATACATTGTATTCACCTATTCAAGATTAACATTTAGTGCTACTAACCAAATCATTAATGTGCATACTAACTAGGCCCTCAGTGACGCGCAAAAAGCAAGGCGTGCACTGAATGTGTATGACCACACTATGGGTCCAAAGGGCTAAGCAAGCGTTCGCCAAAGACTACAGGCGGAGTCTGCGGCTACTCAGGAGTCTGTCACACCCATGCCTCGCCATGATATCTGGATAGCTGGGAGGCAAAACAAGAAGGGTGAAATAAAGAAGCCCGTAACTGCTAAGGCGGCTGCGAAAATGGTAAAATACAACTCTTAGAGCAATCGTTTGAGTATTGATTATTTGTGGTGTTAACTTACCAATTTCTATTGATGGTGATTAGCGGGAGCTGCACGAGCAGAGGAAACAAGACACATTCATCCATCAGGGCACAAGGGATGAATTGACAGTTGCTCTGGGTAACCTAGAGCATCCTAGACGTGTTAGGGGTGCAGGCGCTGGTGTGGGCATCAAAGCATTCTTTGGGCCATCCCAGCGCAAACCCAGAGCGGGACTTTCACAAGAAGAGGTAACCTATTCTTTTTTTAGAATGTTACTGCAAAAGGGAATTCAATAATAAGAAGCTAATGTTTCTTTTTTCCATGTATAGGAGAATAAGAGAGTCGAGGATATAGTTGCTAAGAAGGTCAATGATATAGTTGCTGAGAAGGACAGGGAAGAAATAGTGTGGTGGCAGGCATCTCAGGCTTCCAATCAGCCTATGGCGACCCACTCTTCTCCTGATGCACAGACTGCGAGTAATCCTGGAGACCCATCGCCTAGCACGTCTCCTGTAAGTATTGTTTATGACATTGTAGCTAGTCTTTTCAAGATGATATGTTTTCAAGATGATATGTATATATGTATAACATTCTTTACGTAAATTTGTAGGCATTGAAGCCATGCCGCTTAAGAATGCAAGACTATGTTGTTGCAGAGGCGCGGGCTTACCTGTCCCTTCTTGGGGCAACGTTTCATGGGACTCCAATGTTGCAGGGCTACGTTCGTGTGAGCCCGATATGTGTATTACCTGATTGGAGGGAAGTTGCATTGTCATATGCCCACCCAGATATTGATACACTTGGTGAGGCAGAAGGCGGGGTGATATTGTGGCCCAAAGCAGATGTCGTCCACACTACTGAAATTGTAAGATAAATTTACATTACTTTAGATTGTCAATGTGTATATATCAAGTCAACTAATCTGAAATTATATATACAAGTTAAAAAGAAGACACCCGGAGTACCTAGGCCTCCACCTCCACTTCCTGCATTACCAAGTTGGGTTCCTACTGACCTAAAATACCCGTTAGGTCCTGCTTGTCGGGGAATGGCATGTTGGCTCCGGGCACATAATATACATTGCCCTATAGTTGTTTCTTTAGAAGCAGATTATGCAGGTGAATCATATACCTTGTGTAAAATCCGGTGAATGATAGAGACATGGATAAGGTGAGATCTTGTTTATACATCAATATACCTTGTGTACAATCCGGTGATCTGGTTTCTTATATATTAATGCATACATAATACATGTTTTGCAACTACTTAGTCGAAGATCAATGCAAACAATTTGCATTTGATCATGTGGGATTTTTTATTCCATCATTGATTAGTATGGTAGCTAAAGACCCTTATAGTGTTCAACAATACTGTATAGATGCTTTTACAATTTTTAGTCAGCACAAGAAGACGATAATAATAGCTCCATTCAATGTCAAGTAAGTTTACTTTATTTATAATTTGGACTTAAGAAAATTCCATTTTTATTGTGCATTTTGAGTTATTAATTTTTAACTTTTTTACCTATAGCACTAGACATTGGGAGTTACTAGTTATTGTCCCCGGGACATTCACTATTTATTATCTAGATCCTGCGGGAAGTACATTGAACACTAAAATTGGACACACATTGAGAATGTCATTATTCTGGTGAGAAATATTTCATTTTTATATCCGTTAACATATGTTATTACATTACTATTTAATTATGCAATTTACTGTGTTACATTAACATGTAAGGGTTTAGATGCATTCAAAAATGTTGGAGGAAATGTCCCAAGGAGAAAGAACCAGCCAATAATTTGGGAGAACATAAAAGTAAGTTCCCGACTCCAATGTATATATTATTTATGTGAACTATGCTTCGTTGTATTTTTTAATATTTTGTATGTTTCAATTTATAGTGCGCTACACAAGACAACGGCTGGGCATGCGCATACTATGTGATGTGATTTATGCAGATGATTATCCGACATGCCGCATTGGATATTAATAGCATACATGTGGTATTATGTATAGTCTCATTAGTTAGTATGAAATATATCAATCTTATGTTTATATTATTACTTATATATATACATCATTCTCTTTGTAGGTGTTTAAAATTGACCACATTATAGGTAAACGCTTAAAAAATGTAAATGCTCCATATACGATGGAAGCATTAAATGAAGTAAGAGAAGAATGGGCAAAAGCCATACAAGAAGTGGCGATTGTAAGATATAATTGAGATGCTGATAGCGATGCTGAATGATATTTTGTAAATGAATATTTTTGAATGTTTATACATGTCTGAATGTTTCTACATGTATTTGAATGTTTCTACATGTGTGAATGTGAGAATTGAATTGATGTCTGAATGTATCTACTTGTGTGAAAAAATATTTGTTGATTTTGCAGGTTTGTAGGCTGATATCAATGGATGTCGTAAACCTACAGTTTAGAAAACTGAACTGCAGGTTCTCATCCTGCTGACCAACCACAGCAGGCCTGCAAACCGATAAGAAAAAAAAAATTAAAGTATAGGCGTCAGTTATTTATAGAACACCGTCATCAAAGGCCTACAACGTCGGTTATTGGATAAAACCGACGCCTAATATGACAAACAACCCGACCATGTAGGAAAGCACGGCCGTGGTGGAAAAGGCGTCGCATATTCGTATAAAACCGATGCCTATAGTACTAAACACGGCCGTGCAGCGAAGCACGGCCGTGTCGTCTGGGAGTATGGCGTCGGTTGTTCAGTTGTTAATCGACGCAGAAAGTGTCCTAGTCCGTGCTCTTTTTTGTGGCGCGAACCCTATAGACGTCGGCCAACTATATATAACTGATGTCTATATATCATATAGGCGTCAGTTAGAAAACCGACGCCAAAAAGTTCGACCTTTAGCGGCGCCCACATAGGCGTGGCTTGAAAATCGTCGCCAAAGGGGGTTAAATAATAGACGCCAAAGGTGTGTTCTGTAGTAGTGCTAGATGTGCTTGGGCGATGTCTAATTAGAAATGTTTTGGCCTAAATAGCACTTCATTTTTACTATATTAGACCCATTTCAAACATAAAAGTACCTCAGTTTGTCTAATTTTACCCATTTCATTCCCCAATCAGAGCTAATCATCTTCAATGTGGGTTAAATTGGTCCATAGAGGCCATCGGTTCCCACCCATATCATCCTAGAGCGTCAACATCTAGGTTTTGGAGGCCCTTCCCATCGCATATGCGTTAGAGGCACACTTTGGTGATGCCCAGTCATACATCGTGATGTAAAAATATTTAATTATGACATAAATGAATATATATATATATATATATATATATCTTTTTAAAAATTGTTGTTCTTTGATGGACATTGATGTTCATATTCATACTACAATTGAGCAAAAGATATGTTCTAATAAATGTAATATATATGTCAATTTTTTTGTTCGTTTAATAATAAAAATTAGTTATGTTAAGGGGGGAAGGTGATCTGCCACACTTCCAGGACACCTGTACAAGAATCCTATGCTCCTAGATGTTTCTAGACATCTATCAAAAATTTACACGTGTCATATTAGTCTTACATGGATACAATTAAGTGTTTTCAAACCCGAGGCTTGTACGTTGGATCATCACACATGCTTTGCTGGGAGACTAGGCATTTTTCAAAAAATTACATATGTTTAGTTGGTCTTACATATGTACATATAGTGACATTCAAATATAAATTACAGCAACCATGCATATTAGTTATTTCTAATCATCGATCCTAAGTTGACATAAAGCACACATAACATGACCTAAATAAGAATAATGTATCCATATGCAACCTACTTGACCTATTCCTAACATTAACTTGAACCAGTTTGCCCTTATTTTGTCTAACAAGACCTAATTTAGTGTATGGTAATTTTCTTGGACCCAATCGTTGATCTAAACTAACATAAATCATGTCTGGGTTGGTCAAATCCTACTTTGTTTAGAATAATTATACCTTGTTCTTCCTAAAACCAGCTAACTTAGTGTAAGATGAACCTTTTAGACCCAACTTCCCTAACTTTCCCCTAAAGAGAGTAATATGAAATCTATGATGGTCAAATTAGATTGTATTAGGTAAAATCAGACTTTTTTGCCTGAACCAGACCATTTTCTAACTTAGCATTACCTTACTTGGCAATTCATACCCAAATCCATCCAAATCAGCTTTATAGTGGGTCGAATCAGGCCTTAAAGGACTTTGGTTCCTTCACATGTCATTCAAGGACCTAGTATTCTAGGTTTGAAGGCCCTAACCAGTGAATAGGGGGGCTAGGCGCACTTGGACAATGCCTAGATAGGACACTTTATGACTATGGATTTAATACTAATAACAATTTTATAATGTTATACATTTTATTTGTTTGATCTACATTGATGTTTAAATTCATACTATGAATGAAGAAATAAATGATCTAGATTGCGTATGCAATGTATATATGTCAGTGAGTACACATGTGTTGTTTGATTTACCTTATAAGAATATAATTATTATCAAGGCAACTCGGTTGTCTAGCAAGAAAATCTATGTTACTAAACAAACCAATCTCCTTAAATGTTTCACCAATTATTTCAATTGCACCATGTCCTCTTCTATCCAGTTGAGCTCTAGAATTTCTACCAAATTGCTTTGTACATCAGTAGGTCTCAAACTACAAACTTTGAATGCACCATTAACCAAAGATTGATTGAATCAAATTGAGATGCTAAATATTAATTTAAATTAAATGAACTTGTGCTACCAAGCTGCGGACTTGAGCTTCTTAATTGAGTTCAATTTTGAAAAATATGATATCTTGATTTCTTATACTTACAAGCTTCTCAATTGTATTTGTTTGACTTAGTTCAGAAACTCAGCTTAATTTAGTAGTTTAGTAGGCATAATTTAGTAGTTTAGTAGGCATTGATAGTGGCAACACACAATGTTGTAATGTAATCGAGGGGATTATAATGAACTGATTGCAATCTGTAGACACTTATGCATCTATGTGCCTGGGTTTAGTATTGTAGCTGAGTTTAGCTACTACCAACCATACCACATTTTAGTAACAGTCTGATTGTAGATTGATCATATGTAGAGTTGAATTAAGCTTCCGAACTGAAATAAATTAGATTGAATTGAGCTTGTCCTTTTGGTTATGTGTCTACCAAATGAATGTTCACCTTGTGTGTGTGTATATATATATATATATATATATATATATATATATATATATATATATATATATATATATATATATATATATATTTGTGTGTGTGTGTTAAAACATCCATGTATATCTCACCTGAACTTGAACTAACTTGCATTTATTTTTCCTAGACATGCCTATCAAAATGAAATCTATGTTGGTCAAATCAGACCCTATGTAGTCAAATTGAAACATTATTTGTCATAATATGATTGTGGATCAGCAGTCTAGGTCACTGCCCAAAAATTAGATGATCATGTTTAATGATGTTGCATTTTATTTTTTATTTGATTGGATAAAATTTTGAATTTTTTATCCTTCATTGTAGATTTTGTTAGTGGACATTGATATTCATCATATGGATAAAAGTAGGATCGAACAACCCATTGGATCACAAGACTATATTGATGGAATTTATCTATTTCTTGAATATGCTAAGACTGGAATGGTAGATGGGAAGATTGTTTGTCCTTGCAAGAAATGCAAAGTGGGTAGGAAAAACGAGTTTGATATTGATGAGGTGGAAAAACATATTTTGTTCCATGGATTCTATAGAGATTATAAAAATTGGATTTGCCATGGCCCAAAGAATGTTATTGAAAATCTCCTTGGAAGCCAACAAGCAGACAATGGTGAACAACCTTCTAATCATGAAGTAAATCCAATACACCAGGATGATATTGAAGGATTACTAAGAGATGCAGTCGGGTAAGACACTAATTATGTGGGTGATTCATTAAATAGTGAACCTAATGATGGGGATACATCGTATGATATTCCTTATCTAAAACAATTACTACTACAGAAATAGCCTTTGGCGTCGGTTGTTTAACCCCCTTTGGTGACGGTTTTCAAGCGACGCCTATGTGGGCGCCGCTAAAGGTCGAACTCTTCGGCATCGGTTTTCTAACCGATGCATATATGACATATAGGTGTCGGTTATATATAGTTGGCCGACGTCTATAAGGTTCGCGCCACAAAAAAGAGCACCACCTAGGACACTTTCTGCATCGGTTAACAACTTAACAACCGACGCAATACACCCAGACGACACGACGAATCACGGCCGTGCTTCGTTGCACGACCGTGTTTAGTACTATAGGCATCGATTTTATACTAATTAGTGATGCCTTTTCCACCACGGCCGTGCTTTCCTGCACGGTCGGGTTGTTTGTCCTATTAGGCGTCAGTTTTTATCAAATAACCGACGATGTAGGCCTTTGATGACGGTGTTCTATAAATAACCGATGCCTATATATACTTTAATTTTTTTTTCTTATGTGTTTACAGGCCTGCTGTGGCTGGTCAGCAGGATGAGAACCTATAGTTTAGTTTTCTGAACTGCAGGTTTACGACATCCATTGATATCAGCCTACAAACAGGCCACAAACCTGCAAAATCAACAAATATTTTTTCACACAAGTAGATGCATTCAGACATCAATTCAATTCTCACATTCACACATGTACAAACATTCAAATACATGTAGAAACATTCAGACATGTATAAACAATCAGAAATATTCATTTACAAAATATCATTCAGCATCGCTATCAGCATCCCAATTATATCTTACAATCACCACTGCTTGTATGGCTTTTGCCCATTCTTTTCTTATTTCATTTAATGCTTCCATCGTATATGGAGCATGTATATTTTTTAAGCGTTTACCAATAGTGTGGTCAGTTTTAAACACCTGCAAAGAGAATGATGTATATATAAGTAATAATATAAAAATAAGGTTGATATATTTCATACTAACTAATAAGACTATATATAATATAAAAATAAGGTTGATATATTTCGCACTATAAATTAAAACATACAAAATATTAAAAAATACAACTAAGTACAGCTCACATAAATAATATATACATTGGAGTCGGGAACTTACTTTTACGTTCTCCCAAATTATTGGTTGGTTCTTTCTCCTTGGGACATTTCCTCCAGCATTTTTGAATGCATCTATACCCCTACATGTTAATGTAACACAGTAAATTGCATAATTAAATAGTAATGTAATAACAAATGTTAACGGATATAAAAATGAAATATTTCTCACCAGAATAATGGCATTCTAAATATGTGTGGGGATTTTAGTGTTCAATGTACTTCCCGCAGGATCTAGATAATAAATAGTGAACGTCCCATGGACAATAACTAGTAACTCCCATTGTCTACCGCTAGAGGTAAAAAGGTTAAAAATTAATAACTCAAAATACACAATAAAAATAGAATTTTCTTAAGTCCAAATTATAAATAAAGTAATCTTACTTGACATTGAATGGAGCTATTATTATCGTCTTCTTTTGCTGACCGAAAATTCTAAAAGCATCTATATAGTATTGTTGAACACTATCAGGGTCTTTAGCTACCATACTAATCAATGATGGAATAAAAAAAACCCACATGATCAAATGCAAATTGTTTGCATTGATCTTTGACTAAGTAGGTGCAAAACATGTATTACGTATGCATTAATATATAAGAAACCAGATCACCGGATCTTACACAAGGTATATGCATGTATAAAAAAGATCTCAACTTATCCATGTCTCTATCGTTGATGTATTCAGCCAATCATATATAAACAGCTCAATAATATCTTTTATAAATAAAGAGCTATCGTATGATTGACCTGCATAATCTGCTTCTAAAGAAACAATTATAGGGCAATGTATATTATGTGCCCGTAGCCAACATGCCATTCCCCTACAAGCAGGACCTAACGGGTATTTTAGGTCAGTTGGAACCCAACTTGGTAATGCAGGAAGTGGAGGTGGAGGCCTAGGTTCTCCGGGTGTCTTCTTTTTAACCTGTATATATAATTTCAGATCGGTTGACTTCATATATACACATTAACAATCTAAAGTAATGTAAATTTGTCTTTCAATTTCAGTAGTGTAGACGACATCTGCTTTGGGCCACAATATCACCCCGCCTTCTGCCTCAGCAAGTATATCAATATCCGGGTGGGGATATGGCAATGTAGCTTCCCTCCAATCGGGTAACACACGTATCAGGCTCACACGAACGTAGCCCTGTGGCATTGGAGTCATGTGAAACATTGCCCCGGGAAGGGACGGGTAAGCATGCGCCTCTGCAACAATATAGTCTTTCATTCTTAAGCGGCATGGTTTCAATGCCCACAAATTTACATAAAGAATATTGTACATATATACATATCATATTGAAAACATATCATCTTGAAAAGACTAGCTATAATGTCATAAACAATACTTACAACAGACGTGCTAGGCGATGGGTCTCCAGGATTACTCGCAGTTTGTGCATCAGGAGAAGAGTGGGTCGCCATAGGCTGATTGGAAGCTTGAGATGCTTGCCACCGCACTATTTCTTCCTTGACCTTCTCAGCAACTATATCATTGACCTTCTTGGCAACTATATCCTCGACTCTCTTATTCTCCTATACATGGATAAAAGAAACATTAGCTTCTTATTATTGAATTCCCTTTTGCAGTAACATTCTAAAAAAAGAATAGGTTACCTCTTCTTGTGAAAGTCCCGCTCTGGGTTTGCGCTGGGATGGCCCAAAGAATGCTTTGATGCCCACACCAGCACCTGCACCCCTACACGTCTAGGATGCTCTGGGTTACCCAGAGCAACTGTCAATTCATCCCTTGTGTCCTGAGGGATGAACGTGCCTTGTTTCCTCTGCTCGTGCAGCTCCCGCTAATCACCATCAACAGAAATTGGTAAGCTAACACCACAAATAATCAATATTCAAACGATTGCTCTAAGAGTTGTATTTTACCATTTTCGCAGCCGCCTCAGCAGTTACGGGCTTCTTTATTTCACCCTTCTTGTTTTGCCTCCCAGCTATCTAGATATCATGGCGAGGCATGGGTGTGGCACACTCCTGAGTAGGAGCAGACTCCTGAGTAGGTACAGACTCCGCCTGTAGTCTTTGGTGAATGCTTGCATAGCCCTTTGGACAAATAGTGTGGTCATGCACATTCAGTGCACGCCTTGCTTTTTGCGTGTCACTGAGGGCCTAGTTAGTATGCACATTAATGATTTGGTTAGTAGCACTAAATGTTAATCTTGAATATGTGAATACAACATATATTAATTAAATTGGGAGTGACGCCTAATACCTTGAATTCTTCAGATTTTTTTGAAGCAACAAAATTGTCCCAATCTTCTTTATCCAAGAAGTTCCACTGCTCAAGGGCTGACTTCTTCTTCTTATCACCATCTTTTATGTATTCTCTGTTCAGATTTGTCCTATAGTTCCTAAGCATCTTTCCAGTGCGTTGCATCACACTTTTACGATGCAGCTTCTCATCCAATGCAAACAGATTATGTAAAATAGAATTCTTATTAACTAGTATCCAAAAATAGAATTGCAAATAATATAATTTGTAATCTACAAAATAGAATTGCAAATAATAATAACTCACGCATAAATCCTTCCATATCAAGTCTTTCTTCCCCTGAGGAACTTTATGCCAATTATCATACTTAACACCACAATGGCTTTGAGTGACACACCCAAGATAGTTTACAAAATTATTGCGGTTCACTCCAATTGCATTTCCTCCATTATCAAACTCCACAACCAATTTGGATCCACTACCACTCAGCGCTATTAACTTCTTCAACAGAGTGATGCCCCTTTTCTTGTTAAGTGTATGGTGGTGCACATCAAGTTGCTCCAGTGCTTCAGTGGGTACATGTGCATCATCAACCTAAAATTTGACAAAAATAAACCCACTGAATTAGCGCAATATAGAAATATGGGATATATGACATAACTATAAGATAATGAATTTTATAGAAATACAAGATATGTTTTTAGAACTTACATAGGTATCCTCGCCATGCTCGTCATGGATAGCATGCTCATCATGGACTTCATGCTCATCATGGACATCATGCTCATCATGGTCAGCCATCTGAAAATGTCATTAAAAAGGCAAACATTTAGCATTTGTATTAACTAGAAAAAGGCAAACATTTAGCATTTGTATTAACTAGAAAAAGGCAAACATTTAGCATTTGTATTAACCAGAAAAAGGCAAACATTTTGCATTTGTATTAACTAGCATTTGTAAAAAAATATAAACATACATGTCTCTAAAATTGTGATCTTTTATCAATTAACAATCCTTCATTGTGATCTCCGCACACATATAAGTCATCACGAGCTTCAATATTTTGTGGAGTTGGCAACCCAACTGAGAATGGACTGGAGTCATCATACTTATCATAGTACTCTTCTTCACCTATATGATCTTCAATGAACTGTCTTTTACCATGAAGAACAACTGACCATTTATCATTTGCAAGATCATCGATATAGAATATTTGTTTCGCATCTTTCGGATTTGCAAAGAAGCGTTGAAACTGTGATATTATAGGTAGATACCACAACACCTTGGCAGGAGAACCAGTTTTGGACTCCCCCGAAGTCATCAATTTATACCGTGACGCACCACATTTTGGACAATCTTTCAAATCTACATAGTCCTTTTGAAATAATATTCAATCATTCGGGCATGCGTGTATCTTCTTGGCCTCCATTCCCATTGGGCACAACATTTTCTTTACCTGGTATGTTGAGATTGGCAGCTCGTTTCCTTCAGGAAGCATTTTTTTCAAAAAAGTCAACAATTCAGTGAAGCTTTTATCGCTCCATCTATTGTTAGCTTTCAACTTATACAATCTCAACACATCACTAAGCTTCGTAAACTTAGCACAGCCTGTGTAATACGGTATCTCAGCATCATGCACAATGTTTCTAAAGATAGGAGGTGGATCGGTGTGCTCTACCCTACAACTATCCATCATCGCATCAACGATGTCTACTGCAACTGGTTCGTTCACATCTACGTCATCGGAGGCAATTTCTTCTTCCACCCAAGCACTGCTATCGACATCTACTAGTTTCGAGTTTGAAATCTCCCCATGCCAGTGCCATTCTGTATAGCCTTGTACAATCCCGTTGCACATGACATGACTTTTGATTTCCTCACCAGTGTTGACTTTCAAATTGTTACCGCAATGCCTACATGGACAGTAGAACCTATCTGTAGGTTTTTTCCTATGTTCCTCAGCAAATCTAACAAACGGATCAAGACCAGATATAAACTCTGGGGTGCAGCGATTGCGAATGGACATCCATGATCTATCCATTCTATGATCAAAGAGAAAACAAGTATATATTAGGATTAGGGTATACACTTACATCATATCCAAGATTTACTCAAACAAACACATGTGATGTCATTCTTATATATAATAAATGTGTACCAACTATCCCATCCTTGAACACCTAATCTCACTAGTAAGTAATGTGTATTGGGTTTTCAAGAAAATTTCGGCAGCATTTCCCCGCTGTTCTCTAAGTACATATGTACTTAGAGAAAAAACGGGGAAATGCTACTGAAATTTTCTCAAAAACCCAATACACATTATACACTTACATCCTAAGTGAGATTAGGTGTTCAAGAATAGTCCCAAACCAGGGACTATCCAAGATTTACTCCTAATGAGTAAATCTTGGACGGGTTTCTAGGCCAACAAACACAATAATAGATATCTACAATAAAGCCGAACTCCATACAAATAGTATATAATTTAGTGATTGTTCATTCTAATTTATACCAATGTACAAGTAATATAAAGAATAATGGTTGTTCACTTTCTAGGCCAACAAACACATGTGATGTCATTCTTATATATAATAAATGTGTATCACCTATCCCATCCTTGAACACCTAATCTCAAAAGTAAGTGTATAATGTGTATTGGGTTTTCAAGAAAATTTCGGCAGCATTTCCCCGCTGTTCTCTAAGTACATATGTACTTAGAGAACAAACGAGGAAATGCTACCGAAAGTTTCTGGAAAACCCAATACACATTATACACTTACATCCTAAGTGAGATTAGGTGTTCAAGAACAGTCCCAAACCAGGGACTATCCAAGATTTACTCCTAATGAGTAAATCTTGGACGGGTTTCTAGGCCAACAAACACAATAATAGATATGTACATGTTTGGGTTTCATCACAATTGATGTTAGGGTTTCATCAATGTTAGGGTTTAATCAAATCAAATTAGGATGCTAGAATGGACAAGTTTAAATCTTATTTCAACATGCATCAAAATTTACTGAATTAGGTCAAGCATTAGGATTAGAAGCACAAATATATGCAAGCAAAAGATTTGTTCGTATCCTAGAATTTACATAAAGCATTACATATAGATTTTTTCATATCCTTACCAACAGCAAACATGGCTGTGGCTGTGTTAGCCTACCACGGCCGTGCTGGGCTGCACGGCCGTGGTTGGCCAATACAGCCACGGCCGTGTTTACTGCATGTAGGTCAAAAGCTAGGGAGAAAGAAGAACAGAGGCTACGCGCGGCTAATACCTGGAGAGCAGACCGAAGCTAGGTGGCACGGCGCGGCAGGCGTGAGCAGGGAGGAAGGAGCGGGCGGCGGCGGCAACACAGGACGGAGCTAGGGTGGCAATGGTGACGCAGGACAAAGCAGCAGCAGAAGCGTCGGCGGCGACGCAGAGCAGCAGCAGCGTCGGCGGCGACGGCGAGACAAGGCAGCGTCAGTGACGGCGAGAACCAACAGGCAGCTAGCGAGCGATCGAGCAGCAGCTAGCGGGCAATGAAGACAATGAAACATGAAAGGGGAACAAATTCGATCGATCGTGGGCCTATTAAGTTCTTAAAAGGCATCGGTTATCAAATACAAACGGCACCTAAAGTCTTCGGCGTCGGTTGTTCGTTAACAACCGACGTCCAATTAGGCAAATTTTGCCCTAAATAATTTGGTAGGAACCATTATCGGCGTCGGTTATCAAAGGATAACCGACACCTAATCTGGAACTTTTCGTGCAAATTTTCATTTTAGAAATGCGTCGGTTTTGTTGGTAAAAAACCGACGCTGTATGTGCCAAATTTTTTTCACTCGAAAATTGGATTTCGCGGGTGATTTTACGCGTCGGTTGTTTGTTATCCAGCTGACGTTGAATGCTAAGTGGTACCCGTGTCTTGGCTATAGACGTCGGATGACCTACATCACCGACGCTGAATGTTATAGGCGTCGGTTTTCCTAAATAACCGACGCCCAGAAAAGTGACATTGAATGTTGTTTCTGTACTAGTGAATCAAATAATCCTCACATTATTGAAGATGATGAGAAATATAGGAAGTTAGTAGACCTTTCTAATATAGAGCTTTATGCTGGTTGTAAGCATTTCTCAATGCTCTCATTTCTACTATGACTATTCAATTTAAAATGTATTTTTAGTTGGCCAAACAAATCTTTTAGTCAAATGTTGGAGCTTCTATTGGATGCCTTTGCACAACTGGTTGCATTCCCATCTTCTTATCATGAAGCTAAGAAGTTAATCAAGGAGTTGGGCCTTGGGTATGAAAATATACATGCTTGTCCAAATGACTACATGTTGTATTGGGGTGAAAATTCAAGAAAGATTTGTTGTAGTGTGTGCCATGCTTCTAGGTGGAATATGGAAAAAGGTAATTCCAATGATGGTGTTGTAGGAGATGAAACACAATCTAAAGGTACTCCAGCTAAAGTCATGAAGTATTTTCCTTTAATTTCATGACTACGAAGGATGTACATGTCTTCAAAGATAGCATAAGATATGATTTGGCATGAGAAAGGTTGAGTGAAAGATGGAAAACTACGACATCCAGCATATGCAACATCATGGAAAGAGTTCGACATGATGTATCCAGAATTTTCTTGTGACCCTCATAGTGTACGAGTTAGCCTTTCTAGTGATGGATTCAATCCATATGGGATGCAAAATACTAACTATAGTACATGGCTTGTTATTCTCAGTGTTAATAACTTGCCCCCAGGCTATGTATGAAACCTTATTCCTTGATTTTATCTTTGATAATTCCTGGGAAATCTGGCCCTAGAAATGACATTGATGTATATATGCAACCATTGTTGCATGAGCTAAAGTTATTATGGGAAAGTTTTGATGCATATGATGCTCATAAGGGAGAGAATTTTAAAATGCGAGCCTCTTTGATGTATACAATTAGTGACTTTCCAGCATATGTCATGTTGTTTGGTTGGAGCACTAAAGGTTATCATGCATGTCCTTGTTGTGCTGAAAATACATATTCGTATCGATGTGGCTCAAAGATATGTTATGGTGGTCATCGTAGGTGGTTACCAGATAACCATCCTTTTCATTCTCAAAGTCATCTATTTGATGGTACTAAGGAGTATGGTCATGCTCCAACTCCTACGTCTAGATGTGATATTCTACAAGCACAAGAACAACTATGTTTTTCATATGGAAAGGTTATAAAAAAGACAACTATGAAGAGAGGAAGAAAAGGAGGAGATGCTTCCACAATCAATGATGTTATATTAGACAATAGTGACAATGTTAAGGTTCTTTGGAAAAATAGAAGCATATTTTTTTATTTGCCATATTGGGAATTTAATTGTCTTCGTCATAACCTTGATGTCATGCACATTGAGAAGAATGTATGTGAAAATGTGTTAGTAACACTTTTGAATGTGGAGGGAAAATGTAAAGATGACGAAAATGCTCGTTTATTCCTTGAGAAAAATAATGTAAGGCAACATCTTTGGCTCCAATGTCAACAAGATGGAATTTGTTTGATGCCTTAGGCATCGTACTCTATGTCTTCTAAGGAAAAGGAACACTTTCTAAATGTCTTGTCTAAGCTTAAAGTTCCTGATGGGTATGCATCCAACATTTCCCGATGTGTTAACATGAAAAAAAAGAAGCTAATAAATCTTAAGAGTCATGATCATCATATCCTCATGCAAGATATACTTCATGTAGAACTACGAGCATCTGGAGCAACTGCAGTTGTTCATGTGTTGTCACAATTATCTTTGTTCTTTAAATCATTGTGCTCTACGTGTATTGATTTAAATGAGCTTGATGGATTACAAGCAAGTATTGTGGAGACACTTTGTCATCTAGAGATGGAGTTTCTACCTCCTTTCTTCACCATAATGGTTCACCTCTTGGTTCATTTGGTGGATCAAGTAAAGCTTGGTGGTACAGTACATAATCAATGGATGTATCCTATTGAAAGGTTAGAACATACTAGAAACATTTTTCTACAATTTTATCCTAATTTATTAGAATTTCAAATGAAATTTATATTGATATTTATCCCATGATTACTTTTATATAGGTACTTAGCCCGATTAAAAGGATATGTAAGAAATAGAGCAAGACGAGAGGGTTCTATTGTGGAGGGCTATATTTTAGAAGAGACCATTACCTTTTGTTCTATGTATATGGAAGGTACTGAGACAATATTTAATAAGACTAAAATATATGATGACAACATTCCGAATAAAACTCTATACTTGTTCAATTCTGGAGGATGTTGTGTTGGGGCTGAAAAGGTCATCTGTCTTGATGAAAAAAGCATGGTACAAGCACACCGTTATGTCCTGTTCCACTATGATGAACTGATGAAGGAGTTGAAGGAGTAAGATTAGTTTTTGACACACTTTATTCATATATGTAAGTTTAAATTGAGCTAATTCATAGTGTTGTTGTAGACAATTCTTATGTCACAAGCGAGAAGAGTGTATGCAGAAAGGAATAAGAGTGAGTCAATCATTAGAGGCGAAGTGGTTTCTATAAGATTTTTTGAGATGGCTTAATGTCGAGGTAGTGAATACATGATAAAAGTTTTCTAGGGTAAGATACAATGCTAATTACTGAGGCTAATATTTCTTATGATTTTATAGGCACCGAATATTGATATGAGCACCAAAGAAGGGGCGTTAAGAAGGGTCCTAGCTCGTGGACTTAATGTTTATGCCAAGAGGATAAAGGGGTTCATAGTCAATGGTTACAAGTTCCACACATTAGAATGAGAAAGAGATAGAAAAACACAAAATTCTAGAGTCATGGTCGAAGCAGATGGATACTCTTGCTATGGAAGACTCACTGATATTTATGAGTTAGACTATTATGGGACTTGTAAAGTAGTGGTTTTCCTATGCGATTGGGTAGATATAACTTCATCAAGGGCGTTCAAGCATGAAAACAATCACATTCGGGTGGATTTCTCTAAGTTGATGCACACTGGTAGATCATTGAAAGAAGACCCATTTATTTTTTTGTCCCAAGCAAAGCAGGTTTTTTATGTAGAGGATGAAATAGAGACATCATGGTTACATGTCGTTCAACATAAGATCAGGGATTCTTTTGATTTCGGGGTAGTCTTTGAACTTGTCAATGATGATTTCGACCCATGTTGAGTATGGCATGAGGATAGTTTGCAATTAAGGATGCTTTACATGTCAATTGTTGCTCAATGTTCTACTAATTTTCCAATATATCTCTAGTAGATAATTAGAATCTTAGATTTGGTTTTTGTCTATATTATATTCTAGAAATTTGTATATTATATAACCAATCATCATTTCACATAGTGTCATTTCCTCTTTACTTGGCAATTCATTTTCCATACATGTGCTGAAATTTAATGCAGATGGTGTGTTGGAATGCAAGATATATGTATCATGGAATTTAATAATGATATGTAGTTAATTCAGATATACAAGTTTCACTTGATGTCCATAAATCATGCGTGGATTTTTCAAACTTATATGGAATTCTCAATCTAGGAACACAATGTTTAATGGTTTGTATGTTGTCATGGTTTATTTAGTTTTAGGTTCAAGTTTGTAAACCAAAATGTGGCAAAATAAAAGAACAATGCTGAGTGTCATGTCAACTGATCCAAGTCAAAATGATAATATGAGTGAATCAAGATCACAACAAGGTGGAAGAGATTGTAATGATGATGAAGAAGATTCCCAACCAGTTTCAGAGCTCCCTCAAAGTGTAACTTGGAATGAAAATATTTCATTCCATGAGGAGGATGTCCTACAAACTATTGGTCAGTTTTTTTTTTCTTTTTAACTCATCAACTAAGAAACTGCTAAATTTATTATTGTGTACAAAATTTTGTAGATTGTGATGAAAATTTTGGAACAAAGAAAGGTCAAGTGCATGTATCACAAATATGGCTTTTAGAGACATTGCAATTTGTTGTCAAGTTCAATAAATATAAACAACCAATTGGAAAAGGGGGTCATTTGCTGGTGAGTTTCTTGGGAGAGGTGGCAAAGAGGGGGGCTCTTTATCCTATTGGGAAAAGTACCTGGCACAAAGTGCACGACTGTTATAAACTTGATATTTTGAGGTTAACTCGAGTAAGAAATCAAATCTCATATCCATGTATACATGTATTACATTTGGTATTCAATTGAATTTTATTTTTATTTTTTATTAGAGCAAGTTTAATATTCCAAATGACATGGAAATTGATGAAAAGGTGTTGTCACATATCAATGGAAAATGGAAAACCTACAAGAGTAAATTGAAAGCTCACTATTGGGATCCCAAAAAAACTGAATCCCAAATTGCAAGCCAAGTTCCAAAAAATGTCATTAAAGAGCAATGGGTGTGTTTGGTTAGGTATTGGTTTTTGCCTGCAGGCATGGTAGGTGTTACTCTTTCACATAATGTTTAACATGTTACATACACCAATTATAGTATACACTAACATGATATACTAACTTTATATGATTTTGTAGAGACTTTCAACAATAGGAAAGAGAGCATGTTCCCAAAAGGCTGATTGCCATACCACTGGATCAAAAAGTTTTGCATAAAAGAAGTTTGAATTTGTGAGATATTATGTTGTGGGCCTGCATATTTGGTTGAAGTTTACCTTGTTATTCAAATTGATTAACATATATTTTATAATTTTGTAGGCCATAAAAGAAAGCAGGGACCCTAGCATATTAGAAGTTTGGAAGATTATCACCAACAAAAAGATGGAAGCTACATCAAGGATACAAATACTAAAGAGTTTTTGGTTTGTTACATCAATTTTTCGTTAACTAGACATCATTTTCTATATGTGATGTAACAAGTAATATCCATGTTGCTTAATTTTCAGGAGACAGCTAAAAAGTTGGTGGATGATCACATTTTAGAGAATCCTGAAATGCCTAGGGCATCTATATAAGATGTGGTTTTTAATGAAATGATGTATGATGAAGTGCTTTCAAACCAAAGGGTTGTTGGATTTTGCCAGGGAGTTAAAAGAAGTCAAGTTTTTGGATTGAAAGCTGACTTGTGCAAAAGTGGTTATGCAGACGACTTGACAGATGTCAAAGGAAAACTCATGTCTATAGAGAAAGATAATGAGAAGTTGAAAAATATACATGTTTCATTAGAGAGAGAGAACCAACAATTGAAAAGTGCACATGCAAATTTGCAATCTCAACTAAGTTACATCACTTCTGCACTTGCTAGGAATGGCATTGCGCTTGGTGGTTCTATTGGAAGGGAAAGTCAATCAAGGAATGTGGATGATGAAGAGGTAATATTATTTGAAATGCATTCCAGATATTTTGATACCATTCTTTTATATATGGTTATGATGGGTGACCTATGGATCGATGGTAAACTATCTATAGAAATAGTGTGCTCTACCCAAGAACTAGTTTCTGTCTATGCTCAATCTTGAATTGTGGTGTTCAGATTTATGATTAGGTTGACTTATATTCAAGTCTGTAAAGTGGATCTGCCTCTCTCTAATGCAATGTTTTTGGACATTGTAGGTTGTTGGATATGATTCAAGTTTCAACAGAATGAATGATGAGATTCAAAGTAGATCAAGAATAGGAGTTTACCTCTAATAGGACAGCTATATTTTGTTTCAGATTTTATTATATTAGAATAGTATTATATTAGAATAGGGTTGTGGACAATTGTAATCTTTGTATGAACTTTTTCATTTGCATATGTAGTTTGTATTCTTTATTTATATGTTTTGCTTTATATCAACATTTTTTCATCAATTTGTCGATGTATATGGAGACAGTTTGCTAACAATCTTTCTACAAGATGATGAAATGAGTTGGAGATTTCTTGAATTGTGAAAAATTTGCTACTACCTTGTAAATTAGTTTTACATATTTCTTTCTTAGTTTGTGAATGATCAAATGTTACTTTAGATCCAAATTGGACTTTTGTAATCATTTATTTTTTGGTTCTCAGCAGGGGATACATGGAGTAAGACCTATGTTACTCCCAAACCCTGGTTAAATAGAGATAATATCTACTTACTTCACTTTTAACTCCCAACTTTCCATTGTGTATTTTCCACAAGTTAGGATTTGACACAATCATGCATACATGCTACAGGTTAGTCTGCTCTATTTTCATATAGTGTTTCACCCTTTATTTTCGTGTACAATATGCTTTATTTTTCAAACCATGAGTACATACTTGAGCATGAACTTGTTTCTATCTGTAGACAAGCAGGATGCAACAATAAATTAATTAAATGCATCAATTGATCACTAGTTTTTAGTATGATGGATTAATGTGGATATTCATTTTTTCAGCATTTTGTGGTTCTTAAGGTTTATTGAATATCTTCTTTCTTTTCCAATTTTTTTGCATTTCAGGTGTTCTCTAACATCATCAAAAATCCATCTAATTACTGTCTACCTCCAAAAACAATACACCTAACAAGGTGCCCTTCTGCATCCATTGGCAATATCAATTTCTTCACGATAAAACAAAATAGTAGCTGGTAGGTATCTGTCTGGTATGTTTCAGATCATTTTTGTTATTCTTTAGGCTATTTTCAGTAGCCATGTTAGGCTGCACATCACTTCTTGTACCCAAAGTTTGGTACAAGTACTTGTTTGACCAAAGCTAGGATATCTTAGCAGAGGCTTAAAAGAGGCTCAGCTTGATGCTAATCATTTAGAGATCAATTGTAGTATTATTGGTGGCTAGGGTACTTCCGTAGCATGAATGACTCAACCTTTGTTTTTGTTGTCCATTTTTCCAATATGTTTGTTGCTACCTTTAAGTGTGTGGCAGCAATGAATTGGTGCTTAAAAACATGTGTTATGTCATGGATTTATTTGTAGCTGCAACATTTCCTCCTAGTATAGGCCCTTCTCTCATTTGAAGTAAATATCTCAAGTATAGGAATTTGTGATCTAGACTGCTAAATGTCTTCATATGCCAGCAATATGAAGTTTCTACATTTATATTTTATTCAAGTCGGGTTGTGACTATTTCTTAGAACTGCATATGATGCTATAAGAATCTCATTGAGGTGGAGTCTGAATCTGGAGTGAGTTTCTTATGATATGCGAAGGATCCCACTTATGTATATATCTAGTGCTTTTATCTATCCTTCTAATCTTCTAATTTTCTTTTTAAATCAAAGTTTTGAACTCATGATAAAAGGAGGTGGAAGGATTGATGTTCAGGGATTTTTAGTCAATTGTAGCAGTATATGAGCTGGTGTGATACAATTCTAAATTTAGCTTTCTATTCTAATATTCTGCTTTTGATTCTGTTATCAAACTCCACTCTCCCCATGCTCATATCCGACTTCCTTGAATAAAGATGTGACATAACCGACCTCCGCGCCCTCTCAGGATCAGACACGTGTTTGATGACAATAACCATATGTTCTTTCAACATATCGAAAACTCATGCAACTTGAAAAATGCTACCTTCTTTGTAACAGGAAGCCACACCATTGGTAGATCCAGGTGCTTGAGATTCAAAGAAGGCATATACAACCCAGTAAAGGAGGAATGCGATCGTCACTACCACAGGAGCTTCGAGTTCAAGTGTTCACTGAGATCCATCTGCACTGAATCTGGGAGCAGGGACAGCTCGGTGGTACCACAAATCCTCATAGATCAGTACATTATATAACATTTATAACCATTTTGTATTACAATTAAATTTAGCCCACGGGGATGGGTGAATTGAATCCCCTCTCTTTTTCAAAATAAATTATTAGATCTTGTCTTTGTTCGTATATTCATTCTTTGGATCAGCTTTTATGGATGATATACATGATATTAAATGTCTGTAAATGTATTCATTTTTCTTTATTTTCCTAATTTTATCCACACTTTTTAGGGTGGATTGATATTTCCCGCCAAAAGAAATGGATAGAACCGAAGTACTGGTCTTCCACTACAATAAACGTGGGTAATTTCTACTCACCCCAAAATACGTGGCATAATTTGAACACATACAGGTGTGGATAATATTCCACATTTAATTTTTCCACCCTTTCAGCTGGCGTGGATGAAATATGTTTTCACACTTTTATGCGTGGAAAAACACATCAATTTTTTGTAGTGAAAGTACATACTATGTTACCTTTATTGTACAACAATAAACAAAGAGAAGCATACAACTATATAGGTAGATGATATATATCATATAAGATGATTGTACTTTGGTAAGATATCATGCATTTAAATTAAATATGATAGGTTCTATTTTTTATTATAAAATATACTTTTAGTAGTAATTAACTAAGATACTATATTACACACAAAACTATTTTATTACTCATACTTTAAAAAAAATATCAACATATTATAGAACTAAATGGTTGGTTTTTTTATACTTTTGCATGTTGTGTTGTTTCTAACATGAGATTTATAGTTTTAAGTAAAATGTGCATTATGCAATTAATTAAAAGTAAGCATTTGAAATAACATATATCCTAACCAAAAGGAACTTTTTATGTCCATACATGTCAAGTTAATTTAATTAAAATGACCAATGCTAGTGTTAAATGTTTTTAACAAGAACTTTGAGAAGGGTGGGCGACATATTGTTTTTGTAATTAACAATTGTGAACATGATTGAATATAAATACATAGTGATTTTATGTTAATTTTATGTGCGCAAGAGATAACTAATTGTTTTATCTCTCGTTGAAGACAATTTTGAAAAACCAGTCTTACCAAGTTTCTTAGATAGCTTACTATATTTTGTTTTTTTCTCTATGTTTCCTAATAAGCTTGATTTACAAATCAATTTTGTACTACCATCCAATTTTATAATGCATATGCATTTTGTCTTCATTATATAAACCTTCTAATTTTGGAAAGATATATTTTGTGACATGGTTCACTTTGTATCATATCAAGATGCTTTCTAAGTTGCATGTTATTTATGGATGAAAAGTCACTAGTGACCAACAATAACAAGATAAGAGGTGTATTCATGAATTAGAAATAATATTCTAACTAATATACCATGGAGATGATGGTTATTATGAATATATTAGATAACATTCTAGATTTTATATGTGGTGCATCTTGGAATGCAAGGAGAGGAGGCTTGAAATGGTAAAGCAAAATATGTGGTATTAACAATGATTATATTTATAATTGTTTTTCTAAACCATTATTTGCATTGAAAAATAGGGGTTATGTAGTTACATCATAGACTACAATAAAGTTTGGGTAGAAAATGTAAACCACATTTATTTGGATATATTGACTTACAATTAACATACTCACTATCAAATGGCAGACTGTTCTACCTTTTGAAAATTATATATAAACTATAAAATCTTAGTTTGACCACTCCATTATTGGCATGTCTTGAGATTATGACATATCGTTGAAGTTATAGTGATTCTTCAAGTGTTCTAGATGGGCCATAATTGTGATGCTTGCAAACATAATCATGATTGTAGAAATGATTATATGAGAAGTTGTCTATTTTTAAAAAAATTTACATATTTCCTTCTAAACTTGATTGTTGAATTATCTTGAACTCCTATATGTATGAATTGGTATCACACTATCTATATTCTATTCTCCTATCTATATTCATTCGATCACATAGAAATAATTTGACTGGATAGGGACTATTGATTGTACTATCAAAACATATGGAAAATGGTAACATACAAGGAGAGAAATGTAATGAGTAATTAAGGTAATTTTAAATAGATCTTGTGTGGTTAATAAATGAACCTTTTATTTCTTAACTATAATATGTCCAAGTAAATTTTCAATTTTGATAATGTAAGTAATGAATATCTTGTATATTTATGTTCTTTGTATTCTTTTACAAAATCATGAACACATACAAGATATCCCAATCAATGTATAGACAACGCATGTTATGCATACAATGACTTCTCTTCAAACAATCAAGATCACAAGATATATAACCTTCAAAATACCTCATGGATATATGTTTCCATATAATGCAACCTTGAAGAGCAGATTCTTTAATCTACCACATTTTACTGATGTTAGAGACATTATTGTATCATCTGTCCTACAAATACCACATAGAATCACATAAAAAACAATCAAGAAACTCTAATACAACTATGTATTGTAATTATGACAGGACTCAATGTTTTACAAATATATTCCTAAAACAAGTGAAGTAGAAAACCTTTCTCACCAAAAAGGAGAGAAACTTATTGAAAAGATCAATTATTATATGAAGGATCAAATTTAGGAGACACTAGCAAGGAAGGGAGTGCTAGAGATATTTTTCTATAAAACACAAGACATGTAACCTAAAAGCCACCATTATAACATTATTATAAAAATATATTCATTACAAAATTTAGACACGTGCAAAGCATGTGCACTAACTAGTTTAGTATGAAGCCTCATTAAAACTTTGAAAATAATAATGTTACCATGTAATAGAGTCTGGGTAAAAATATAAAATCATTCCAAAACCAAACTATGGGTGGAAAATAAAAATGCCCTTATTAGGATTTATATCAAAAACCTTATTAAAACTCCAAATTAGAATGATTGGACTTTGAAATCATGTTCATCACATGAACATATACTTACCGTAAAACATCCATTAATTTCTAAAATCGTTTTCTATTGTAATACATAAAACACAAAAATTATATAGATTTTAATACACATAATAAATAAAATAATAAACGTCCAAATCATATACTATACATATTTTAATGACATAATACACTCAAAGTTCTTTCTAGTGATATCTTGAAATCCTCAAATGGACAACCATATCCCAAGTTATGATTTTGTAAAGTTACCTTCATTTTACTTGATATGAACTCCAACTACATAAATCATATGATTGTGCATCCGGGTAGAGGGGCTATGCGGCCAGAAAAGTGGTGATCCTTCGTTGATGTTGTAAGAAAATATTTCAAAAAATCCAAAGAATATATATTCAACTTAAATGGTTACCTATATGTTTTCTTCTCTAACCCTAAACATTTATCACATTATATAAATTTCAAATAAACCATTATTGCGTTACAATATATTTCTTATTCTAATAGAAAGCATGAATTATCTATTTTCATAATTGTTGTCTATTAATCTTCATTACGTACAAAGTCTTTAACTTCTGGGTTTTTTACCTTAGATATTTGAACCAACTACTTCTATTTAGGAAAGTCAATAAAATCATTCAAAAGAGTATATTACTACATTTAATTTAACATTTTCTTTATATTCTTCAAAAAAATATATATCTTGATCAAATATTATTAAAACATTATTGAAAATAATTACCCATTCCCATTTAATTCCCATTCCTTTGAAATGATGTTATGACTACATAACAATAAACTATTTTTAATTGTCCATATTTGATACATCAAATTTATTTTCGATTTACATAAGATCTTATCATCAATAATTGTATTCCCTTTTCGATACTACTCTTCCTAGTTGTGTTGGAAAGGTGAATAGTCAAAACTACACTTTTCTATAGTCTCAAAAGATATGGCGAGAAAAATTTGTTTAATAACCGATTAACAGAATGGTTAATTTTATTTGGAAAATTTTGTTAATTTGGTTAATTTACTTTCGTTAATTGGTTAAACAGTTAATTTGTCTATTAACATTATTTTCTATTTAGTTAACTAAATTAATCAAATAGCCTCAATGTATTCAAAAAAAATATCCTAGACATATACATATTCATATAGAGTTTTATTTTAAGTTAAAAAAATCTACATTTATATAGTTTTCAAATTTTTATGAACTTTATAACACTATATGTATATGCAATGCTACTATAATATAACACTACTTCAAAATTTAATGAATATTTTCATAGAATATTAGTCAAAAAGTGTTATTTGGACAACCAAATTAACTAATGAAATTAATCATTAACCAATTAACCACAACCGAATTAACTGACACTAATTTGGTGAGGTTAATGGTTAAAATATCAATCTACAAATTCATTATTTAACCAACTTGAATTAACCATAACCAACTGAATTAACTGAATGCTCACACCTAATATCACTCTTGTAAATTTGATCATGTTGTATTTAGTTACTCAAACTTTAGAATGTTAAAAAGTAAAATAACCAAATTTTCTTTCCAATTTTCCTTCTGTTGTTTTACAAATATAGTTTCCATGTTGACTAATTTTTACCAACAATTAACCAATGTTTAATTATTTTGTTTTTGCATGTGTTCAATGAATTGATATTGTGTTTATATTTATTTGAGTGGTTAAATGTATTCGAAATGAAACTAAATTTGATCCACATGTTCATTAAGGCATTCTACATCCGTCTTAGTCAATAAATTTTGGGATTTACATATCTTTTTCTCATAATTTCTATGTTTGTCACTAGTTTCAAAGATAGAAGAGACAAAAGAAAAGAAAAATATTATCCATCAATTTGAATTAATGGCACACATAATGGATATACAAAAGAGATAAGTATTTTTGTGTCTAATTTTATTATATTTCATTTTTATTTCTTCATTATCTTATAAGATATATCATTCCATGATCTTTTACATAATCCCTTCAACTGTATTTATTTAATAAAATCATATTCTAAACTTTAAAGTAATTGTTAAATTGGGGTGTGACAATAAGACATTGAGACTAGATAATTAACCTGCTTAATTTTTCTATGTGATTGCACAATATGATATGAGAAATGGTTGATGTCTTATAATCATACAACCTTACTTAAGATTGAATTCAACAAAAATATATACAAAGAGACTTCAATCTCTTGGTGAGGAGCATATTATGACCTACATATAATTTGAAGCTTCAAACATAGAAAACAGGAAAATTATTATAGACACTAACTAATTATATATTAAACAATAGGTACAATATTAGAGTTCCATATTATGTTTCAAGGAAATACAACCCAAAAATAAACTACATAAATTTACAAAGAGAAAGCATATATGAATGATAGTTTATAGTGGATGGAAACTACATTCGTCTTAAAGAAAAAATATAATAAATATTATTTTCCATATGTATGCATGTATTTAAATTTCAAAAATACCATTTTTCAGTTATTATCATTCTTCTTTTTAAACAAAAAGGGTAATTAATTTTGAGGTGTATCCTTCTTCGATTATATTTGACATGTAGTACAAATTCTTGTGAAAGGCAATCATCATGATTATTTTGGTGGTAAAATGCTTACAAGGTTTCATGTAGAGGCATCATCCATCTTTAGTTTGAAGTAATATTGGAAATAGAATGTTAGTTATTTTGATGCTTAATAATGTTGAAGGAGCATAAGAATGAAATCATCAAATAAGTGAAACACTAAAGACAAAAAACGGGTCAGTGTAACTATGTTGACCATAGATAATGCTAAAAGAGAACTCGAATGTTATGTATGTTATTTAAGAGAAACTATGAGAAGAGAGACTAAGGACCTACTGAACAACAACTCATAGGGCCAAGATTGAATTGGTTTGGACATCCATTGTTAATGACCAAAACATTGTGTCATCAATTTGTTGGTTGAATGGGTAGGTTACCGGGCCAATAATCCCCTTAGTTTTGTCTAATTGCTTGACTTTGTTGAATGTTGGATCAACTGGTTTCTCTAGGCACAGATCTGGTTAGTGAGATTTCTGGAGTTCTCATGTTTTGACCCTCATGTATTACTGAAATGTTGTAGTCTTGAAATCCAATAAAGTTAAATTATATGCATAAGTTGATTGATTTGAGAAGTACATGATTTACTTTTTTCCTAGTTCAACGTCAAGCCCAACTTAGATTTTGACATCCGTGAGATTTCTAATGGAGGTCAAAATGTGGGACTCCTATTCACAGAGTTAGCTCCATTTGACTAATATTATAAATAAAATATAAAATTTATACAAATGTATTCCTAAATCCATTACAGATAAATCCTAGTAACCAAGCATGGCTTGGATGGGTTGGCTTGGGTTTCAAAATCCAAACATATATTATATGAATATCATAAAAGACAAATTGTGCTACAAATCCTTCAAGTTTGACTATATTTTATACACCTTGTACACCTAGTCTGAGTGAAGGTGGAGGGTTATCAATAGTTTGACAACCAATCATAAATCTTAGTGACTCTTTTTATGACAAAGAACCTTATCATAAATTCATTGGAGTGTCCCTACCCAAATGCAATTATAAATTTACAAGGAATTATAACAAAAAAAATTCTAGTTGTGATGGTAACACACGAAAGCTTTGATACCTTGCATAGGTGTTGGTAGACACGTTAGATAGTTATAATTAAGTGTCCTAGAAAGGTTGGTGGAAAATTAAATACACTTCCATTACTTTATGAAAACCCAGACATAGGCCACGATATCAAAGTAGAAGTACATAGGTTGAACAATAACTTAGAAATGCATGCCCATAATTGAAAGGGCATACAACCCATCCTGATATTTTTCAAATATTGGGTCATGTTTCATTTAAATTCTTACGAACACCCAATTAGATATTTTAATCATAGGTCTTTTGATAGATGTATGGTTAGGATTGGTTGGAATGTATCTTGTAATATAAATCTCAAACATTAGATTTAAGTCACGATATATGTTGTGTCCAACCTTGTCCAATAAATGAGAGTGTGTGGTGTATGTCATGTGAACCACAACAAATGGGGACATCTCTATAGGAAGCCTCATGTAGAATTTTTCTAGAGGACCAATAAAAATCCCTCAGTATAAAAATAATAATAATTTTTCTAGAAGTTGGCTTTGGATGTAAAGTTAGACTCTTGTTGGTTGTCTTATACAATAAGTACACGAGGTCTCCTAGACTAAAAGGATGTTCACTAGTTGGGATACATTGGTAGAAACATGTCAGGCATGATCTCATTCAGTGTATGGACTACTCCCAAGAATCCCAACTCCCATTGGGAAAAAAATAAAAGTAATAGAGGCCACACCCACCCAATGTAAGAACCTATCATCCCTATACAAGTAATGGAAAAAGAAAACAAAAATTCCACCATGGGATGAAACATTACTTTAAATAGGTCACTCGAACCCATTGAAGTCCTTTATATCAAATTTTGATGAATGACTATCTAGAAGAAGCAGTCAACTTTGAGATCATCTTCACATAAGTTTTATAGATTCGACCGGCCAGAGAAGCCCGGTTGGTAAGAGCTTGGTAAGCATATAAAGGGATCAAATTTGAATCAGATACCTATATATCTGATATCTGAATTCAATTTCTTTTGTATGATTCGATATCTAATCAAATGTCTATCGAAAATTCAAATCCAAAAGTAACAATTTGAATTAGGATAATATCTAAATCTGAACATTCAATCCATATCTTTTGAATTAATAGTTAAATATATAGTAATTATTTTATAATTACAACAATATTTGAAACTTGATTCTAAAGTAAGTTACAATAAATTTAAAGAATGACTTTTTTCAGTAGGTCATCACTTTTTTTCCTAGTTGCATTTTACAAATTTATACTTATTAAAATAGACGTTCAAGTGTTTTATTCTACAATCTCATCAACCCATGTAAATTATGACCCCCTACCTTCAATGGAAAGGCTTAGGATAGGTATAACTTTTTTTAGTTTGTACATTACATACATAGGCTTTTACATAAACCTTACATGGTTATACCTTCCACCAATGTTGTTAACCTAATAAAATTATGTCTCCTCAATGGCAACATCAGGACAAGTATACTCACATTTGTTGGATTACATAAAATCTTGAAAAGCATGCTTTTAGCACCCATCCTATAAATCCATTTACACCATTGCAGACAACAAGTTTAGATGAATATAAAAAAGGAATTTCATTCATATATGCTCGCTAAAAGAGAAAAATACAAACCAAGTATTAAACTTGAATAGTTTGTAGATCAATATTCAACATTGGCATTAATACCATATGTACACTGCTTATATGATTACAAAACATACACAGATCTACAAACACTAAATTTAAATTATGTTGTTGATGGACATCTTGCAATGATGATTAGATCACAATCCCGATCAAAAATTCCATCTCCTATGATCCTGTCCAAGTAAGTGCTTCTGGTAGCTTCCCAACAAATAAGATAGTCATTGGTAATGTCATACAAAAAGTAGGCCTTGCATTTTGGGTTGATACAACATGCCTTTGTTACCCAGAAATCAAGAAATCACATTATCGATCCTGAATACGCACATATAGAGTACAAATACAATTTATGATAGGAAAAAAACAAATGTAAAAGTTGGGCGAAGATACAAGCATCAAACCACCACTTAAGATATTCATCTTAAGCGTAGGACTTTCAACGATGTTGTTTAAACTGTGGAAGCATAATAAAATAAGTATTGTATATGAAATCCTAAAATCCAGATCTTGTATTCACACCATCAATGTTTCTATTAGGAACAAAATAAACAAAATAAGAAGCAAACAAACTTGGAATAAAGATGGAGTGAAAAGATGGTGGAGAAAGAAGCAACCTTGCTGAAGCAATAATCGAAGAACTAGAGTATAGTCTTGAACCCAACCTCTAAATGGGGAAGCACACTAGGGAAATGATACTGTAGTCATTTTTATCTATCAACCAGCTCACTTAAGAATGTGTTTCCTCAAGTCACCATTATCGACATCCAAATTATCAAGAAGATAGAATCTTTTACCCCGCCAGAAGTTGATAAGCTACACCAACAACACATGCATGAAATCAAGCCTTGTGAGCGACATGGATCGTGGTGCACAAATTGTTGACAACCTAATAATGAAAATAGAATGGGTGGCATCTCTGACGATCTCGCCACTAGGGTTTGTGCAAAAAAACTAGAAAGGAGAAGCAGGGAGTGCCCTGTGGTGGGGCTTGGGGAGAGAGTGGCTGGTACTTTTATATCTAGTTTAAGGTTCTGAAAAGAAAGGAAAAAATCAAGGACACGGTTGGCCCTACCGCTGCCGCCAACAAAATACTTTTCATATTAACATTATCATTCATTTTTAATTTTCTAATGTTGTCAAAATATACAATTGAATTTGAATATTTAACAGATTTATCCGATCTGAAATATCCTTATATTATATCTAAACCCATCCCTTCTAATGTCGAATATGGATTTTTTTTATAATTTTTAGACTCAAATGCGAATCAAATATGTGAATATTGAATATCCATTTATAAATCTAAAGCTCGGTAACTCCCAATGAAGGACTCGAGTCTGAACCACAATGAACGCACTTTGTGAATGGAAACCCATGCTTATTTGGGTGGGAGGGGATAACTGGACCATACTCTCTCATGCCTTGATATTTTACCATATTGGGCTCGCCCAAGGTAGGCTCTGTCGATCATCAAAAAATTAGTTTCATAGATTCAGGTTGAATGCGTCTTTAGGGCACATGATTACTGCTGATATACAAGTTTGATAAACTATCAATCATGTTCGTGGTGGAGACAAAATATATGACAACATCATTTGTTGTTGAGGTCAACCTCTGATAACAACCCAGTAATCGCTAGAGAAGGAATCATCCTAAAAAAATAACAGTTCCTGAAGTAAACATAAAAATGTTGCCTTGGAAAGAAACAATTTCCTACCTTCTCAGCCTTCCTACTATTGCAAAACAAATGAAGAATAAAATATGTGTGTAACAACAACATAATGCCAACGTACATTTCTTTTTAATGGTTTTCTCCATGTAGCATGTGAACGTGCAATGCCTTGTGTTGGTTGTCCCCAGTTCTGCTAACAAAATAAAAGAAATAATTCACATCCACAATTATTAACATCCTTTGATGATAACCCTTGACCATCAATCAAATGACTAATCCACTACTAGTTTGATGACCAAATTAATTTCTGAGGCACAATTTGCTTTCATCTAAGGTAGACAATTAGTAACAACTTTATCATTATGCTAGAGGTGATTGATACTATGAAAAAAAAGAAGATGAAGGAAGGGTTTAATGATCATTAAAATCAATCTTGAAAAATCCTACGATAAACTAAGATGGCATTTCATGGAAGATACACTTATAGATGTTGGTCTTCCTCATAATATAATTAAGATTATCATGTCAACTCTGCATCAAGGTACTTGTAAGACTTTATGGAATGAAGGCATAACCATTGAAATACACCCCAATAGAGGAGTGAGGCAAGGTGACCCCTGGCCCCTTATATTTTTGTCATATGTATGTATGAAGAGACTTTCTCAGATGATTAATATCTTCATTGAGAAAGGTAGATGGATATCTATTTATATTTCCAGAGGAGGCCCTAAGATCTCTCACCTTTTTTTGTGGTGGCATGATGCTCTTCACTGAAGCCTCTTCCTCTCAGATGGAGAGTATTATTGAATGCCTCTCCTCCTTTGCGGAGTGTTCTAGTCAAATCATGTCTAAGGAAAAATTATGTATCTACTTCTCTACTAATGTTAAAGTTGATAAGTGAAGAAGCATTAGTGAAATGGTTGAACTCAAGGTCACCAATGATATTGGGAAGTATCTTGGAGTTACACTCATCCACTCCATAGTTAAGAACATTACTTATGGCTATATTGTTGACAATTTTAAAAAGAAGATGAGTAGGTGGAAAACCAAGAACCTTTCACTTGTTGAGAGGATTACCATGGACAAGAGTGTACTTTGCAAATACCCTATTATTTGATGCAAACGTCTAGTTTGCCTCAATCTATTTGCAACACTATTGATAGAATCCCTAGAAAATTCATTTGGGGCACTACTGACAAACATAAGAAGAATCACTTGGTGAATTAGGAGTAAGTTTGCCTTCCTAAGGAGAAAGGTGGATTGGGTACAAGAACAACTGAAGAGATGAATAAGGGATTCATCATGAAGGTGGGTTGGAGACATTTTTTGAGTCGTCGCCTCTATGGGTCAGAATCATGAAAGGAAAGTATTTCAATAAGTTCAAATATTGAAAAGAATCTGACGGTAAAAAGGGATCTGCATTATGAAATGCTAAATGGGGTCTAAGGAAAGAGAGGCCTTATGTGGATTGTTGGCAAGGGGAATAACATTAAGTTCTGGACAGATCCTTGGGTGGAGCAAGATAGCTACCTTTTGAAGTATTATATGGGTAACACTACTGAGACTGATAAATTACAGTCTGTTAATAATTATGTCAAAGAAGATGGTTCTTGGGACTGTAACAAGTTTAGTAGTAAACTCCCCGCTTCTTGCATTCTTAAGATCATTAGTAACCAACCCATGGTCATGATTGCTAAGGATGATGATCCCTACTGGGCATTGAACCCTGATGGGAACTTCTCAATTAAATCTGCTTATAAAGAAATCTTGCACTATTGTGATCAAGTACCCCAGTACAAGGAGTTGGAGTAGTATATGGAGTTGGCATGGTACATAATGAGTCAAAGCTTTTATTTGGACCTTCATCAATCAAAAAAATTTGACCAATAAGGAGCGTAAATGATGACACCTTACTTTCTCTGATGTTTGTCTGATGTGTCATTATAAAGTCGAGGATGCAATTCATATTACCAGGGATTGTGAGGAAGCCATAGCTATCTGGGTAAATCTAAATGCAAATGAGTACCAGAGTGATTTTTTCACCCTTGATATCCATAATTGGATCAACGGTAACATTAAGCACCAAAATGAGAAGTGGTCAATCACCATTGGGGTGACCCTCTGGTTAGTTTGGGTAACCGTTATAGTTGGGTGTTTCAAGAAGTCAAGCAGAATGTCAACCAAATTATGGGGGCTATTAAGAATAGAGTGGAAGACATTACTTCTATAAATGACCTGAATGATTTGTCCAAGGGGAAAAGGATGAGTTTTGTTGCTAGATAGGCTGAACACCCCCCCCCCCCCCAATGATCAGTGGGTTAAAATTAATGTTGATGGGGATGTGAACAAAACCAGTCACCTGGCTGCAGCTGCTGGCCTTGTGAGGAATCACAATGGAAAGTGGATAGAAGGCTTTATTCTCAATATCGAAAAATGTTCTGCCTTGAAGGCACAACTGTGGAGTATAATTATTGAGGGGTTCAATATGGCTTGGAGGTTGGGTTATAAAAGAGTAATCGTTGAGACTGACTCTAAAATTTCAGCTTAAATAATAAATGGGAACAAGATTCTTAACAATGATTGCAATCCCGTCATCACTCTAACCAGGAATCTGATTGTCATAGACTGAGTCATTCAAGTTCAGCACATCTACAGGGAAGCGAATCGGGCTGCCGACGATATGACCAAACCTGCCCGGAATGCTAGTCTTGGTCTAACTCTTCTTAAGAATCCTCCTCCAGAAATTACTGTTGCCCTTGCTTGGGATGAATAAGGGTTCAAGTCTAGTCGTGCTGTTGACATTGATGTTAATTAGTGTCTTTCTTTCTGTTCGGACTTGTCGTTTATAAATGTATGATCCTCTGTTTGGGCTCCAAGGAGGGGGCGGGGTGAATAAAATACCCATCCACTTCCCTAAAAAAATGACTCATGCACCCATGCATTGTCAACGATAACTCCTATCCATATTTGCACTCAACAGAAGCTAGAACTGCATTTGCAAGCTATCCGTATAGACCTTGCATGTGTTTATCCCTAGAACCAACACCAATCTCAGCACGCATATGTGTGATAAGCAAAAACACCCACATTCCTCATATTAACGTAGCCGGCACGCCTGGCTTCATGTTTTCGAGCTAGCAGGTGGAGAAGTTCCCATACATAGCATGGTTTAGTTACGATTATCTTGAAAAAAAGTTGAGGATCATGAGTGTACACAATATCGACAGACTCTACTATAGAAAACTATTCAAAAGAAGACGACAATGGCGAATGAATTTATAAAACCATGGCGTTGCATATTTTTCTTGGGCCCCATGCGAAGCTTCTTAAGTGCCTTTCTTTCTCCTTGATTTCTCAATGAACATGTAACAAATAAGAGCGCAACTGGTTGTTTAATTTGTAAAACTGAGAGGATCCACTGATCGGAACAGGTAGAAACAGAGTCTACGTGAAGTTAGTGTTGTTCGGAAGTTCGCTGCTTCGGTCATCAAATGGCCACCAGTGATTGAGTTCAAGACAGCGGAGCGATCCACAGGACGACAGGTTATGGAGACTGGAGTTGACGAGTTGTGCTGTACGGTTGGCGGATTGAGGAGGCCAAGATTAATAAGAATGACAATAGGTTGGGTAAAGAAGGTATAACGTAGGAAGAGTCTAACGTTTGTTGATATTCTCGGATAGAGACTATTGTTATGAGCGGAATAATGGGTGGGAAGGGACGTCAATATACAGCCCAGTGTTTACAGGATATTATGGTGACGGAAACGAATACTCAAGTTTAAATTGATAGAATAATAGATTTATAAAACATTGCTCTGGTACTACTTGAAGTAACTAGCAATATCTACTTAAGAAAATCGTTATCCAATATACAACCAAAATATGCATAATAAAAAAAATTGAAGACACTAGTGACCATCATATTTGACGAGTAGAACGTGAAATAATATAAACAACTGCATCAAAATTAGAGGTACTTGTCATTCTTTCTAAAACTTCCAACGGAGGATGTAGTTTTAGTAAAACTGCTCATACATGAAAAAAAAACATATATCACACAACGACCGATTAAACTTCAGTTAACATAAATTACACTCAAAACGTTCAGATTGTCAGAATATGTTTTATCTATGAATAGATAAACATAAAAATTTGGGAAGCATTGCCATAGGATTTTGCAGTTGATCATGAAAACACAGTCTAGTTAACCGTGCACGTTTAAGAAATAAGATAAACTTTACCCACACCAATTTTTATACACATTCATACTTACATATTGAGTCAACGTGTGTCTACTAAGAGAATTGATTATCAAACGCTTAGGAATCTCACAAACATCAACACAAAATTTTTATAACCAAACATATATGGCGAATTTGAAAAATTTTATACATTCATACAAACGTGAACCAAGAGGCATTTTAGTACCGATTAAATAATAAAAGTGTAGATGTCAGCGTAGATATTCTCCCCAAATAGTTGTGTTATCTTTAACTTCGGTATGCATGCAAGTTATCCCAGTAGACGGTGAGGCTAGGCGATAAGGTATGCCTGAGCGTTGCACATTCGCTGCATTTGGAACTTGTTCGTTTGATTGACATATCACGGCTTCTTGCATATGTTGTAGCTTATGTAGTTCTACTGCAATTTCCCTCATAGAAGACCGCTCTACTCTTTTCCGTCATAGGCATTGGCTTGTGAGATTCACCACCACTTGCAACTGGATTGTGTTCACTTCGTTTTGAACTCGTGGTTCCAATAGCTCAAACAATATGTTCTCCTTCATTGATATTACAAAATTATTTGTAAGAGTAATAACTTTATTGTTTCTATTTAACATAGGTGTTTGGCCTGTTAAAAACTCTGCAATGATGACTCCAAAGCTATACACGTCACTTATACTTGTTAGCTGACCTGTTTCGGTACTTTCAGGGTCAACATATCCCCATGTGCCCTTAACTATGGTAGTTTCTTCATGTTCATCCAATGGAATGATCTTATAAATTCCAAAGTCCGTTACCTGAACACAATAATTTTCATCAAGTAATATGTTTGATGATTTAATGTCTCTATGAATAATGGGTTCTGAAGCAAAAGAATGCAAGTAGCTTATTGCATTTGAAATTTCTACTGCAATCCTCAAACGAGCTTGCCATGACAGTGAAGAAACTCGATCTTTGTCGCGAAGGTGTAAAAATAGAGTTCCATTCGGAATGTACTCATAAACTAGTAATGGAACACGAGAGTCTAGACAACAACCTAAAATTTTTACCACATTCTTATGCTTGATTTGGGAAAGGATAACAATTTCATTAATGAATTGCTCAACTTGTCGATCTTCTTCTATTTTTTATTTTTTTATAGCAATTAGTGTATCATCCGGTAGAGTTCCTCTGTATATTGTTCCATACCCTCCTTGTCCTATGATTCTATTCTTGTTGTAGTTGTCAGTTGCCTTCATAAGATCATTTTCATTGAAAATCGTTGCAATCTGGGTCCTATCATCCTGTGATAATATTATATTTTTCATTATTAAACCCCCATTTCTCTCAAATAATTTCTCTCTCAACTTAATTAAGTTTGTCTTCTTGATAAACCAATACATGATAGAGCAACACCACACCAGTAATAGGATAGTTAAGCAAGAACCTGTATGACAACACTAAATAATGAATGGTTCAAGAAAATATTACATAATCATACTTTAGAAACTCATACAAAATTTCATACCTAGAATGATCACTTGTGATGAGTTTTTCTTTGCATTAGGAGGGCACCCTTTTCCTACTTTATATCCATAACCATCACTGCCTATTGGGCAAGAACAATGAAAACTTCCAACTATATTGATGCAAAGGTCAGAGCATGTATTTTCCATTGGATCATCACATTTATTGATATCTAAAACAATTAACAAAGAATTGGTGATGAATGATGGAAAAGTTGTGATCCTTCAAGTAAATTGGTTGCGCTCCATCTTTAACATTCAATTAAGAGTAAATATTTGTATAATCCAAGATAGCATCATTAAACAAGAAATCGTCTACTCTGGGCATACAAGGATATTACTATCCACATAAGAGTCACAAAAAGTGATAGAGAACTTCAAAACAAATATTTTCCATGCATATTACACTTAAAAAAGATATCTATGACTAGGCTTTTTCAAAATAGACCAACTCTACAACGAACAAAAACCATCTTAAGTAGGTTAGAAAATATTATTGAAACAACACCAGAGAATATGCATTACTTTATAATTTGATAAAAACCATTAAATTTTTATGTTAAAGATCTTTGGTTTTCAAAAATTTGATTGTATTTTTCTACTACTGTTGGAAATTTGGTCATATGCGAATGTAATGTCAACTATAGAGAAAATGCAAAAAATAAGGTCAAATAGAAAATTACATTTTGAACTATTAGAAGAATAATAATATTTGGTGAATGGTAATAAAAAAGTAGATAAATGTAATCATTTCTTGTATCTACATAGTAATCACTTTTCTTATAAGGATAGAAAAAATATTATTTCACATAAAAATGCATGTCTACTTTCACTGCTATTTTTAATTAGTTTAGAAAGACAAATGGAAAAAGTATTCATGGTTTAAAACCACTCTGAAGGTATGGCAAACCCTATGCCACCCGGAAGGGGCGGCGGCGCAGCGCAAGAAGCAAACTGCTCTGATGTTGAAGAAGGGACGAGCATCAACCACAACCACGCAATCCTGATCGGCAACTCCGGTCTCAGCCTAATCTATTCCAGCCATGACAAAGCCAAAGCTTCAAACGCAACACATCACGAGCAAGCCATGGATATAGACACAGGAGCCTCTACAGCGAACCAATTCCCTGACCTTCCTTCTCAACAACAGAGTGGGAATCCTCCCCCCTGCAAGCAAAGCAGTCCTACAGGGACATGGTCGATAAAAATTCATCTGAGAACCACATATACATTCATATCGATGTTGACGCCTACGATATCGCACTGACACCAGATGACATCATTGTCTCTTTAGACGATGGTGTGCCTGCCTTCGACCTGAAATAGGAAGCTAAAGAAAGTCTGCTGAAACCCTGGCAATTCACTGTGGTGGTGAAACTGCTATCAAAGGAGATCAGATTCTTAACACTCAGAGACAGAATCAAAACTATGTGGAAACCTACTGGAGGATTCAATCTCATCGATTTATCAAATGACTACTTCATCGTACAACTTCAACGGGAAGACGATTACATGCATGCCTTGACAGGGGGACCATGGCCTCTATTTGGCTCCTACCTCTCCGTCCAACGATGGCAACCTGACTTCTCACTTGAAACATCGGCACCACCAAAACTTGTCGCTTGGTTGAGGATTCCATACCTTCCTATCCACCTATACAGGGAAGTGTTTCATGCAGAGATAGGGGATCCAATCGGCAAGACTATAAAGGTCGATCTCGATACCATCTCCCAACGTCGGGGTCGTTTTGTTAGATTGGCAGTTGAAGTTGACATGGCCAAGCCGCTTACACCTCTAATCATGATTGACGGAAACTGGTATTGCATCAAATACAAAAATATCCCATTCATCTACATGCACTACAGAAGGGCGGGTCATCTGGATAAGGATTGCTCCAAGAGAATTGCGGATGCAAACGCCGCCAGGGCTCCAGGTGGCACGGAGATGGCCAGTGAACATGTTGTTCAACCACTTGTTCAAGGGCTGACAGACTTCATCTATGCACGCCCAATCCAACGACGCCTGCGTACGAACTCGACAAACAAGCAGAATGCCAAAGTAAATACGTCAAATCATTTCCACAACCTACATACTGAAGAAGATGATGCAGAAGCCACTGAGGTCTTTGATATGGACAAAGTGGCAGATCGAGTGGTGAACGGAATTGATTGGAAGGCAAGAAAAAACAAACTCGAAGCAAAATAAGACAACCAGAGACAATTCTCGTGAAGCTCCAACCCCTAATCAGTCTAGGGCAACATCCAAACCTTCACAGACTTCCCAGGATGTCTGCTCGACACATTCAGTAGTTAATCCTACAGGCGACTCCCTTGTATATGGGAGGACGAACTCTCCACATCCCTTGGTAACTACTCTGTTTTCTTTTGGAATCTCATCAAATGACACCATTCCTACCCATCCTTAACACAGCCCCAGTCGTAACTCCGTTGGAATCCATCTACGTAATAGGACAATTCTCAGTATCGTGGAGAGCTCGAGAGCTTCCAACAGAAAGAGAGGCAAAACCTCATTTCTGTAGGACCTGGAGAATGATGCAAAGGCTATGGGAAAGTCCACACTTCTCGATAGTGATCAATGAAGGTAGCTTCTTGGAACATTCAGGGTGTCTACGAAAAGGACACCCAAAATGTAGTCAAAGATTTGGTTAATAAGTACGATATTTCGGTCTTGTGCCTCTTAGAAACTAGATGCAGTGGACCTAGAGCCCAGGGCATCATCAAGAAGATAGGATTTGTGCATTCTCATAGAGTTGAAGTTGTCGATTTTTTAGGGGGAATATGGGTTCTCTGGAAGAACAATGTCGATTTAAACATTATCCTTTCACACAAGCAATTTGTACACTGTAAGATCAATGGCACTTTCTACTCCTTCGTCTATGCAAGCACGAAAAGAGGAGGCCGGAAGTTTCTCTAGAACCAGTTGAACTCTCTGTCCCTTTCTATCACGGACCCGTGGGTGGTAGTTCGGGATTTCAATGTTGTCATGTACCCCTCTGAAAATTTTGGAAGCAATACTTTTGATAGTGCGAACAGCAGGGATTTCATAGAAGTTGTTGAGGCTTGCTCCCTCTTCCACATAAGAGTCACAAAAAGTGATAGAGAACTTCAAAACAATAATTTTCCATGCATATTACACTTAAACAAGATATCTATGACTAGGCTTTTTCAAAATACACCAACTCTACAATGAACAAAAACCGTCTTAAGTGGGTTAAAAAAATATTATTGAAACAACACCAAAGAATATGCATTACTTTATAATTTGATAAAAACCATTAAATTTTTATGTTAAAGATCTTTGGTTTTCAAAATTTTGATTGTATTTTTCTACTACTGTTGGAAATTTGGTCATATGTGAATGTAATGTCAACTATAGAGAAAATGCAAAAAATAAGGTCAAATAGAAAATTACATTTTGAACTATTAGAAGAATAATAATATTTGGTGAATGGTAATGAAAAAGTAGATATATGTAATCGTTTCTTGTATCTACATAGTAATCACTTTTCTTCTAAGGATATTAAAAATATTATTTCACATCAAAAATGCATGTCTACTTTCAATGCTATTTTTAATTAGTTTAGAAAGACAAATGGAAAAAGTATTCATGGTTTAAAACTACTCTGAAGGTATGGCAAACCCTATGCCGCCTGGAAGGGGCGGCGGCGCAGCACAAGAAGCAAACCGCTGTGATGTTGAAGAAGGGACGAGAATCAACCGCAGACCACGCAATCCCGATCGGCAACTCCGGTCTCAGCCTAATCTATTCCAGCCATGACAAAGCAAAAGCTTCAAATGCAACGCATCACGAGCAAACCATGGACATAGACACAAGGGCCTCTACAGCGAACCAATTCCCTAACCTTCCTTCTCAACAACGGAGTGGGAATCCTCCCCCCAGCAAGCAAAGCAGTCCTACAGGGACATGGTCGGTAAAAAAATCTGAGAACCACAGATACATTCATATCGATGTCGACGCCTGCGATATCGCACTAACACCGGATGACATCATTGTCTCTTTAGACGGTGGTGTGCCTGCCTTCGACCTGAAACAGGAAGCTAAAGAAAGTCTGCTGAAATCCTGGAAATTCACTGTGGTGGTGAAACTACTATCAAAGGAGATCAGATTCTTAACACTCAGAGACAGAATCAAAACTATGTGGAAACCTACTGGAGGATTCAATCTCATCGATTTATCAAATGACTACTTCATCGTACAGCTTCAATGGGAAGACGATTACATGCATGCCTTGACAGGGGGACCATGGCCTCTATTTGGCTCCTACCTCTCCATCCAGCGATGGCAACCTGACTTCTCACTTGAAACATCGGCACCGCCAAATCTTATCGCTTGGTTGAGGACTCCAAACCTTCCTATCCACCTATACAGGGAAGTATTTCTTGCAGAGATAGGTGATCGAATCGGCAAGACTATAAAGGTCGATCTCGATACCATCTCCCAGCGTCAGGGTCATTTTGCTAGATCGACAGTCGAACTTGACATGGTCAAGCCGCTTACACCTCTGATCATGATTGATAGAAACTGGTACCGCATCAAATACGAAAATATCCCATTCATCTACATGCACTACGAAAGGGTGGGTCATTTGGATAAGGATTTCTCCAAGAGAATTGCGGATGCAAACGCCGCGATGGCTGCAGGTGGCACGGAGATGGCTGGTGAACATGTTGTTCAACCACTTATTCAAGGGCTGACAGACTTCATCTATGCACGCCCGATTCAACGACGCCGGCGTATGAACTCAAAGAACAAGTAGAATTCCAAAGTAAATACGTAGAATCGTTTCCACAACCTACATACTGAAGAAGATGACGCGGAAGCCACAGAGGTCTTTGATGTGGACAAAGTGGCAGATCGGGTGGTGAACGGAATTAATTGGAAGACAAGAAAACAAAACTCGAAGCAAAATAAGACAACCAGAGAAAATTCTCATGAAGCTCCAACCCCCAATCACTCTAGGGAAACATCCGAACCTTCGCAGACTTCCCAGGATGTCTGCTCGACACATTCGGCAGTTAATCCTACAGGCGACTCCCTTGTACATGGGAGGACGAACTCTCCACATCCCTTTGTAACTACTCTATTTTCTTTTGGAATCTCATCAAATGACACCATTCCTACCCATCCTTACCACAGCCCCAGTCGTAACTCCGTTGGAATCCATCTGCGTAATAGGAAAATTCTCAGTACCGTGGAGAGCTCGAGAGCTTCCAACAAAAAGAGAGGCAAAACCTCACTTCTGCAGGACCTGGAGAATGAAGCAAAGGCTATTGGAAAGTCCACACTTCTTGATAGTGATCAATGAAGGTAGCTTCTTGGAACATTCAGGGAGTCTGCGAAAAGGACACCCGAAACGCAATCAAAGATTTGGTTAATAAGTACGATATTTCGGTCTTATGCCTCTTAGAAACTAGATGCAGTGGATCTACAGCCCAGGGCATCATCAAGAAGATAGGCTTTGTGCATTCTCACAGTGTTGAAGCTGTCAGTTTTTCAGGGGGAATATGGGTTCTCTTGAAGAACAATGCCGATTTAAACATTATCCTTTCACACAAGCAATTTGTACAATGTAAGATCAATGGCACTTTCTACACCTTCGTCTATGCAAGCACAACAAGAGGAGGCCGGAAGTTGCTTTGGAGCCAGCTGAACTCTCTGTTACTTTCTATAATAGACCCGTGGCTAGTAGTTTGGGATTTCAATGTTGTTGTGTACCCCTCTGAAAAATTTGGAAGCAATACTTTTGATAGTGTGAACAACAGGTATTTCATAGAAGTTGTGAGGCTTGCTCCCTCCTCGACTTGGGAGCGAGTGGGGCTCGTACAACCTTCAGGTGTGGTCTACTTCATGAACGCCTTGACAGGGCGCTAGGAAACCGTGAATGGATTGATCATCCTGATAAGAAATGTGTTCAAGTACTTGAGAAAAATCACTCCGACCATACCCCAATTATGGTGTCCACTGAAAGCCCGTCTGCAACAAAGAACTATTTACCTCATACCTCGGCGAGATGGTACTCGACTCTGGAACATGAGGAGCTCCTACAGAAGGCGTGGCCAAGAGATTGCAACCTGATGTCAGATACCAACGTTTTCTTGGCAAAGGCCAACATCTGGGACAAGACTACTCGCAAACAAGATAGACGAGACAAGGATCTAATCTCCAATAAAATCAAGTGGAACTAAATGAACCTGGCTCTCTGGTTTAACCATACGCTTGCAGAGGATATGATCATTCTTCAATCACATCTGGACGATATTCTATGTAGGGAGGAAGCTGAGAGCCAGCAGAAGGCTCGTTGCACCTGGATCAAGTTGGGCGATAACAACACAAAGTATTTTCACTCTCTTACAAAAGTGAGAAGATGGAGGAACAAGATCTCCCTTCTGAAAGATGCGGAGGGCAACTGGATGGACAAAGATGAGGACCTAAAATCTCTTATCTTAACCTTCTTCTCTAGTGTGTATCAGGAATAGGATTGAGATAAAAGAAAGGTTGAGAGTATCAAGTTTCCTGGCTCCTTCAAACCTCTATCCCAGGAGGAGAAACTAAGTTTGGCGGCCATTCCTTCTAAGAAGGAGATATGGGATGCTCTTAACTCAATGTCCCCCATCAAGGCACCTGGACCAGATGGAGTGGACGCATGTTTCTACCAAAGGAATCGGAGCACATTAAGGCATCAATTATGTCAGTTCATTCAGGATGCCTTCATAAGGGGCGACCTCCCTCCTTCTTCTACTAACTCGCATATCATCCTTATACCGAAGAACAACGCACCCGAGAAATGCTCTAATCTCAAGACAATATCCCTAAATAATGTCTACACCAAACTTCTCTCTAAGGTGATCGCTTCTCGACTAAAGTTCTTCTTAAAAGACTGGATCTCTCCTTTCCAGTCTAGCTTTGTACCAGGGAGGAGGATAGGGGACAATATAGCTCTCGTCCAGGAAATTATACATTTGATGGAATCAAAAGCATGCAATCGGAAAATGATGGCTCTAAAGCTCGATTTGGTCAAAGCATTTGATAAATTTAGTTGTCCATTCATCCATGATACGCTTAAATGCACCACCTTGCCCAAAGAGATCATCAATATCATTATGCAAATTATTTGTTCTGGGACGTCAACCATTCTTTGGAATGGTGAAGTGGCTGGCTCATTCTCTCCCTCTTGCGGTGTCAAACAAGGAGATCCACTCTCCTTGTAAATTTTCGTTCTTTGTTTAGAAAGGCTAAGTCAGCTGATCGCAGAGGAGGTCAGAACGGGTGGCTGGAAACCTTTTATCTTTTCCAGAGCAAAGATACCCATCACTCATGCTAGCTTTGCAGATGATCTTATTCTATTTGGGGAAGCGACTCTTCAACAGGCTAGCACAATCTGTCACTGCCTCAAATCTTTCAGTAAAGCATCTGGGTTGTACCTATCACAAGAGAAATCTGCTACTTTCTTCTCTTTTAATACTCCAAGACCAACAAAGAACCAGATTTGTAGAAGGCTTGGGATTCAGGAGACGAATAATCTGGGAAAACATTTGGGCATTCCTATTGTGCACAGAAGGAACAAAGAGTTGCTCCACTCATTGTTGGAGAAATTCTAGAAACATATCCTCCAATGGCAGAACAATCTTCTCACACTGGCAGGAAGGACTACACTCACAAAGTCAGTTCTTCAGGCTCAAGCATGCTACATAATACAGTCAATTCAACTCCCAATCTCTATCTATGTGAAAAATGATCAAACTATAAGGAATTTCATATGGAATGGAGGATCGAATAGACGCCTTAATCTGGTAGCTTGGAAGCATCTCAGGAAACCAAAACTTAAAGGAGATATGGGAATAAAGAAGTCGAAGGAATTCAACTCTTCTTTACTTATGAAAATGGCTTGGGATCTGATACAGAAGAGACAGATACCTTGGGTAGACATCATTATGACAGCAAAATACATTTCCAATGGACACCCCAAAGCAACTGGCTCACACCTTTGGCATAGTATAAAGAGCTTCCTTCCCTTTCTGTATGACAATTCAAGGCGCCATGCCATTTCAGGTGTCGATACTACTGTTTGGTCGGACGAATGGGTTGGTCCTGGACTTCTACCTGTCTTGAAGCTAGGTCGCCTTATTGATAACACCAATTTTCGTGACGTTTTTGGCCTTTATTCTATTATCAAAACTGCCCTTTTTCTGCCATTTTCCTCTATTTTTTATGCAGTTTCGCAATAATTAGCCAAGCAATGCTCTCAGTCCAATATTTCCATCTTTTGTAGAGTTTCCTCCTATTTTGGCCCATTTAGCACCAATAAGGCCGTTCTGGCCCGCAAATAAGTCCAAGACTGTCTCCCCCCCCCCCCGACGCCGATATTATGACAATAAGGTATATCAACCTTCATTGTTCCGGCTTATTACCATGCAGCATGTAGCTTCAACTTTAGTTTGATTGGCGTCGTCTCTATTGGCTAGATAATTGACAAGACCGTCAAGTATGTTGGGCGGTACATGCAATAGCCCTACGGGTGATGGAGTACTCTTTGGGCGCAGTATATCCTGCAACTTCAATGACGAGTTAACGAGCATGACATGACAATATTTCCCAGCCTGTTGATGTCTTATGATCAGGTGCATGGTTGTTCGCTAACTTTTTCTTTTGCGGAAGTTGTGGTGGATACATGACACTGATGCATGATACATAATATATGATACTGACATTGGGAAGGCAGAAATTGACATTTAGCACTTATATCGAATTCATGTGGCTTATGTGGTTGTTTGTTGGATATACAGCTCAGAGAGTTTATTCAAAAATCTATGTGGATGATATATAACATTCATTTTGTATCGTGGTCTGGCCAGTTCAATAGATGATTATACGACGGCTGTCACGGAAATGTTTGCTTCCGGTTGTCTGGTCAGTTTCTTCAGCGCATTTGAGTATTATTATGTAACTTTAGGAATGGCATCACTGATCCAAGAGGCATCAGTGGGCTGCAGCTGGAAGCAATTTCATCCATTGACCAAGCACCAGGTTCTGGATTCCGGTATGAAGTGGTGAGTTTTAAATTTTTCTATCGGCAACAACAAATATTTGCGGTACTGGATGATAGGGTCACTTGTCGGCAGAAATAGCATTTATCGTGTTCCAAACATAAATTTAATCTAGTTGAAAATAATCGATTTTCATTGGGAATAAGGCAAACCTTTGTATAAGGGATGAGAAGTTTGGAAGTCAACTTCTTCCTGCTACAGGAAGAATTGATTTAAGTACCCTGATACCTATGCTGGTTAAATACAAAGAACGTCCACTGGCAGATCTCATCGCTTTTTTGGATTTCACGGTAAAATGTTGTGTTGAATTTGCTGTTGTGTATATTCCAGTGATGGGTGCTCAGTTTGGTCATCATGTTTGTATGCTACTACAGTCGTGCCGGCCTCCTAGAGACCCATACTATTACTCAGAGCATACGTGACGTAGTGTTACTCTGAGCTTACATGATGTAGTAACGCTGGTCTCCCATGGGCATGCTATGCTAATCTTCTGATATGTAGCCATATGCTTGGGAATTGCTGGGTAAGGAGTCGTGTCTTTTAGATGGAATCATGTTGGCGCAGCCTTTTCTTCATTATAACAAGGTGGTTCTGCATCTCAGGTACGATTTCTAGCCACTAACATATACACAAAATGTGTCGAATACAACTAGACATACAATTATGTATGTTCGATATCTAAACACTTAATAAAACATGCTTTAACAAAATAAACAGTTGTAAAAAGCTACAAACAGCATATTAGAGCACTATGCTAGCATGTCCCCATATTTCATTTCTAGATGGCTTGGTTTTTAAGGACTTTCATCGTGGTTATTTTCATCTTTAGTTTGTTTATCATCGATTAAACGATGCTTACACCTATGAAATAATTTCATGTTGAAATTGTATTTCTTTGTGTATCAAATCAAAAATTATGCTATGATTTTTCTCAATGTGGAAAATTATAAATAAAATATTCAATTGGAGAGAACAATAAAAACATGTGAGATGAACTTGTATCGCTCGAACTTTGTTATGCGACTTAGTTACCTAAAGTGTGAAAGTAGTAAACTAATGTTTCAGGAGACTCCATGTAAGTTCTTTTACTTGTCTCATATAACTCTAAATTGAACAATAGAAGTATCTCAACTGACATGTACATTTTAATGGATGTACGCTTTGATCACCAAGCGAGGTTATATCATTATGAATATTCATAGGTCAAATTATGTTGATGTGGATGTTTTGGTCATGTAGAGAATACATAAACTCAATTATTAATTTATTATATTAATCAAAATATCCATAAATTTCTACCATTTATTTTACTCGAAGACTAACTCATAGATAATCAATGTTTGACTTGTGATTTACAACGGGAATCTTAATTCTTCCCATAGCATTCAAACTTAATTACTCTCTATTTTCAAACAAGGAACTTCATGTGACTTAGAGTTATTCAAATCTACTTCTTGTTAAGAAGAAGGTGTTTCCTTATAGTGTAAGGCATTATTTATGCATATTACACTTGGTTTAATTCATTTAGAGTATGTATCTCATTTGACGTGCAACAAAAAAAAATTCTAAGCATAAACATATCATTGTACGTTCAACATTGATATGTTTATGACAATTTTTATGCCCTCACACAAAACATAACAAAAACACATGTGTTGGATGCTTATTTCTTACTTTTCTAGTAATGGATTCTTTTTCATTTACTTATTTTTATATTGTAAGAACTTCCATTTTTCTATTTGTTGTCAATAGATAATATTTCCATAGGAAATTTTATTGTGACTTCATAGTAGCTACCTCTTATGGAAGAAATACAAAAGGTCAAGTAATGATATTTCATTTACTCCTGTATGTTAATAGAATAAATAGAGAAATGTAAAATCAAATTATTTACATATTAACTTTGATTGTTGTTCTTGATCCCTCAAAATATTATCTTAATATGATTATCATGATGTTAGTATAGCTAAGGGTTAACATAGATACTCATTTGACATGTGGTACCATACTTCATGTTATCAAACACAATATTGTCCATTATTTTGAGTTTATCTAAATTGAGATATATCTAATATATAGCTCAATTTAAAATCTATTTTACATTATTTTTCTTGATCCAACTATTATGGAATGTATGTATTGAACCATGGATTTCTTAATTTTTGGTAGCATGATTTGGTGTGTAATACATCATACTTATATGGATCAGAAACTTGGTGTCAGTCTTGAAGTGGATTGATCATAGATATTGCAATGTTAGAAATGAAATAAAGAAAATGATTGAAACTTGTTTCATTTTCTTCAAAAATTATAGTGTATATTTTGATTTTGTATACATCATCAATTTTTGTTTAGAAATATTCTAAGCATATAGTCTATATAACAATTATTTTATTTTATGCTAAGGCAATAGCATTTATCACTATAAGTATAATTATTCACATATATTTATTGTCCTCCACATCATCCCTTTACTTATAACATGATGAATATAGAAAAATAAATTTATATTGGAAAATCATTAATTGGAATATTTTCATTTTTTTCTAAATGTAATAATGTATTAATTATATTATCAATTACTATAACTGAAATAACATCAAAAGTAAACATATTCCATTGAATAACATTGCTTTATGTTCGGATATCAATAAATGGAATAAGCTCTTTTTTCTAGAGTAACAAATGTAATATTTTTGTTTTGAGGCGGAGGATAATAAAATGTAATAATTACATTATCAAATTGTATTTTTGAAATTATATGAAAAATAAACATATTCTAATTCTATTATGTATCTTGTTGTATGAAATTATATCTACTCTAATTGTGTACATGAAACACCAACGGTTTGGTAGTGTTTATATTATGTAGAAAATATTTCATATATTGATATAAATCAACATTCAAGTGATAGTAACATACATATAACATGTTCAGAATCTTATAAATTGATTATGTGTTTGTGTATGTCAATATTTAAATATCCGGGTAATGCATTCATGTAGATATTGTATAATGATATTGGTTTTGAGTTCATCATCTACTCCTACAAAAAATAACCACACAATTTCCACCACTTTTGTACAAATATAGATAACAATGTAATATGTTATAATTATTATTATATGTAATAATAATTTAAATTCTATTTTTGGATCCATCAAGATTTGGTAATTTAAATTATTTTCATCTAAAAGTTCTATGAAATATTTATATATTATTTTTTTGTGTGGAAGAAGGAAATATTATCTTTACTATTATATGAAGTCATGAAGTTGATATAGTTTTGCTATTTGAATAATCCAAATGATTGAGATTCCAATTGCATATAATGGTTCAAAATACAGTGTTTATTTTGTAAAATAAAAATTATGGATAGTTGTAGCTACATAAAATTCAACAATTCTTTTAGTTCCTAATCATAACAATAAAATTTATCTCAGTAGTAGTTCTGGCCTCTATAAAAATATGGTTAAACATGGTTCTCATTAGTGTAAAATTATACAAGTAACTAAAAATTTAGATTTTATTTTTTTATTGAATATAGTAAGATAGAGCCTCATAGGCATGCTTGTATAACATTGCACTACATATTCCATAAATGTGATGCAATGCTATTGAACTAATATTTTATGGTATTTTGAATAATTTTATGTATTCCCTTAATGTGGTATATAGCTATGGCTTCATATTTAATTTTGGTTGAATGAAAACACTACAACAACACGAGTCCGAAATCCACCCTTTTTTTTTCTACGGTGTGTACAGTGTGGCATAATATTACGGATTTTTGCAAGGCTATACCACACGGGTAAAGTTTTTCCCGCTCACCTCGCTCTGTCTGTCTTGCGCACTCATTCTCTCCATCCTTCTCAGTCTCACGGCCCCCTCTCTCCCTCGTTCCCAATTTCATCGGCAAATCTCTACCACTTTCCCGATGGTTTTGCGATTCCTCAGTTATCTAGTGCCAGTCCGTCTCTCACACATCTTCTTCCCCCTTTCTACAATAGAAGACTAAAATTAATGAGTGCCTCTTTTCCCCCCAAATTTCAAGTCCACCGTCTGCTTCTAGTTGTTGCACCAACTTTGAGCGAACTCAAGGGAAAGGGGCTACCAAACTCTAGCAGAGGTGTCCTCCCCCTTATGTGGCAGCACCTTCATCCGTTGTGCATCATTCTCCACTAGCGTCAGTGGTGCGGCTGCAATCTAGGAGGATACTACGTAGAAAGATTTGATTCTTCCAGGTTTTTGATGGCCCAACAGTCAAACCTCTCGATTTTAATTTTTGCATTGCAATTTTGAAAGCAATTGAAGTTTTTTACGGTCAATGGTCTTTGCATGATAGTTCTAGGGCCAAAAGCTTGAATCTGTTATTGGGGAGATCATCTTGGTACAAAAAGAAGCTCTTCATAGTTGTAAAGAACACATTCATCTTCTATGAGGAATCAACATACCAGGTTTATCGTAATTTTTATTTCTTGATGTAGTTTTTTTGTTGATCATATTCTGTTAAGATTGTCATTCCGCTCATCTGTTCTTGTGACAAGTTTGATGATTTATTTAAGAAAATAACTTCTCAGTTGTATTGGATGTTTGTCTTAAACTATAAACCTTGACGTATTCATTTTGTTACAATCAGATATTAGCGCAAGGTAATCAACTATTACTATGAGATATGCTTTCGGAATGGGCAATTTAAGAGAGGTTGTAAATTCAAATACTTCGTGTTGTTGGATAATTTTGTATATTCATTGGCTATGTCCAAAGTTTAGCAATATTTATCCCAAGTTTCATGGTTTTTTTGATCCATTTCACCCATTTGTTTGCTAGCTTATAAGTTGTTTTAGTATAACATTTTGACGTCTTTGTGATTCTAGTAATTTTCCACATACATGTAAATACGTTATTTTCTAAAGTATATGTATTTGGTTTGGTGTATAATTTAGGGCATGTGTGGCTACGTAGCTCAATTATGTATTTGGTTAATGTTATACATAGTTGATATTGATCTGATTTCGTTCATTGTTATAAAAAACCATAAATATTTTTTTTTCCAAATGTAAAATAGTCCTAAATCGACCTGACTTACACCTAAACTGATCACAAACTAGATTTTGTCAGCCCTAATTTTAAAAAAAGAACCAACTTTCTCTAGTTTGGCTTAAATCAGGCTTAACGTTTTAAAAAATGTTAAGTGGTAAGTGTGTGGATAACACCTTGTAACTGGTTAAGGGTTAAGCGGTTGATTTTTGAAAAAAAAATAGGTTTAAGTTTTTTATATATATTTGGTTGGACGGAAATTACTTAATGCATGTCCAAGTCAGACTAATTAAACTATGAAGTGGATTAGATTGGGCTATAAGGACTTTTCTTCTCACCCATGTCATCCAAGGACCTAGGTGCCAAGTTTTAAAGGCATGTCAATGCATAAGAGGGGCTACACTACTACAGAAACAGTGTTCAGTGTCGCTTTTCTGGGCGTCGGTTATTTAGGAAAACTGACGCCTCTAATATTAGACGTCGGTTATTTAAGTAAACCGACGTCTATATTCGAAAACCAGCCAGACACGGGTACCGCTTTGTATTCAGCGTCGGCTGGTTATAACATACTGACGCCTAAAATCGCCCACAAAATCCAATTTTTGGGCGAAAACATTTTAGGTCACCTACAGCGTCGGTGTTTTAACAATTCACCGACGCCTATTTAACATGAAAATTTGCACGAAAAGTCCCACTTTCAGTGTCAGTTATCCTTCGATAACCGACGCTGATAATGGTTCCCACCAAAAAATTTAGGGTAAAGGTTATCTAGTTGGGCGTCGATGTTTTACTATCAACCGACGCCTAAGACGTTAGGTGTCGTTTGTATTTGATAACCGACGCCTTTACGAACTTAATAGAAACTACTACAGAAACGGCCTTTGGCGTCGGTCGTTTAACCCCATTTGGCGTCGGTTTCCGACCGACGCCTATGTGGGCGCCGCTAAAGGTCGAACACTTCGGCGTCGGTTTTTTAACCGACGCCTATTTGTTCTATAGGCGTCGGTTGTTTAGAAAATAACCGCCGCCAAAAGTGTTCGCGCCACAGAAAATGGCGTCATCTAGGACACTTTGTGCGTCAGTTATTTACTACACAACCGACGCCTACATAGAATATAGCGTCGGTGTTTTAGTAGATAACCGACACATAAAGTGCCCTAGATGATGCCATTTTCTGTGGCGCGAACACTTTTGGCGTCGGTTATATACTAAACCACCGACGCCTGTACTTCAAGACGACACGGCCGTGCTTCCCTGCACGGCCGTGTTTAGTACTATAGGCGTCGGTTTTATATGAATAACTGACGCCATTTACACCACGGCCGTGCTATCCTGCACGGTCGGGTTGTTTGTACTATTAGGCGGCGGTTTTTATCAAATAACCGACGCTGTATGTCTTTGCTGACGGTTTTCTATAAATAACCGACGCCTATTTATATTTTTTTTTCATATCAGTTTGCAGGCCTGTTGTGGCTGGTCAGCAGGATGAGAACCTGTAGTTCAGTTTTCTGAACTGCAGGTTTACGACATCCATTGATATCAGCCTACAAACAGGCCGCAAACCTGCAAAAGTCACAAGCAAAATTCTACACAAGTACATACATTCAGACATCAATTCAATTCTCACATTCACACATATAGAAACATTCAAATACATGTATTAACATTCAGAAATATTCATTTACAAAGTATCATTCATTATCGCTATCAACATCCCAATTATATCTTATAGTTGCCACTGCTTGTATGGCTTTTGCCCATTCTTCTCTTACTTCATTTAATGCTTCCATCGTATATGGAGCATGTATATTTTTTAAGCTTTTACCTGTAGTGTTGTCAGTTTTAAACACCTGCAAAGAGAATGATGTATATATATAAGTAATAATATAAAAATAAGATAAGATTGATATATTTCATACTAACTAATGAGACTATATATAATACCTCATGTATGGTATCGATGTCCAATGCGGCATATTTGATAATCATCTGCATAAATCGCATCACATAGTATGCGCATGCCCAACCATTGTCTTGTGTAGCACACTATAAATTGAAACATACAAAATAATACAACTAAGCACAATTCACATCAATAATATATATATTCGAGTCGGGAACTTACTTGTACGTTCTGCCAATTTATTGGCTGGTTCTTTTTCCTTGGGACCGTTCCTCCAGCCTTTTTGAATGCATCTAAACCCCTACATGTTAATATAACACAATAAATTGCATAAGTAAATAGTAATGTAATAAAAGATGTTAACGGATATAAAAATGAAATATTTCTCACCAGAATAATGGCATTCTCATTACGTGTCCAATTTTAGTGTTCAATGTACTCCCCGCAGGATCTAGATAATAAACAGTGAATGTCCCGGGGACAATAACTAGTAACTCCCAATGTCTACCGCTAGAAGTAAGAAGTTAACAATTAATAACTCAAAATGCAAAATAAAAATGGAATTTTCTTAAGTCCAAATTATAAATAAAGTAAACTTACTTGACATTGAATGGAGCTATCATTATCGTCTTCTTTTGCTGACCAAAAATTGTAAAAGCATCTATACAGTATTGTTGAACATTATCAGGGTCTTTAGCTACCAAACTAATCAATGATGGAATCAAAAATCCCACATGATCAAATGCAAATTGTTTGCAATGATCTTCGACTAAGTAGCTGCAAAACATATAGGCGTATGCATTAATATATAAGAAACCAGATCACCGGATCTTACATAAGGTATATGGATGTATAAACAAGATCTCACCTTATCCATGTTTCTATCATTGATGTATTCAGCCAATCATACATAAACAGCTCAATAATATCTTGTATAAATAAAGAGCTATCGTATGATCGACCTGCATAATCTACATCTAAAGAAACTATTATAGGGCAATGTATATTATGTGCCCGTAGCCAACATGCCATTCCCCTACAAGCAGGACCTAACGGGTATGTTAGGTCAGTTGGAACCCAAGTTGGTAATGCGAGAAGTGGAGGTGGAGGCCTAGGTGCTCCTGGTGTCTTCTTTTTAACATGTATATATAATTTCAGATCAGTTGACATCATATATACACATCAACAGTCTAAATCAATGTAAATTTATCTTACAATTTCAGTCGTGTAGATGACATCTGCTTTGGGCCACAATATGACCCCGCCTTCTGCCTCACCAAGTGTATCAATATCTGGGTGGGCATATGGCAACGCAACTTCCCTCCAATCGGGTAACACACGTAATGGGCCCACACGAACATAGCCCTGTGGCATTGGAGTCCCGTGAAACCTTTCCCCAGGAAGGGACGGGTAAGCTTGCGCCTCTGCAACAACATAGTCTTCTATTCTTAAGCGGCATGGCTTCAATGCCTACAAATTTACGTAAAGAATGTTATACATATATACATATAATCTTGAAAACATATCATCTTGAAAAGACTAGCTACAATGTCATAAACAATACTTACAGCAGACGAGCTAGGCGATGGGTCTCTAGGATTACTCGCAGTCTGTGCATCAGGAGAAGAGTGGGTCGCCATAGGCTGATTGGAAGCCTGAGATGCCTGCCACCGCAGCAATTCTTCCTTGGCCTTCTCAGCAACTACATCGTTGACCTTCTTAGCAACTAAATCCTCAACTCTCTTATTCTCCTATACATGGATAAAAGAAACATTAGCTTCTTATTAATGAATTTCGTTTTGCAGTAACATTCTAAAAAAAGAATAGGTTACCTCTTCTTGAGAAAGTCCCACTCTGGGTTTGCGCTGGGATGGCCCAAAGAATGCTTTGATGCCAACACCAGCACCGACACCTCTAACACGTCCAGGATGCTCTGGGTTACCCAGAGCAACTGTCAATTCATCCCTTGTGCCCTGAGGGATGAACGTGCCTTATTTCCTCTGCTCGTGCAGCTCCCGCTAATCACCATAAACAGAAATTGGTAAGTTAACACCACAAATAATCAATATTCAAACGATTTCTCTAAGAGTGTTATTTTACCATTTTTGCAGCCGCCTCAGCAGTTACAGGCTTCTTTATTTCACCCTATATGTTTTGCAACTACTTAGTCGAAGATCAATGCAAACAATTTGCATTTGATCATGTGGGATTTTTTATTCCATCATTGATTAGTATGGTAGCTAAAGACCATGATAGTGTTCAACAATATTGTATAGATGCTTTTACAATTTTTGGTCAGCAAAAGAAGACGATAATAATAGCTCCATTCAATGTCAAGTAAATTTACTTTATTTATAATTTGGACTTAAGAAAATTCCATTTTTATTGTGCATTTTGAGTTATTAATTTTTAACTTTTTTACCTATAGCGCTAGACATTGGGAGTTACTAGTTATTGTCCCCGGGACGTTCACTATTTATTATCTAGATCCTGCGGGAAGTACATTGAACACTAAAATTGGACACACATTGAGAATGTCATTATTCTGGTGAGAAATATTTCATTTTTATATCCGTTAACATCTGTTATTACATTACTATTTAATTATGCAATTTATTGTGTTACATTAACATGTAAGGGTTTAGATGCATTCAAAAATGTTGGAGGAAATGTCCCAAGGAGAAAGAACCAGCCAATAATTTGGGAGAACATAAAAGTAAGTTCCCGAGTCCAATGTATATATTATTTATGTGAACTGTGCTTAGTTGTATTTTTTAATATTTTATATGTTTCAATTTATAGTGCGCTACACAAGACAACGGCTGGGCATGTGCATACTATGTGATGTGATTTATGCAGATGATTATCCGACATGCCGCATTGGATATTAATAGCATACATGTGGTATTATATATAGTCCCATTAGTTAGTATGAAATATATCAATATTATTTTTATATTATTACTTATATATACATCATTCTCTTTGTAGGTGTTTAAAATTGACCACACTATAGGTAAACGCTTAAAAAATGTACATGCTCCATATACGATGGAAGCATTAAATGAAGTAAGAGAAGAATGGGCAAAAGCCATACAAGCAGTGGCGATTGTAAGATATAATTGGGATGCTGATAGCGATGCTGAATGATATTTTGTAAATGAATATTTCTGAATGTTTATACATGTCTGAATGTTTCTACATGTATTTGAATGTTTCTACATGTGTGAATGTGAGAATTGAATTGATGTCTGAATGTATCTACTTGTGTGTAAAAATATTTTTTGATTTTGCAGGTTTGTCGGCTGATATCAATGGATGTCGTAAACCTGCAGTTCAGAAAACTGAACTGCAGGTTCTCATCCTACTGACCAGCCACAGCAGGCCTGCAAACCGATAAGAAAAAAAAATTAAAGTATAGGCGTCAGTTATTTATAGAACACCATCATCAAAGGCCTACAACGTCGGTTATTGGATAAAAATCGATGCCTAATATGACAAACAACCCGGCCGTGTAGGAAAGCACGGCCGTGGTGGAAAAGGTGTCGCATATTCGTATAAAACCGACGCCTATAGTACTAAACACGGCCGTGCAGCGAAGCATGGCCATGTCGTCTGGGAGTATGGCGTCGGTTGTTCAGTTGTTAACCGACGTAGAAAATGTCCTAGTCGGTGCTCTTTTTTGTGGCGCAAACCCTATAGACGTCGGCCAACTATATATAACTGATGTCTATATATCATATAGGCGTCGGTTAGAAAACCGACGCCGAAAAGTTTGACCTTTAGCGGCGCCCACATAGGCGTGGCTTGAAAATCATCGCCAAAGGGGGTTAAATAACAGACGCCAAAGGCGTGTTCTATAGTAGTGCTAGATGTGCTTGGGCGATGTCTAATTAGAAATGTTTTGGCCTAAATAGCACCTCATTTTTACTATATTAGACCCATTTCAAACATAAAAGTACCTCAGTTTGTCTAATTTTTCCCATTTCATTCCCAAATCAGAGCTAATCATCTTCAATGTGGGTTAAATTGGTCCATAGAGGCCATCAGTTCCCACCCATATCATCCTAGAGCATCAACATCTAGGTTTTGGAGGCCCTTCCCATCGCATATGCGTTATAGGCACACTTTGGTGATGCCCAGTCATACATCATGATGTATAAATATTTAATTATGACAGAAATGAATATATATATATATATATCTTTTTAAAAATTGTTGTTCTTTGATGGACATTGATGTTCATATTCATACTACAATTGAGCAAAAGATATGTTCTAATAAATGTAATATATATGTCAATTTTTTGTTTGTTTGATAATAAAAATTAGTTATGTTAAGGGGGGAAGGTGATCTGCCACACTTCCAGGACACCTGTACAAGAATCCTATGCTCCTAGATGTTTCTAGACATCTATCAAAAATTTACACGTGTCAGATTAGTCTTACTTGGATACAATTAAGTGTTTTCAAACCCGAGGCTTGTACGTTGGATCATCACACATGCTTTGGTTGGAGACTAGGCATTTTTCAAAAAAATTACATATGTTTAGTTGGTCTTACATATGTACATATAGTGACATTCAAATATAAATTACATCAACCATGCATATTAGTTATTTCTAATCATCGATCCTAAGTTGACATAAATCACACATAACATGACCTAAATAAGAATAATGTATCCATATTCAACCTACTTGACCTATTCCTAACATTACCAGCTTGCCCTTATTTTGTCTAACAAGACCTAATTTAGTGTATGGTAATTTTCTTGGACCCAATCGTTGATCTAAACTAACATAAATCATGTCTGGGTTGGTCAAATCCTACTTTGTTTAGAATAATTATACCTTATTCTTCCTAAAACCACCTAACTTAGTGTAAGATGACCCTTTTAGACCCAACTTCCCTAACTTTCCCCTAAAGAGAGTAATATGAAATCTATGATGGTCAAATTAGATTGTATTAGGTAAAATCAGACTTTTTTGCCTGAACCAGACCATTTTCTAACTTAGCATTACCTTACTTGGCAATTCATACCCAAATCCATCCAAATCAGCTTTATAGTGGGTCGAATCAGGCCTTAAAGGACTTTGGTTCCTTCACAGGTCATTCAAGGACCTAGTATTCTTGGTTTGAAGGCCCTAACCAGTGAATAGGGGGGCTAGGCACACTTGGACAATTCCTAGATAGGACACTATATGACTATGGATTTAATACTAATAACAATTTTATAATGTTATACATTTTATTTGTTTGATCTACATTGATGTTTAAATTCATACTATGAATGAAGAAATAAATGATCTAGATTGCGTATGCAATGTATATATGTCATTGAGTACACATGTGTTGTTTGATTTACCTTATAAGAATATAATTATTATCAAGGCAGTTTGGTTGTCTAGCAAGAAAATCTATGTTACTAAACAAACCAATCTCCTTAAATGTTTCACCAATTATTTCAATTGCACCATGTCCTCTTCTATCGAGTTGAGCTCTAGAATTTCAACCAAATTGCTTTGTACATCAGCATGTCTCAAGCTACAAACTTTGAATGCACCATTAACCAAAGATTGATTGAATCAAATTGAGATGCTAAATATTAATTTAAATTAAATGAACTTGTGCTAAAAAGCTGCGGACTTGAGCTTCTTAATTGAGTTCAATTTTGAAAAATATGATATCTTGATTTCTTATACTTACAAGCTTCTCAATTGTATTTGTCTGACTTAGTTCAGAAACTCAGCTTAATTTAGTAGTTTAGTAGGCATTGATAGTGGCAACACACAATGTTGTAATGTAATCGAGGGGGTTATAATGAACTGATTGCAATCTGTAGACACTTATGCATCTATGTGCCTGGGTTTAGTATTGTAGCTGAGTTTAGCTACTACCAACCACACCACATTTTAGTAACAGTCTGATTGTAGATTGATCATATGTAGAGTTGAATTAAGCTTCAGAACTGAAATAAATTAGATTGAATTGAGCTTGTCCTTTTGGTTATGTGTCTACCAAATGAATGTTCACCTTGTGTGTGTGTGTGTCTATATATATATATATATATATATATATATATATATATTTGTGTGTGTGTGTTAAAACATCCATGTATATCTCACCTGAACTTGAACTAACTTGCATTTATTTTTCCTAGACATGCCTATCAAAATGAAATCTATGTTCGTCAAATCAGACCCTATGTAGTCAAATTGAAACATTATTTGGCATAATATGATTGTGGATCAGAAGTCTAGGTCGCTGCCCAAAAATTAGATGATCTTGTTTAATGATGCTGCATTTTATTTTTTATTTGATTGGATAAAATTTTGAATTTTTTATCCTTCATTGTAGATTTTGTTAGTGGACATTGATATTCATCATATGGATAAAAGTAGGATCGAACAACCCATTGGATCACAAGACTATATTGATGGAATTTATCTATTTCTTGAATATGCTAAGACTGGAATGGTAGATGGGAAGATTGTTTGTCCTTGCAAGAAATGCAAAGTGGGTAGGAAAAATGAGTTTGATATTGATGAGGTGGAAAAACATATTTTGTTCCATGGATTCTATAGAGATTATAAAAATTGGATTTTCCATGGCCCAAAGAATGTTATTGAAAATCTCCTTGGAAGCCAACAAGAAGACAATGGTGAACAACCTTCTAATCATGAAGTAAATCCAATACACCAGGATGATATTGAAGGATTACAAAGAGATGCAGTCGGGTAAGACACTAATTATGTGGGTGATTCATTAAATAGTGAACCTAATGATGGGGATACATCGTATGATATTCCTTATCTAAAACAATCACTACTACAGAAATAGCCTTTGACGTCGGTTGTTTAACCCCCTTTGGTGACAGTTTTCAAGCGACGCCTATGTGGCCGCCGCTAAAGGTCGAACTCTTCGGCATCAGTTTTCTAACCGATGCCTATATGACATATAGGTGTCGGTTATATATAGTTGGCCGATGTCTATAAGGTTCGCGCCACAAAAAAGAGCACCGCCTAGGACACTTTCTGCATCAATTAACAACTTAACAACCGACGCCATACACCCAGACGACACGGCGAAGCACGGCCGTGCTTCGCTGCACGGCCGTGCTTCGCTGCATGGCCGTGTTTAGTACTATAGGCATCAGTTTTATACTAATAAGCGACGCCTTTTCCACCACGGCCATGCTTTCCTACACGGTCGGGTTGTTTGTCCTATTAGGCGTCGGTTTTTATCAAATAACCGACGATGTAGGCCTTTGATGACAGTGTTCTATAAATAACCGATGGATATACTTTAGTTTTTTTTCTTATTTGTTTGCAGGCCTACTGTGGCTGGTCAGCAGGATGAGAACCTGTAGTTTAGTTTTCTGAACTGTAGGTTTACGACATCCATTGATATCAGCCTACAAACAGGCCACAAACCTGCAAAATCAACAAATATTTTTTCACACAAGTAGATGCATTCAGACATCAATTCAATTCTCACATTCACACATGTACAAACATTCAAATACATGTAGAAACATTCAGACATGTATAAACATTCAGAAATATTCATTTACAAAATATCATTCAGCATCGCTATCAGCATCCCAATTATATCTTACAATCACCACTGCTTGTATGGCTTTTGCCCATTCTTTTCTTATTTCATTTAATGCTTCCATCGTATATGGAGCATGTATATTTTTTAAGCGTTTACCAATAGTGTGGTCAGTTTTAAACACCTGCAAAGAGAATGATGTATATATAAGTAATAATATAAAAATAAGGTTGATATATTTCATACTAACTAATAAGACTATATATAATACCTCATGTATGGTATTAATATCCAATGCGGCATGTCGGATAATCATCTGCATAAATCGCATCACATAGTATGTGCATGCCCAGCCGTTGTCTTGTGTAGCGCACTATAAATTGAAATATACAAAATATTAAAAAATACAACTAAGCACAGCTCACATAAATAATATATACATTGGAGTCAGGAACTTACTTTTACGTTCTCCCAAATTATTGGTTGGTTCTTTCTCCTTGGGACATTTCCTCTAGCATTTTTGAATGCATCTAAACCCCTACATGTTAATGTAACACAGTAAATTGCATAATTAAATAGTAATGTAATAACAAATATTAACGGATATAAAAATGAAATATTTCTCACTAGAATAATGGCATTCTAAATATGTGTCCAATTTTAGTGTTCAATGTACTTCCTGTAAGATCTAGATAATAAATAGTAAACGTCCCAGGGACAATAACTACTAACTCCCAATGTCTACCGCTAGAGGTAAAAAAGTTAAAAATTAATAACTCAAAATACACAATAAAAATGGAATTTTCTTAAGTCCAAATTATAAATAAAGTAAACTTACTTGACATTGAATGGAGCTATTATTATCGTCTTCTTTTGCTGACCGAAAATTCTAAAAGCATATATATAGTATTGTTGAACACTATCAGGGTCTTTAGCTACCATACTAATCAATGATGGAATCAAAAACCCACATGATCAAATGCAAATTGTTTGCATTGATCTTCGACTAAGTAGCTGCAAAACATGTATTACGTATGCATTAATATATAAGAAACCAGATCACTGGATCTTACATAAGGTATATGCATGTATAAACAAGATCTCAACTTATCCATGTCTCTATCATTGATGTATTCAGCCAATCATACATAAACAACTCAATAATATCTTGTATAAATAAAGAGCTAACGTATGATTGACCTGCATAATCTGCTTCTAAAGAAATAATTATAGGGCAATGTATATTATGTGCCCGTAGCCAACATGCCATTCCCCTACAAGCAGGACCTAACGGGTATTTTAGGTCAGTTGGAACCCAACTTGGTAATGCAGGAAGTGGAGGTGGAGGCCTAGGTGCTCCGGGTGTCTTCTTTTTAACCTGTATATATAATTTCAGATCGGTTGACTTCATATATACACATTAACAATATAAAGTAATGTAAATTTGTCTTACAATTTCAGTAGTGTAGATGACATCTGCTTTGGGCCACAATATCACCCCGCCTTCTGCCTCATCAAGTGTATCAATATTCGGGTGGGGATATGGCAATGTAGCTTCCCTCCAATTGGGTAACACACGTATCGAGCACACATGAATGTAGCCCTGTGGTATTAGAGTCATGTGAAACATTGCCCCGGGAAGGGACGGGTAAGCCTGCGCCTCTGCAACAATATAGTCTTTCATTCTTAAGCAGCATGGCTTCAATGCCCACAAATTTACATAAAGAATATTGTACATATATACATATCATCTTGAAAACATATCATCTTGAAAAGACTAGCTACAGTGTCATAAAAAATACTTACATCAGACGTGCTAGGCGATGGGTCTCCAGGATTACTCGCAGTTTGTGCATCAGGAGAAGAGTGGGTCGCCATAGGCTGATTGGAAGCTTGAGATGCCTGCCACCGCACTATTTCTTCCTTGACCTTCTCAACAACTATATCATTGACCTTCTTGGCAACTATATCCTCGACTCTCTTATTCTCCTATACATGGATAAAAGAAACATTAGCTTCTTATTATTGAATTCCCTTTTGCAGTAACATTCTAAAAAAAGAATAGGTTACCTCTTCTTGGGAAAGTCCCGCTCTGGGTTTGCGCTGGGATGGCCCAAAGAATGCTTTGATACCCACACCAGCACCTGCACCCCTAACACGTCCAGGATTCTCTGGGTTACCCAGAGCAACTGTCAATTCATCCCTTGTGTCCTGAGGGATGAACGTGCCTTGTTTCCTCTGCTCGTGCAGCTCCCGCTAATCACCATCAACAGAAATTGGTAAGTTAACACCACAAATAATCAATATTCAAACGATTTCTCTAAGAGTTGTATTTTACCATTTTCGCATCCGCCTCAGAAGTTACGTGATTCTTTATTTCACCCTTCTTGTTTTGCCTCCCAGCTATCCAGATATCATGGCGAGGCATGGGTGTGGCACACTCCTAAGTAGGAGCAGACTCCTGAGTAGCTACAGACTCCGCCTGTAGTCTTTGGCAAATGCTTGCATATCCCTTTGGACCCATAGTGTGGTCATGCACATTCAGTGCACGCCTTGCTTTTTGCGCGTCACTGAGGGCCTAGTTAGTATGTACATTAATGATTTGGTTAGTAGCACTAAATGTTAATCTTGAATAGGTGAATACAACATATATTAATTGAATTGGGAGTGACGCCTAATACCTTGAATTCTTCAGATTTTCTTGAAGCAACAAAATTGTCCCAATCTTCTTTGTCCAAGAAGTTCCACTGCTCAAGGGCTGACTTCTTCTTCTTATCACCATCTTTTATGTATTCTCTGTTCAGATTTGTCCTATAGTTCCTAAGCATCTTTCCAGCTCGTTGCATCACGCTTTTACGATGCAGCTTCTCATCCAATGCAAACAGATTATGTAAAATAGAATTCTTATTAACTAGTATCCAAAAATAGAATTGCAAATAATATAATTTGTAATCTACAAAATAGAATTGCAAATAATAATAACTCACGCATAAATCCTTCCATATCAAGTCTTTCTTCCCCTGAGGAACTTTATGCCAATTATCATACTTAACACCACAATGGTTTCGAGTGACACACCCAAGATAGTTTACAAAATTATTGCGGTTCACTCCAATTGCATTTCCTCCATTATCAAACTCCACAACCAATTTGGATCCACTACCACTCAGCCCTATTAACTTCTTCAACAAAGTGATGCCCCTTTTCTTGTTAAGTGTTTGGTGCTGTGCATCAAGTTGCTCCAGTGCTTCAGTGGGTACATGTGCATCATCAACCTAAAATTTGACAAAAATAAACCCACTGAATTAGCAGAATATGGAAATATGGGATATATGACATAACTATAAGATAATGAATTTTATAGAAATATAGGATATGTTTTTAGAACTTACATTGGTATCCTCGCCATGCTCATCATGGACAGCATGCTCATCATGGACTTCATGCTCATCATGGACATCATGCTCATCATGGTCAGCCATCTGAAAATGTCATTAAAAAGGCAAACATTTAGCATTTGTATTAACTAGAAAAAGGAAAACATTTAGCATTTGTATTAACTAGAAAAAGGCAAACATTTAGCATTTATATTAACCAGAAAAAGGCAAACATTTTGCATTTGTATTAACTAGCATTTGTAAAAAAATATAAACATACATGTCTCTAAAATTGTGATCTTTTATCAATTAACAATCCTTCATTGTGATCTCCGCACACATATAAGTCATCATTAGCTTCAATATTTTGTGGAGTTGGCAACCCAACTAAGAATGGACTGGAGTCATCATACTTATCATAGTACTCTTCTTCACCTATATGATCTTCAATGAACTGTCTTTTACCATGAAGAACAACTGACCATTTATCATTTGCAGGATCATCGATATAGAATATTTGTTTCACATCTTTCGGATTTGCAAAGAAGCGTTGAAACTGTGATATTATAGGTAGATACCACAACACTTTGGCAGGAGAACCAGTTTTGGACTCCCCCGATGTCGTCAATTTATACCGTGACGCACCACATTTTGGACAATCTTTCAAATCTACATAGTCCTTTTGAAATAATATACAATCATTCGGGCATGCATGTATCTTCTTGGCCTCCATTCCCATTGGGCACAACATTTTCTTTACCCGGTATGTTGAGATTGGTAGCTTGTTTCCTTCAGGAAGCATTTCTTTCAATAAAGTCAACAATTCAGTGAAGCTTTTATCGCTCCATCTATTGTTAGCTTTCAACTTATACAAGCTCAACACATCGCTAAGCTTCGTAAACTTAGCACAGCCTGTGTATAACGGTATCTCAGCATCATACACAATGTTTCTAAAGATAGGAGGTGGATCGGTGTGCTCTACCCTACAACTATCCAACATCACATCAACAATGTCTACTGCAACTGGTTCGTTCACATCTACATCATCGGAGGCAATTTCTTCTTCCACACAAGCACTACTATCGACATCTACTGGTTTCGAGTTTGAAATCTCTCCATGCCAGTGCCATTCTGTATAGCGTTGTACAATCCCATTGCACATGACATGACTTTTGATTTCCTCACCAGTGTTGACTTTCAAATTGTTACCGCAATGCCTACATGGACAGTAGAACCTATCTGTAGATTTTTTCCTATGTTCCTCGGCAAATCTAACAAACTGATCAAGACCAGATATAAACTCTGGGGTGCAGCGATTGCGAATGGACATCCATAATCTATCCATTCTATGATCAAAGAGAAAACAAGTATATATTAGGATTAGGGTATACACTTACATCATATCCAAGATTTACTCCAACAAACACATGTGATGTCATTCTTATATATAATAAATGTGTACCAACTATCCCATCCTTGAACACCTAATCTCACTAGTAAGTGTATAATGTGTATTGGGTTTTCAAGAAAATTTCGGCAGCATTTCCCCGCTGTTCTCTAAGTACATATGTACTTAGAGAAAAAATGGGGAAATGCTACCAAAATTTTCTCAAAAACCCAATACACATTATACACTTACATCCTAAGTGAGATTAGGTGTTCAAGAATAGTCCCAAACCAGGGACTATCCAAGATTTACTCCTAATGAGTAAATCTTGGACGGGTTTCTAGGCCAACAAACACAATAATAGATATATACAATAAAGCCGAACTCCATACAAATAGTATATAATTTAGTGATTGTTCATTCTAATTTATACCAATGTACAAGTAATATAAAGAACAATGATTGTTCACTTTATAGGCCAACAAACACATGTGATGTCATTCTTATATATAATAAATGTGTATCACCTATCCCATCCTTGAACACCTAATCTCACTAGTAAGTGTATAATGTGTATTGGGTTTTCAAGAAAATTTCGGTAGCATTTCCCCGCTGTTCTCTAAGTACATATGTACTTAGAGAACAAATGAGGAAATGCTACTGAAATTTTCTCGAAAACCCAATACACATTATACACTTACATCCTAAGTGAGATTAGGTGTTCAAGAACAGTCCCAAACCAGGGACTATCCAAGATTTACTCCTAATGAGTAAATCTTGGATCGGTTTCTAGGCCAACAAACACAATAATAGATATGTACATGTTTGGGTTTCATCACAATTGATGTTAGGGTTTCATCAATGTTAGGGTTTAATCAAATCAAATTAGGATGCTAGAATGGACAAGTTTAAATCTTATTTCAACATGCATCAAAATTTACTGAATTAGGTCAAGCATTAGGATTAGAAGCACAAATATATGCAAGCAAAAGATTTGTTTGTATCCTAGAATTTACATAAAGCATTACATATAGATTTGTTCATATCCTTACCAACAGCAAACACGGTCGTGGTTGTGTTGGCCTACCACGGCCGTGCTGGGCAGCACGGCCGTGGTTGGCCAATACAGCCACGGCCGTGTTTACTTCATGTAGGTAAAAAAGCTAGGGAGAAAGAAGAACAGAGGCTACGCGCGGCTAATACCTGGAGAGCAGACCAAAGCTAGGTGGCGCGGCGTGGTAGGCGTGAGCAGGGAGGAAGGAGCGGGCGGCGGCGGCAACACAGGACAGAGCTAGGGCGGCAACGGCGACGCAGGATAAAGCAGCAGCGTCGGCGGCGACGCCGAGCAGCAGTAGCGTCGGCGGCAACGGCGAGACGAGGCAGTGTCGGTGACGGCGAGAACCAGCAGGCAGCTAGCGAGCGATCGAGCAGCAGCTAGCGGGCGATGAAGACAATGAAACAGGAAATGGGAACAAATGTGACCGATCGTGGGTCTATTAAGTTCTTTAAAGGCATTTGTTATCAAATACAAACGACACCTAAAGTCTTCAGCGTCGGATGTTCCTTAACAACCGACTTCCAATTAGGCAAATTTTTCCCTAAATAATTTGGCAGGAACCATTATCAGCGTCGGTTATCAAAGGATAACCGACACCTAATCTGGAATTTTTCGCGCAAATTTTCATTTTAGAAAGGCGTCGGTTTTGTTGGTAAAAAACCGACGCTGTATGTGCCAAATTTTTTTCGCTCGAAAATTGGATTTTGCGGGCGATTTTACACGTCGGTTGTTTGTTATCCAGCCGACGCTGAATGCAAAGTGGTACCCGTGTCTTGGCTATTGACGTCGGATGACCTACATCACCGACGCTGAACGTTATAGGCGTCGGTTTTCCTAAATAACTGACGCCCAGAAAAGTGACATTGAATGTTGTTTCTGTACTAGTGAATCAAATAATCCTCACATTATTGAAGATGATGAGAAATATAGGAAGTTAGTAGACCTTTCTAATGTAGAGCTTTATCCTGGTTGTAAGTATTTCTCAATGCTCTCATTTCTACTATGACTATTCAATTTAAAATGTATTTTTAGTTGGCCAAACAAATCTTTTAGTCAACTGTTGGAGCTTCTATTGGATGCCTTTCCACAACTGGTTGCATTCCCATCTTCTTATCATGAAGCTAAGAAATTAATCAAGGAGTTGGGCCTTGGGTATGAAAATATACATGCTTGTCCAAATGACTACATGTTGTATTGGGGTGAAAATTCAAGAAAGATTTTTTGTAGTGTGTGCCATGCTTCTAGGTGGAATATGAAAAAAGGTAATTCCAATGATGGTGTTGTAGGAGATGAAACACAATCTAAAGGTACTCCAGCTAAAGTCATGAAGTATTTTCCTTTAATTTCATGACTACGAAGGATGTACATGTCTTCAAAGATAGAAGAAGATATGATTTGGCATGAGAAAGGTCGAGTGAAAGATGGAAACCTACGACATCCAGCAGATGCAACATCATGGAAAGAGTTTGACATGATGTATCCAGAATTTTCTTGTGACCCTCATAGTGTACGAGTTAGCCTTGCTAGTGATGGATTCAATCCATATGGGATGCAAAATACTAACTATAGTACATGGCTTGTTATTCTCAGTGTTAATAACTTGCCCCCAGGCTATGTATGAAACCTTGTTCCTTGATTTTATCTTTGATAATTCCTGGGAAATCTGGCCCTAGAAATGACATTGATGTATATGTGCAACCATTGTTGCATGAGCTAAAGTTATTATGGGAAAGTTTTGATGCATATGATGCTCATAAGGGAGAGAATTTTATAATGCGAGCCTCTTTGATGTATACAATTAGTGACTTTCCAGCATATGTCATGTTGTTTGGTTGGAGCACTAAAGGTTATCATGCATGTCCTTGTTGTGCTGAAAATACATATTCGTATCGATGTGGCTCAAAGATATTTTATGGTGGTCATCGTAGGTGGTTACCAGATAACCATCCTTTTCATTCTCAAAGTCATCTATTTGATGGTACTAAGGAGTATGGTCATGCTCCAACTCCTACGTCTAGATGTGATATTCTACAAGCACAAGAACAACTATGTTTTTCATATGGAAAGGTTATAAAAAAGACAACTATGAAGAGAGGAAGAAAAGGAGGAGATGCTTCCACAATCAATGATGTTATAATAGACAATAGTGACAATGTTAAGGTTCTTTGGAAAAATAGAAGCATATTTTTTTATTTGCCATATTGGGAATTTAAGTGTCTTCGTCATAACCTTGATGTCATGCACATTGAGAAGAATGTATGTGAAAATGTGTTGGTAACACTTTTGAATGTGGAGGGAAAATGTAAAGATGACGAAAATGCTCGTTTATTCCTTGAGAAAAATAATGTAAGGCAACATCTTTGGCTCCAATGTCAACAAGATGGAATTTGTTTGATGCCTCAGGCATCGTACTCTATGTCTTCTAAGGAAAAGGAACACTTTCTAAATGTCTTGTCTAAGCTTAAAGTTCCTGATGGGTATGCATCCAACATTTCCCGATGTGTTAACATGAAACAAAAGAAGCTAATAAATCTTAAGAGTCATGATCATCATATCCTCATGCAAGATATACTTCATGTAGCACTACGAGCATCTGGAGCAACAACAGTTATTCATGTGTTGTCACAATTATCTTTGTTCTTTAGATCATTGTGCTCTACGTGTATTGATTTAAATGAGCTTGATGGATTACAAGCAAGTATTGTGGAGACACTTTGTCATCTAGAGATGGAGTTTCTACCTCCTTTCTTCACCATAATGGTTCACCTCTTGGTTCATTTGGTGGATCAAGTAAAGCTTGGTGGTACAGTACATAATCAATGGATGTATCCTATTGAAAGGTTAGAACATACTAGAAACATTTTTCTACAATTTTATCCTAATTTATTAGAATTTCAAATGACATTTATATTGATATTTATCCCATGATTACTTTTATATAGGTACTTAGCCCGATTAAAAGGATATGTAAGAAATAGAGCAAGACCAGATTGTTCTATTGCGGAGGGCTATATTTTAGAAGAGACCATTACCTTTTGTTCTATGTATATGGAAAGTACTGAGACAATATTTAATAAGACTAAAAGAAATGATGACAACATTCCGAATAAAACTCAATACTTGTTCAATTCTGGAGGACGTTGTGTTGGGGCTGAAAAGGTCATTTGTCTTGATGAAAAAAGCATGGCACAAGCACACCGTTATGTCCTGTTCCACTATGATGAACTGATGAAGGAGTTGAAGGAGTAAGATTAGTTTTTGACACACTTTATTCATATATGTAAGTTTAAATTGAGCTAATTCATAGTGTTGTTGTAGACAATTCTTATGTCACAAGCGAGAAGAGTGTATGCTGAAAGGAATAAGAGTGAGTCAATCATTAGAGGCGAAGTGGTTTCTATAAGATTTTTTGAGATGGCTTAATGTCGAGGTAGTGAATGCATGATAAAAGTTTTCTAGGGTCCGATATAATGCTAATTACTGAGGCTAATATTTCTTATGATTTTATAGGCACCGAATATTGATATGAGCACCAACGAAGGGGCGTTAAGAAGGGTCCTAGCTCGTGGACTTCATGTTTATGCCAAAAGGATAAAGGGGTTCATAGTAAATGGTTACAAGTTCCACACATTAGAACGAGAAAGAGATAGAAAAACACAAAATTCTAGAGTCATGGTCGAAGCAGATGGATACTCTTGCTATGGAAGACTCACTGATATTTATGAGTTAGACTATTATGTGACTTGTAAAGTAGTGGTTTTCCTATGCGATTGGGTAGATATAACTTCATCAAGGGCGTTCAAGCATGACAACAATCACATTCGGGTGGATTTTTCTAAGTTGATGCACACTGGTAGATCATTGAAAGAAGATCCATTTATTTTTTCGTCCCAAGCAAAGCAGGTTTTTTATGTAGAGGATGAAATAGAGACATCATGGTTACATGTCATTCAACATAAAATAAGGGATTCTTTTGATTTCGGGGTAGTCTTTGAACTTGTAAATGATGATTTCGACCCATGTTGAGTATGGCATGAGGATAGTTTGCAATTAAGGATGCTTTACATGTCAATTGTTGCTCAATGTTCTACTAATTTTCCAATATATCTCTAGTAGATAATTAGAATCTTAGATTTGGTTTTTGTCTATATTATATTCTAGAAATTTGTATATTATATAACCAATCATCATTTCACATAGTGTCATTTCCTCTTTACTTGGCAATTCATTTTCCATACATGTGCTGAAATTTAATGCAGATGGTGTGCTGGAATGCAAGATATATGTATCATGGAATTTAATAATGATATGTAGTTAATTCAGATATACAAGTTTCACTTGATGTCCATAAATCATGCGTGGATTTTTCAAACTTATATGGAATTCTCAATCTAGGAACACAATGTTTAATGGTTTGTATGTTGTCATGGTTTATTTAGTTTTAGGTTCAAGTTTGTAAACCAAAATGTGGCAAAATAAAAGAACAATGCTGAGTGTCATGTCAACTGATCCAAGTCAAAATGATAATATGAGTGCATCAAGATCACAACAAGGTGGAAGAGATTGTAATGATGATGAAGAAGATTCGCAACCAGCTTCAGAGCTCCCTCAAAGTGTAACTTGGAATGAAAATATTTCATTCCATGAGGAGGATGTCCTACAAACTGTTGGTCAGTTTTTTTTTTCTTTTTTACTCATCAACTAAGAAACTGCTAAATTTATTATTGTGTACAAAAATTTTTAGATTGTGATGGAAATTTTGGAACAAAGAAAGGTCAAGTGCATGTATCACAAAGATGGCTTTTAGATACATTGCAATTTGTTGTCAAGTTCAATAAATATAAACAACCAATTGGAAAAGGGGGTCATTTGCTGGTGAGTTTCTTGGGAGAGGTGGCAAAGAGGGGGGCTCTTTGTCCTATTGGGAAAAGTACCTGGCACAAAGTGCACGACTGTTATAAACTTGATATTTTGAGGTTAACTCGAGTAAGAAATCAAATCTCATATCCATGTATACATGTATTACATTTGGTATTCAATTGAATTTTATTTTTATTTTTTATTAGAGCAAGTTTCATATTCCAAATGACATGGAAATTGATGAAAAGGTGTTGTCACATGTCAATGGAAAATGGAAAACCTACAAGAGTAAATTGAAAGCTCACTATTGGGATCCCAAAAAAACTGAATCCCAAATTGCAAGCCAAGTTCCAAAAAATGTCATTAAAGAGCAATGGGTGTGTTTGGTTAGCTATTGGTTTTTGCATGCAGGCATGGTAGGTGTTACTCTTTCACATAATGTTTAACATGTTACATACACCAATTATAGTATACACTAACATGATATACTAACTTTATATGATTTTGTAGAGACTTTCAACAATAAAGAGAGTATGTTCCCAAAAGGCTGATTGCCATACCACTGGATCAAAAAGTTTTGCATAAAAGAAGGTTGAATTTGTGAGATATTATGTTGTGGGCCTGCATATTTGGTTGAAGTTTACCTTGTTATTCAAATTGATTAACATATATTTTATAATTTTGTAGGCCATAAAAGAAAGCAGGGACCCTAGCATATTAGAAGTTTGGAAGATTACTCACCAACAAAAAGATGGAAGCTACACCAAGGATACAAATACTAAAGAGTTTTTGGTTTGTTACATCAATTTTTCGTTAACTAGACATCATTTTCTATATGTGATGTAACAAGTAATATACACGTTGCTTAATTTTCAGGAGACAGCTAAAAAGTTGGTGGATGATCACATTTTAGAGAATCCTGAAATGCCTAGGGCATCTATATAAGATGTGGTTTTTAATGAAATGATGTATGATGAAGAGCTTTCAAACCAAAGGGTTGTTGGATTTTGCCAGGGAGTTAAAAGAAGTCAAGTTTTTGGATTGAAAGCTGACTTGTGCAAAAGTGGTTATGCAGACGACTTGATAGGTGTCAAAGGAAAACTCATGTCTATAGAGAAAGATAATGAGAAGTTGAAAAATATACATGTTTCATTAGAGAGAGAGAACCAACAATTGAAAAGTGCACATGCAAATTTGCAATCTCAACTAAATTACATCACTTCTGCACTTGCTAGGAATGGCATTGCGCTTGGTGGTTCTATTGGAAGGGAAAGTCAATCAAGGAATGTGGATGATGAAGAGGTAATATTCTTTGAAATGCATTCCATATATTTTGATACCATTATTTTATATATGGTTATGATGGGTGACCTATGGATAGATGGTAAACTATCTATAGAAATAGTGTGCTCTACCCAAGAACTAGTTTCTGTCTATGCTCAATCTTGAATTGTGGTGTTCAGATTTATGATTAGGTTGACTTATATTCAAGTCTGTAATGTGGATCTACCTCTCTCTAATGCAATGTTTTTGGACATTGTAGGTTGTTGGATATGGTTCAAGTTTCCACAGAATGAATGATGAGATTTGAAGTAGATCAAGAATAGGAGTTTACCTCTAATAGGACAGCTATATTTTGTTTCAGATTTTATTATATTAGAATAGTATTATATTAGAATAGGTTTGTGGACAATTGTAATCTTTGTATGAACTTTTTCATTTGCATATGTAGTTTGTATTCTTTATTTATATGTTTTGCTTTATGTCAACATTTTTTCATCAATTTGTCGATGTATATGGAGACAGTTTGCTAACAATCTTTCTACAAGATGATGAAATGAGTTGCAGATTTCTTGAATTGTGAAAAATTTGCTACTACCTTGTAAATTAGTTTTACATATTTCTTTCTTAGTTTGTGAATGATCAAATGTTACTTTAGATCCAAATTGGACTTTTGTAATCATTCCTTTTTTGGTTCTCAGCAGGGGATACATGGAGTAAGACCTATGTTACTCCCAAACCCTGGTTAAATAGAGATAATATCTACTTACTTCACTTTTAACTCCCAACTTTCCATTGTGTATTTTCCACATGTTAGGATTTGACACAATCGTGCATACATGCTACAGGTTAGTCTGCTCTATTTTCATATAGTGTTTCACCCTTTATTTTCGTGTACAATATGCTTTATTTTTCAAACCATGAGTACATACTTGAGCATGAACTTGTTTCTATCTGTAGACAAGCAGGATGCAACAATAAATTAATTAAATGCATCAATTGATCACTAGTTTTTAGTATGATGGATTAATGTGGATATTCATTTTTTCAGCATTTTGTGGTTCCTAAGGTTTATTGAATATCTTCTTTCTTTTCCAATTTTTTTGCATTTCAGGTGTTCTCTAACATCATCAAAAATCCATCTAATTACTATCTACCTCCAAAAACAATACACCTAACAAGGTGCCCTTCTGCATCCATTGGCAATATCAATTTCTTCACGATAAAACAAAATAGTAGCTGGTAGGTATCTGTCTGGTATGTTTCAGATCATTTTTGTTATTCTTTAGACTATTTTCAGTAGCCATGTTAGGCTGCACATCACTTCTTGTACCCAAAGTTTGGTACAAGTACTTGTTTGACCAAAGCTAGGATATCTTAGCAGAGGCTTAAAAGAGGCTCAGCTTGATGTTAATCATTTAGAGATCAATTGTAGTATTATTGGTGGCTAGGGTACTTCTGTAGCATGAATGACTCAACCTTTGTTTTCGTTGTCCATTTTTCCAATATGTTTGTTGCTACCTTTAAGTGTGTGGCAGCAGTGAATTGGTGCTTAAAAACATGTGTTATGTCATGGATTTATTTGTAGCCGCAACATTTCCTCCTAGTATAGGCCCTTTTCTCATTTGAAGTAAATATCTCAAGTATAGGAATTTGTGATCTAGACTGCTAAATGTCTTCATATGCCAGCAATATGAAGTTTCTACATTTATATTTTATTCAAGTCGGGTTGTGACTATTTCTTAGAACTGCATATGATGCTATAAGAATCTCATTGAGGTGGAGTCTGAATCTGGAGTGAGTTTCTTATGATATGCGAAGGATCCCACTTATGTATATATCTAGTGCTTTTATCTATCCTTCTAATCTTCTAATTTTCTTTTTAAATCAAAGTTTTGAACTCATGATAAAAGGAGGTGGAAGGATTGATGTTTAGGGATTTTAGTCAATTGTAGCAGTATATGAGCTGGTGTGATACAATTCTAAATTTAGCTTTCTATTCTAATATTCTGCTTTTGTTTTTGTTATCAAACTCCACTCTCCCCATGCTCATATCCGACTTCCTTGAATAAAGATGTGACATAACCGACCTCGTCGCCCTCTCAGGCTCAGACACGTGTTTGATGACAATAACCATATGTTCTTTCAACATATCGAAAACTCATGCAACTTGAAAAATGCTACCTTCTTTGTAACAGGAAGCCACACCATTGGTAGATCCATGTGCTTGATCTTCAAAGAAGGCATATAAAACCCAGTAAAGGAGGAATGCGATCGTCACTACCACATGAGCTTCGAGTTCAAGTGTTCGTTGAGATCCATCTGCACTGAATATGGGAGCAGGGACAACTCGGTGGTACCACGAATCCTCATAGATCAGTACATTATATAACATTTATAACCATTTTGTATTACAATTAAATTTATCCCACGGGGATGGGTGAATTGAATCCCCTCTCTTTTTCAAAATAAATTATTAGATCTTGTCTTTGTTCGTATATTCATTCTTTGGATCAGCTTTTATGGATGATATACATGATATTAAATGTCTATAAATGTATTCATTTTTCTTTATTTTCCTAATTTTATCCACACTTTTTAGGGTGGATTGATATTTCCCGCCAAAAGAAATGGATAGAACCGAAGTACTGGTCTTCCACTACAATAAACGTGGGTAATTTCTACTCACCCCAAAATACGTGGCATAATTTGAACACATACAAGTGTGGATAATATTCCACATTTAATTTTTCCACCCTTTCAGCTGGCGTGGATAAAATATGTTTTCACACTTTTATGCGTGGAAAAACACATCAATTTTTTGTAGTGAAAGTACATACTATGTTACCTTTATTGTACAACAATAAACAAAGAGAAGCATACGACTATATAGGTAGATGATATATATCATATAAGATGTTTGTACTTTGGTAAGATATCAGGCATTCAAATTAAATATGATAGGTTCTATTTTTTATTATAAAATATACTTTTAGTAGTAATTAACTAAGATAGTTTATTACACACAAAAATATTTTATTACTCATACTTTTAAACAAATATCAACATATTATAGAACTAAATGGTTGGTTTTTTTTTACTTTTGCATGTTGTGTTGTTTCTAACATGAGATTTATAGTTTTAAGTAAAATGTGCATTATGCAATTAATTAAAAGTAAGCATTTGAAATAACATATATCCTAACCAAAAGGAACTTTTTATGTCCATACATGTCAAGTTAATTTAATTAAAATGACCAAAGCTAGTGTTAAATGTTTTTAACAAGAACTTTGAGAAGGGTGGGTGACATATTGTTTTTGTAATTAACAATTGTGAACATGATTGAATATAAATACATAGTGATTTTATGTTAATTTTATGTGCGCAAGAGATAACTAATTGTTTTATCTCTCGTTGAAGACAATTTTGAAAAAACAGTCTTACCAAGTTTCTTAGATAGCTTACTATATTTTGTTTTTTGCTCTATGTTTCCTAATAAGCTTGATTTACAAATCAATTTTGTACTACCATCCAATTTTATAATGCATATGCATTTTGTCTTCATTATATAAACCTTCTAATTTTGGAAAGATATATTTTGTGACATGGTTCACTTTGTATCATATCAAGATGCTTTCTAAGTTGCATGTTATTTATGGATGAAAGGTCACTAGTGACCAACAATAACAAGATAAGAGGTGTATTCATGAATTAGAAATAATATTCTAACTAATATACCATGGAGATGATGGTTATTATGAATATATTAGATAACATTCTAGATTTTATATGTGGTGCATCTTGGAATGCAAGGGGAGGAGGCTTGAAATGGTAAAGAAAAATATGTGGTATTAACAATGATTATATTTATAATTGTTTTTCTAAACCATTATTTGCATTGAAAAATAGGGGTTATGTAGTTACATCATAGACTACAATAAAGTTTGGGTAGAAAATGTAAACCACATTTATTTGGATATATTGACTTACAATTAACATACTCACTATCAAATGGCAGACTGTTCTACCTTTTGAAAATTATATATGAACTATAAAATCTTAGTTTGACCACTCCATTATTGGCATGTCTTGAGATTATGACATATCGTTGAAGTTATAGTGATTCTTCAAGTGTTCTAGATGGGCCATAATTGTGATGCTTGCAAACATAATCATGATTGTAGAAATGATTATATGAGAAGTTATCTATTTTTAAAAAAATTTACATATTTCCTTCTAAACTTGATTGTTGAATTATCTTGAACTCCTATATGTATGAATTGGTATCACACTATCCATATGCTATTCTCCTATCTATATTCATTCGATCACATAGAAATAATTTGACTGGATAGGGACTATTGATTGTACTATCAAAACATATGGAAAATGGTAACATACAAGGAGAGCAATGTAATGAGTAATTAAGGTAATTTTAAATAGATCTTGTGTGGTTAATAAATGAACCTTTTATTTCTTAACTATAATATGTCCAAGTAAATTTTCAATTTTGATAATGTAAGTAATGAATATCTTGTATATTTATGTTCTTTGTATTCTTTTACAAAATCATGAACACATACAAGATATCCCAATCAATGTATAGACAACGCATGTTATGAATACAATGACTTCTCTTCAAACAATCAAGATCACAAGATATATAACCTTCAAAATACCTCATGGATATATGTTTCCATATAATGCAACCTTGAAGAGCGGATTCTTTAATCTACCACATTTCACTGATGTTAGAGACATTATTGTATCATCTGTCCTACAAATACCACATAGAATCACATAAAAAACAATCAAGAAACTCTAATACAACTATGTATTGTAATTATGACATGACTCAATGTTTTACATATATATTCCTAAAACAAGTGAAGTAGAAAACCTTTATCACCAAAAAGGAGAGACACTTATTGAAAAGATCAATTATTATATGAAGGATCAAATTTAGGAGACACTAGCAAGGAAGGGAGTGCTAGAGATATTTTTCTATAAAACACAAGACATGTAACCTAAAAGCCACCATTATAACTTTATTATAAAAATATATTAATTACAAAATTTAGACACGTGCAAAGCATGTGCACTAACTAGTTTAGTATGAAGCCTCATTAAAACTTTGAAAATAATAATGTTACCATGTAATAGAGTCTGGGTAAAAATATAAAATCATTCCAAAGCCAAACTATGGGAGGAATATCAAAATGCCCTTATTAGGATTTATATCAAAAACCTTATTAAAACTCCAAATTAGAATGATTGGACTTTGAAATCATGTTCATCACATGAACATATACTTACCGTAAAACATCCATTAATTTCTAAAATCATTTTCTATTGTAATACATAAAACACAAAAATTATATAGATTTTAATACACATAATAAATAAAATAATAAACGTCCAAATCATATACTATACATATTTTAATGACATAATACACTCAAAGTTCTTTCTAGTGATATCTTGAAATCCTCAAATGGACAACCATATCCCAAGTTATGATTTTGTAAAGTTACCTTCGTTTTACTTGATATGAACTCCAACTACATAAATTATATGATTGTGCAATCGGGTAGAGGGACTATGCAGCCAGAAAAGTGGTGATCCTTCGTTGATGTTGTAAGAAAATATTTCAAAAAATCCAAAGAATATATATTCAACTTAAATGGTTCCCTATATGTTTTCTTCTCTAACCCTAAACATTTATCACATTATATAAATTTCAAATAAACCATTATTGCGTTACAATATATTTCTTATTCTAATAGAAAACATGAATTATCTATTTTCATAATTGTTGTCTATTAATCTTCATTACGTACAAAGTCTTTAACTTCTGGGTTTTTTACCTTAGATATTTGAACCAACTACTTCTATTTAGGAAAGTCAATAAAATCATTCAAAAGAGTATATTGCTACATTTAATTTAACATTTCCTTTATATTCTTCGAAAAAATATATATCTTGATCAAATATTATTAAAACATTATTGAAAATAATTACCCATTCCCATTTAATTCCCATTCATTTGAAGTGATGTTATGACTACGTAACAATAAACTATTTTTAACTGTCCATATGTGATACATCAAATTTATTTTCGATTTACATAAGATCTTATCATCCATAATTGTATTCCCTTTTCGATACTACTCTTCCTAGTTGTGTTGGAAAGGTGAATAGTCAAAACTACACTTTTCTATAGTCTCAAAAGATATGGCGAGAAAAATTTGTTTAATAACCGATTAACAGAATGGTTAATTTTATTTGGAAAATTTTGTTAATTTGGTTAATTTACTTTCGTTAATTGGTTAAACAGTTAATTTGTCTATTAACATTATTTTCTATTTAGTTAACTAAATTAATCAAATAGCCTCAATGTATTAAAAAAATATCCTAGACATATACATATTCATATAGAGTTTTATTTTAAGTTAAAAAAATCTACATTTATATAGTTTTCAAATTTTTATGAACTTTATAACACTATATGTATATGCAATGCTACTATAATATAACACTACTTCAAAATTTAATGAATATTTTCATAGAATATTAGTCAAAAAGTGTTATTTGGACAACCAAATGAACTAATGAAATTAATCATTAACCAATTAACCACAACCGAATTAACTGACACTAATTTGGTGAGGTTAATGGTTAAAATATCAATCTACAAATTCATTATTTAACCAAATTGAATTAACCATAACCAACCAAATTAACTGAATGCTCACACCTAATATCACTCTTTTAAATTTGATCATGTTGTATTTAGTTACTCAAACTTTAGAATGTTAAAAAGTAAAATAACCAAATTTTCTTTCCAATTTTCCTTCTGTTGTTTTACAAATATAGTTTCCATGTTGACTAATTTTTACCAACAATTAACCAATGTTTAATTATTTTGTTTTTGCATGTGTTCAATGAATTGATATTGTGTTTATATTTATTTGAGTGGTTAAATGTATTCGAAATGAAACTAAATTTGATCCACATGTTCATTAAGGCATTCTACATCCTTCTTAGTTAATAAATTTTGGGATTTACATATCTTTTTCTCATAATTTCTATGTTTGTCACTAGTTTCAAAGATAGAAGAGACAAAAGAAAAGAAAAATATTATCCATCAATTTGAATTAATGGCACACATAATGGATATACAAAAGAGATAAGTATTTTTGTGTCTAATTTTATTATATTTCATTTTTATTTCTTCATTATCTTATAAGATATATCATTCCATGATCTTTTACATAATCCCTTCAACTGTATTTATTTAATAAAATCATATTCTAAACTTTAAAGTAATTGTTAAATTGGGGTGTGACAATAAAACATTGAGACTAGATAATTAACCTGCTTAATTTTTCTATGTGATTGCACAATATGATATGAGAAATGGTTGATGTCTTATAATCATACAACCTTACTTAAGATTGAATTCAACAAAAATATATACAAAGACACTTCAATCTCTTGGTGAGGAGCATATTATGACCTACATATAATTTGAAGCTTCAAACATAGAAAAAAGGAAAATAATTATAGACACTAACTAATTATATATTAAACAATAGGTACAATATTAGAGTTCCATATTATGTTTCAAGGAAATACAACCCAAAAATAAACTACATAAATTTACAAAGAGAAATCCTATATGAATGATAGTTTATAGTTGATGGAAACTACATTCGTCTTAAAGAAAAAATATAATAAATATTATTTTCCATATGTATGCATGTATTTAAATTTCAAAAATACCATTTTTCAGTTATTATCATTCTTCTTTTTAAACAACAAGGGTAATTAGTTTTGAGGTGTATCCTTCTTCGATTATATTTGACATGTAGTACAAATTCTTGTGAAAGGCAATCATCATGATTATTTTGGTGGTAAAATGCTTACAAGGTTTCATGTAGAGGCATCATCCATCTTTAGTTTGAAGTAATATTGGAAATAGAATGTTAGTTATTTTGATGCTTAATAATGTTGAAGGAGCATAAGAATGAAATGATCAAATAAGTGCAACACTAAAGACACAAAACGGGTCAGTGTAACTATGTTGACCATAGATAATGCTAAAAGAGAACTCGAATGTTATGTATGTTATTGAAGAGAAACTATGAGAAGAGAGACTAAGGACCTACTGAACAACAACTCATAGGGACAAGATTGAATTGGTTTGGACATCCATTGTTAATGACCAAAACATTGTGTCGTCAATTTGTTGGTTGAAGGGGTAGGTTACCGGGCCAATGATCCCCTTAGTTTTGTCTAATTGCTTGACTTTGTTGAATGTTGGATCAACTGGTTTCTCTAGGCACAGATCTGGTTAGTGGGATTTCTGGAGTTCTCATGTTTTGACCCTCATGTATTACTGAAATGTTGTAGTCTTGAAATCCAATAAAGTTAAATTCTATGCATAGGTTGATTGATTTGAGAAGTACATGATTTACTTTTTTCCTAGTTCAACGTCAAGCCCAACTTAGATTTTGACATCTTTGAGATTTCTAATGGAGGTCAAAATGTGGGACTCCTATTCACAGAGTTAGCTCCATTTGACTAATATTACAAATAAAATATAAAATTTATACAAATGTATTCCTAAATCCATTACAGATAAATCCTAGTAACCAAGCATGGCTTGGATGGGTTTGCTTGGGTTTCAAAATCCAAACATATATTATATGAAAATCATAAAAGACAAATTGTTCTACAAATCCTTCAAGTTTGACTATATTTTATACACCTTGTACACCTAGTCTGAGTGAAGGTGGAGGGTTATCAATAGTTTGACAACCAATCATAAATCTTAGTGACTCTTTTTATGACAAAGAACCTTATCATAAATTCATTGGAGTGTCCCTACCCAAATGCAATTATAAATTTACAAGGAATTATAACAAAAAAAAATTTCTAGTTGTGATGGTAACACACGAAAGCTTTGATACCTTGCATAGGTGTTGGTAGACACGTTAGATAGTTATAATTAAGTGTCCTAGAAAGGTTGGTGGAAAATTAAATACACTTCCATTACTTTATGAAAACCCAGACATAGGCCACGATATCAAAGTAGAAGTACATAGGTTGAACAATAACTTAGAAATGCATGCCCATAATTGAAAGGGCATACAACCCATCCTGATATTTTTCAAATATTGGGTCATGTTTCATTTAAATTCATAGGAACACCCAATTAGATATTTTAATCATAGGTCTTTTGATAGATGTATGGTTAGGATTGGTTGGAATGTATCTTGTAATATAAATCTCAAACATTAGATTTAAGTCACGATATATGTTGTGTCCAACCTTGTCCAATAAATGAGAGTGTTTGGTGTATGTCATGTGAACCACAACAAATGGGGACATCTCTATAGGAAGCCTCATGTAGCATTTTTCTAGAGGACCAATAAAAATCCCTCAGTATAAAAATAATAATAATTTTTCTAGAAGTTGGCTTTGGATGTAAAGTTAGACTCTTATTGGTTGTCTTATACAGTAAGTAAACGAGGTCTCCTAGACTAAAAGGATGTTCACTGGTTGGGATACATTGGTAGAAACATGTAAGGCATGATCTCATTCAGTGTATGGACTACTCCCAAGAATCCCAACTCCCATTGGGAAAAAAATAAAAGTGATAGAGGCCACACCCACCCAATGTAAGAACCTATCATCCCTATACAAGAAATGGAAAAAGAAAACAAAAATTCCACCATGGGATGAAACCTTACTTTAAATAGGTCACTCGAACCCATTGAAGTCCTTTATATCAAATTTTGATGAATGACTATCTAGCAGAAGCAGTCAACTTTGAGATCATCTTCCCATAAGTTTTATAGATTCGACCGGCCAGAGAAGCCCGGGTGGTAAGAGCCTGGTAAGCATATAAAGGGATCAAATTTGAATCAGATACCTATATATCTGATATCTGAATTCAATTTCTTTTGTATGATTCGATATCTAATCAAATATCTATCGAAAATTCAAATCCAAAAGTAACAATTTGAATTAGGATAATATCTAAATCTGAACATTCAATCCATATCTTTTGAATTAATAGTTAAATATATAGTAATTATTTTATAATTACAACAATATTTGAAACTTGATTCTAAAGTAAGTTACAATAGAATTTAAAGAATGACTTTTTTCAGTAGGTCATCACTTTTTTTTCCTAGTTGCATTTTACAAATTTATACTTATTAAAATAGACGTTAAAGTGTTTTATTCTACAATCTCATCAGCCCATGTAAATTATGACCCCCTACCTTCAATGGAAAGGCTTAGGATAGGTATAACTTTTTTTAGTTTGTACATTACATACATAGGCTTTTACATAAACCTTACATGGTTATACCTTCCACCAATGTTGTTAACCTAATAAAATTATGTCTCCTCAATGGCAACATCAGGACAAGCACAACTCACATTTGTTGGATTACATAAAATCTTGAAAAACATGCTTTTAGCACCCATCCTATAAATCCATTTACGCCATTGCAGACAACAAGTTTAGATGAATATAAAAAAGGAATTTCATTCATATATGCTCGCTAAAAGAGCAAAATACAAACCAAGTATTAAACTTGAATAGTTTGTAGATCAATATTCAACATTGGCATTAATACCATATGTACACTGCTTATATGATTACAAAATGTACACAGATCTACAAACACTAAATTTAAATTATGTTGTTGATGGACATCTTGCAATGATGATTAGACCACAATCCCGATCAAAAATTCCATCTCCTATGATCCTGTCCAAGTAAGTGCTTCTGGTAGCTTCCCAACAAATAAGATAGCCATTGGTAATGTCATACAAAAAGTAGGCCTTGCATTATGGGTTGATACAACGTGCCTTTGTTACCCAGAAATCAAGAAATCACATTATCGATCCTGAATACACACAAATAGAGTACAAATACAATTTATGATAGGAAAAAAACAAATGTAAAAGTTGGGCGAAGATACAAGCATCAAACCACCACTTAAGATATTCATCTTAAGCGTAGGACTTTCAACGATGTTGTTTAAACTATGGAAGCATAATAAAATAAGTATTGTATATGAAATCCTAAAATCCAGATCTTGTATTCGCACCATCAATGTTTCTATTAGGAACAAAATAAACAAAATAAGAAGCAAACAAACTTGGAATAAAGATGGAGTGAAAAGATGGTGGAGAAAGAAGCAACCTTGCTGAAGCAATCACCGAAGAACTAGAGTATAGTCTTGAACCCAACCTCTAAATGGGGAAGCACGCTAGGGAAATGATACTCTAGTGATTTTTATCTATCAACCAGCTCACATAAGAATGTGCTTCCTCAAGTCACCATTATCGACATCCAAGTTATCAAGAAGATAGAATCTTTTACCCCGCTAGAAGTTGATAAGCTACACCAACAACACATGCACGAAATCAAGCCTTGTGAGCGACATGGATCGTGGTGCACAAATTGTTGACAACCTAATAATGAAAATAGAATGGGTGGCATATCTGACGATCTCGCCACTAGGGTTTGTGCAAAAAAACTGGAAAGGAGAAGCAGGGAGTGCCCTATGGTGGGGCTTGGGGAGAGAGTGGCTGGTACTTTTATATCTAGTTTAAGGTTCCGAAAAGAAAGGAAAAAATCAAGGACGCGGTTGGCCCTACCGCTGCCGCCAACAAAATACTTTTCATATTAACATTATCATTCATTTTTAATTTTCTAATGTTGTCAAAATATACAATTGAATTTGAATATTTAACAGATTTATCCGATCTGAAATATCCTTATATTATATCTAAACCCAACCCTTCTAATGTCGAATACGGATTTTTTTTATAATTTTCAGACTCAAATGCGAATCAAATATGTGAATATTGAATATCCGTTTATAAATCTAAAGCTCGGTAACTCCCAATGAAGGACTCGAGTCTGAACCACAACGAACGCACTTTGTGAATGGAAACCCATGCTTATTTGGTTGGGAGGGGATAACTGGACCGTACTCTCTCATGCCTCGATATTTTACCATATTGGGCTCTCCCAAGGTAGGCTCTGTCGATCATCAAAAAATTAGTTTCATAGATTCAGGTTGAATGCGTCTTTAGGGCACACGATTACTGCTGATATACAAGTTTGATAAACTATCAATCATGTTCGGGGTGGAGACAAAATATATGACAACATCATTTGTTGTTGAGGTCAACCTCTGATAGCAACCCAGTAATCGCTAGAGAAGGAATCATCCTAAAAAAATAACAGTTCATGAAGTAAACATAAAAATGTGGCCTTGGAAAGAAACAATTTCCTACCTCCTCAGCCTTCCTACTATTGCAAAACAAATGAAGAATAAAATATGTGTGTAACAACAACATAATGCCAACATACATTTCTTTTTAATGGTTTTTTCCATGTAGCATGTGAACGTGCAATGTCTTGTGTTGGTTGTCCCCAGTTCTGCTAACAAAATAAAAGAAATAATTCACATCCACAAATATTAACATCCTTTGATGATAACCCTTGACCATTAATCAAATGACTAATCCACTACTAGTTTGATGATCAAATTAATTTCTGAGGCACAATTTGCTTTCATCTAAGGTAGACAATTAGTAACAACTATATCATTACGCTAGAGGTGATTGATACTATGAAAAAAAAGAAGATGAAGGAAGGGTGTAATGATCATTAAAATCAATCTTGAAAAATCCTACGATAAACTAAGATGGCATTTCATGGAAGATACACTTATAGATGTTGGTCTTCCTCATAATATAATTAAGATTATCATGTCAACTCTGCATCAAGGTACTTGTAAGATTTTATGGAATGAAGGCATAACCATTGAAATACACCCCAATAGAGGAGTGAGGCAAGGTGACCCCTGGCCCCTTATATTTTTGTCATATGTATGTATGAAGAGACTTTCTCAGATGATTAATATCTTCATTGAGAAAGGTAGATGGATATCTATTTATATTTCCAGAGGAGGCCCTAAGATCTCTCACCTTTTTTTGTGGTGGCATGATGCTCTTCACTGAAGCCTCTTCCTCTTAGATGGAGAGTATTATTGAATGCCTCTCCTCCTTTGCGGAGTGTTCTAGTCAAATCATGTCTAAGGAAAAATTATGTATCTACTTCTCTACTAATGTTAAAGTTGATAAGTGAAGAAGCATTAGTGACATGGTTGAACTCAAGGTCACCAATGATATTGGGAAGTATCTTGGAGTTACACTCATCCACTCCATAGTTAAGAACATTACTTATGGCTATATTGTTGACAATTTTAAAAAGAAGATGAGTAGGTGGAAAACCAAGAACCTTTCACTTGTTGGGAGGATTACCATGGACAAGAGTGTACTTTGCAAATACCCTATTATTTGATCCAAACGCCTAGTTTCCCTCAATCTATTTGCAACACTATTGATAGAATCCCTAGAAAATTCATTTGGGGCACTACTGACAAACATAAGAAGATCCACTTGGTGAATTAGGAGTAAGTTTGCCTTCCTAAGGAGAAAGGTGGATTGGGTACAAGAACAACTGAAGAGATGAATAAGGGATTCATCACGAAGGTGGGTTGGAGACATTTTTTGAGTCGTCGCCTCTATGGGTCAGAATCATGAAAGGAAAGTATTTCAATAAGTTCAAATATTGAACAGAATCTAACGGTAAAAAGGGATCTGCATTATGAAATGCCAAATGGGGTCTAAGGAAAGAGAGGCCTTATGTGGATTGTTGGCAAGGGGAATAACATTAAGTTCTGGACAGATCCTTGGGTGGAGCAAGATAGCTACCTTTTGAAGTATTATATGGGTAACACTACTGAGACTGATAAATTACAGTCTGTTAATAATTATGTCAAGAAAGATGGTTCTTGGGACTGTAACAAGTTTAGTAGTAAACTCCCCGCTTCTTGCATTCTTAAGATCATTAGTAACCAACCCATGGGCATGATTGCTAAGGATGATGATCCCTACTGGGCATTGAACCCTGATGGGAACTTCTCAATTAAATCTGCTTATAAAGAAATCTTGCACTATTGTGATCACGTACCCCAGTGCAAGGAGTTGGAGTAGTATATGGAGTTGGCATGGTACAGAATGAGTCAAAGCTTTTATTTGGACCTTCATCAATCAAAAAAATTTGACCAATAAGGAGCGTAAATGATGACACCTTACTTTCTCTGATGTTTGTCTGATGTGTCATTATAAAGTCGAGGATGCAATTCATATTACCAGGGATTGTGAGGAAGCCATAGCTATCTGGGTAAATCTAAATGCAAATGAGTACCAGAGTGATTTTTTCACCCTTGATATCCATAATTGGATCAACGGTAACATTAAGCACCAAAATGAGAAGTGGTCAATCACCATTGGGGTGACCCTCTGGTTAGTTTGGGTAACCGTTATAGTTGGGTGTTTCAAGAAGTCAAGCAGAATGTCAACCAAATTATGGGGGCTATTAAGAATAGAGTGGAAGAAATTACTTCTATAAATGACCTGAATGATTTTTCCAAGGGGAAAAGGATGAGTTTTGTTGCTAGATAGGCTGAACACCCCCCCCCCCCCAATGATCAGTGGGTTAAAATTAATGTTGATGGGGATGTGAACAAAACCAGTCACCTGGCTGCAGCTGCTGGCCTTGTGAGGAATCACAATGGAAAGTGGATAGAAGGTTTTATTCTCAATATCGAAAAATGTTCTGCCTTGAAGGCACAACTGTGGAGTATAATTATTGAGGGGTTCAATATGGCTTGGAGGTTGGGTTATAAAAGAGTAATCGTTGAGACTGACTCTAAAATTTCAGCTTAAATAATAAATGGGAACAAGATTCTTAACAATGATTGCAATCCCGTCATCACTCTAACCAGGAATCTGATTGTCATAGACTGAGTCATTCAAGTTCAGCACATCTACAGGGAAGCGAATCGGGCTGCCGACGATATGACCAAACCTGCCCGGAATGCTAGTCTTGGTCTAACTCTTCTTAAGAATCCTCCTCCAGAAATTACTGTTGCCCTTGCTTGGGATGAATAAGGGTTCAAGTCTAGTCGTGCTGTTGACATTGATGTTAATTAGTGTCTTTCTTTCTGTTCGGACTTGTCGTTTATAAATGTATGATCCTCTGTTTGGGCTCCAAGGAGGGGGCGGGGTGAATAAAATACCCATCCACTTCCCTAAAAAAATGACTCATGCACCCATGCATTGTCAACGATAACTCCTATCCATATTTGCACTCAACAGAAGCTAGAACTGCATTTGCAAGCTATCCGTATAGACCTTGCATGTGTTTATCCCTAGAACCAACACCAATCTCAGCACGCATATGTGTGATAAGCAAAAACACCCACATTCCTCATATTAACGTAGCCGGCACGCCTGGCTTCATGTTTTCGAGCTAGCAGGTGGAGAAGTTCCCATACATAGCATGGTTTAGTTACGATTATCTTGAAAAAAAGTTGAGGATCATGAGTGTACACAATATCGACAGACTCTACTATAGAAAACTATTCAAAAGAAGATGACAATGGCGAATGAATTTATAAAACCATGGCGTTGCATATTTTTCTTGGGCCCCATGCGAAGCTTCTTAAGTGCCTTTCTTTCTCCTTGATTTCTCAATGAACATGTAACAAATAAGAGCGCAACTGGTTGTTTAATTTGTAAAACTGAGAGGATCCACTGATCGGAACAGGTAGAAACAGAGTCTACGTGAAGTTAGTGTTGTTCGGAAGTTCGCTGCTTCGGTCATCAAATGGCCACCAGTGATTGAGTTCAAGACAGCGGAGCGATCCAAAGGACGACAGGTTATGGAGACTGGAGTTGACGAGTTGTGCTGTACGGTTGGCGGATTGAGGAGGCCAAGATTAATAAGAATGACAATAGGTTGGGTAAAGAAGGTATAACGTAGGAAGAGTCTAACGTTTGTTGATATTCTCGGATAGAGACTATTGTTATGAGCGGAATAATGGGTGGGAAGGGACGGCAATATACAGCCCAGTGTTTACAGGATATTATGGTGACGGAAACGAATACTCAAGTTTAAATTGATAGAATAATAGATTTATAAAACATTGCTCTGGTACTACTTGAAGTAACTAGCAATATCTACTTAAGAAAATCGTTATCCAATATACAACCAAAATATGCATAATAAAAAAAATTGAAGACACTAGTGACCATCATATTTGACGAGTAGAACGTGAAATAATATAAACAACTGCATCAAAATTAGAGGTACTTGTCATTCTTTCTAAAACTTCCAACGGAGGATGTAGTTTTAGTAAAACTGCTCATACATGAAAAAAAAACATATATCACACAACGACCGATTAAACTTCAGTTAACATAAATTACACTCAAAACGTTCAGATTGTCAGAATATGTTTTATCTATGAATAGATAAACATAAAAATTTGGGAAGCATTGCCATAGGATTTTGCAGTTGATCATGAAAACACAGTCTAGTTAACCGTGCACGTTTAAGAAATAAGATAAACTTTACCCACACCAATTTTTATACACATTCATACTTACATATTGAGTCAACGTGTGTCTACTAAGAGAATTGATTATCAAACGCCTAGGAATCTCACAAACATCAACACAAAATTTTTATAACCAAACATATATGGCGAATTTGAAAAATTTTGTACATTCATACAAACGTGAACCAAGAGGCATTTTAGTACCGATTAAATAATAAAAGTGTAGATGTCAGCGTAGATATTCTCCCCAAATAGTTGTGTTATCTTTAACTTCGGTATGCATGCAAGTTATCCCAGTAGACGGTGAGGCTAGGCGATAAGGTATGCCTGAGCGTTGCACATTCGCTGCATTTGGAACTTGTTCGTTTGATTGACATATCACGGCTTCTTGCATATGTTGTAGCTTATGTAGTTCTACTGCAATTTCCCTCATAGAAGACCGCTCTACTCTTTTCCGTCATAGGCATTGGCTTGTGAGATTCACCACCACTTGCAACTGGACTGTGTTCACTTCATTTTGAACTCGTGGTTCCAATAGCTCAAACAATCTGTTCTCCTTCATTGATATTACAAAATTATTTGTAAGAGTAATAACTTTATTGTTTCTATTTAACATAGGTGTTTGGCCTGTTAAAAACTCTGCAATGATGACTCCAAAGCTATACACGTCACTTATACTTGTTAGCTGACCTGTTTCGGTACTTTCAGGGTCAACATATCCCCATGTGCCCTTAACTATGGTAGTTTCTTCATGTTCATCCAATGGAATGATCTTAGAAATTCCAAAGTCCGTTACCTGAACACAATAATTTTCATCAAGTAATATGTTTGATGATTTAATGTCTCTATGAACAATGGGTTCTGAAGCAAAAGAATGCAAGTAGCTTATTGCATTTGAAATTTCTACTGCAATCCTCAAACGAGCTTGCCATGACAGTGAAGAAACTCGATCTTTGTCGCGAAGGTGTAAAAATAGAGTTCTATTCGGAATGTACTCATAAACTAGTAATGGAACACGAGAGTCTAGACAACAACCTAAAATTTTTACCACATTCTTATGCTTGATTTGGGAAAGGATAACAATTTCATTAATGAATTGCTCAACTTGTCGATCTTCCTCTATTTTTTATTTTTTTATAGCAATTAGTGTATCATCCGGTAGAGTTCCTTTGTATATTGTTCCATACCCTCCTTGTCCTATGATTCTATTCTTGTTGTAGTTGTCAGTTGCCTTCATAAGATCATTTTCATTGAAAATCGTTGCAATCTGGGTCCTATCATCCTGTGATAATATTATATTTTTCATTATTAAACCCCCATTTCTCTCAAATAATTTCTCTCTCAACTTAATTAAGTTTGTCTTCTTGATAAACCAATACTTGATAGAGCAACACCACACCAGTAATAGGATAGTTAAGCAAGAACCTGTATGACAATACTAAATAATGAATGGTTCAAGAAAATATTGCATAATCATACTTTAGAAACTCATACAAAATTTCATACCTAGAATGATCACTTGTGATGAGTTTTTCTTTGCATTAGGAGGGCACCCTTTTCCTACTTTATATCCATAACCATCAGTGCCTATTGGGCAAGAACAATGAAAACTTCCAACTATATTGATGCAAAGGTCATAGCATGTATTTGCCATTGGATCATCACATTTATTGATATCTAAAACAATTAACAAAGAATTGGTGATGAATGATGGAAAAGTTGTGATCCTTCAAGTAAGTTGGTTGCACTCCATCTTTAACATTCAATTAAGAGTAAATATTTGTATAATCCAAGATAGCATCATTAAACAAGAAATCATCTACTCTGGGCATACAAGGATATTACTATCCACATAAGAGTCACAAAAAGTGATATAGAACTTCAAAACAAATATTTTCCATGCATATTACACTTAAACAAGATATCTATGACTAGGCTTTTTCAAAATAGACCAACTCTACAACGAACAAAAACCATCTTAAGTAGGTTAGAAAATATTATTGAAACAACACCAGAGAATATGCATTACTTTATAATTTGATAAAAACCATTAAATTTTTATGTTAAAGATCTTTGGTTTTCAAAAATTTGATTGTATTTTTCTACTACTGTTGGAAATTTGGTCATATGCGAATGTAATGTCAACTATAGAGAAAATGCAAAAAATAAGGTCAAATAGAAAATTACATTTTGAACTATTAGAAGAATAATAATATTTGGTGAATGGTAATAAAAAAGTAGATAAATGTAATCATTTCTTATATCTACATAGTAATCACTTTTCTTATAAGGATAGAAAAAATATTATTTCACATAAAAAATGCATGTCTACTTTCACTGCTATTTTTAATTAGTTTAGAAAGACAAATGGAAAAAGTATTCATGGTTTAAAACCGCTCTGAAGGTATGGAAAACCCTATGCCACCCGGAAGGGGCAGCGGCACAGCGCAAGAAGCAAACCACTCTGATGTTGAAGAAGGGACGAGCATCAACCACAACCACGCAATCCTGATCGGCAACTCCGGTCTCAGCCTAATCTATTCCAGCCATGACAAAGCCAAAGCTTCAAACGCAACACATCACGAGCAAGCCATGGACATAGACACAGGAGCCTCTGCATCGAACCAATTCCCTGACCTTCCTTCTCAACAACGGAGTGGGAATCCTCCCCCCCAGCAAGCAAAGCAGTCCTACAGGGACATGGTCGGTAAAAATTCATCTGAGAACCACAGATACATTCATATTGATGTCGACGCCTACGATATCGCACTGGCACCGGATGACATCATTGTCTCTTTAGACGATGGTGTGCCTGCCTTCTACCTGAAACAGGAAGCTAAAGAAAGTCTGCTGAAACCCTGGCAATTCACTGTGGTGGTGAAACTGCTATCAAAGGAGATCAGATTCTTAACACTCAGAGACAGAATCAAAACTATGTGGAAACCTACTGGAGGATTCAATCTCATCGATTTATCAAATGACTACTTCATCAAACAGCTTCAACGGGAAGACGATTACATGCATGCTTGACAGGGGGACCATGGCCTCTATTTGGCTCCTACCTCTCCGTCCAACGATGGCAACCTGACTTCTCACTTGAAACATCGACACCACCAAAACTTGTCGCTTGGTTGAGGATTCCAAACCTTCCTATCCACCTATACAGGGAAGTGTTTCTTGCAGAGATAGGGGATCGAATCGGCAAGACTATAAAGGTCGATCTCGATACCATCTCCCAGCGTCGGGGTCATTTTGTTAGATTGGCAGTTGAAGTTGACATGGCCAAGCTGCTTACACCTCTAATCATGATTGACGGAAACCGGTATTGCATCGAATACACAAATATCCCATTCATCTACATGCACTACGGAAGGGCGGGTCATCTGGATAAGGATTGCTCCAAGAGAATTGCGGATGCAAACGCCGCTAGGGCTGCAGGTGGCACGGAGATGGCCGGTGAACATGTTTCTCAACCACTTGTTCAAGGGCTGACAGACTTCATCTATGCACGCCCAATCCAACGACGCCTGCGTACGAACTCGACAAACAAGCAGAATGCCATAGTAAATACGTCAAATCATTTCCACAACCTACATACTGAAGAAGATGACGCAGAAGCCACAGAGGTCTTTGATGTGGACAAAGTGGCGGATCGGGTGGTGAACGGAATTGATTGGAAGGCAAGAAAAAACAAACTCGAAGCAAAATAAGACAACCAGAGACAATTCTCGTGAAGCTCCAACCCCCAATCAGTCCAGGGCAACATCCAAACCTTCGCAGACTTCCCAGGATGTCTGCTCGACACATTCAGCAGTTAATCCTACAGGCGACTCCCTTGTATATGGGAGGACGAACTCTCCACATCCCTTGGTAACTACTCTGTTTTCTTTTGGAATCTAATCAAATGACACCATTCGTACCCATCCTTAACGCAGCCCCAGTCGTAACTCCGTTGGAATCCATCTGCGTAATAGGACAATTCTCAGTATCGTGGAGAGCTCGAGAGCTTCCAACAAAAAGAGAGGCAAAACCTCAGTTCTGTAGGACCTGGAGAATGAAGCAAAGGCTATGGGAAAGTCCACACTTCTCGATAGTGATCAATGAATGTAGCTTCTTGGAACATTCAGGGTGTCTGCGAAAAGGACACCCAAAATGCAGTCAAAGATTTTGTTAATAAGTACGATATTTTGGTCCTGTGCCTCTTAGAAACTAGATGCAGTGGACCTAGAGCCCAGGGCATCATCAAGAAGATCGGATTTTTGCATTCTCACAGAGTTGAAGTTGTCGATTTTTTAGGGGGAATATGGGTTCTCTGGAAGAACAATGTCGATTTAAACATTATCCTTTCACAAAAGCAATTTGTACACTGTAAGATCAATGGCACTTTCTACTCCTTCGTCTATGCAAGCACGACAAGAGGAGGCCGGAAGTTTCTCTAGAACCAGTTGAACTCTCTTTCCCTTTCTATCACGGACCCGTGGGTGGTAGTTCGGGATTTCAATGTTGTCATGTACCCCTCTGAAAAATTTGGAAGCAATACTTTTGATAGTGCGAACAGCAGGGATTTCATAGAAGTTGTTGAGGCTTGCTCCCTCTTTTACATAAGAGTCACAAAAAGTGATAGAGAACTTCAAAACAAATATTTTCTATGCATATTACACTTAAACAAGATATCTATGACTAGGCTTTTTCAAAATACACCAACTCTACAATGAACAAAAACCGTCTTAAGTGGGTTAAAAAAATATTATTGAAACAACACCAAAGAATATGCATTACTTTATAATTTGATAAAAACCATTAAATTTTTATGTTAAAGATCTTTGGTTTTCAAAATTTTGATTGTATTTTTCTACTACTGTTGGAAATTTGGTCATATGTGAATGTAATGTCAACTATAGAGAAAATGCAAAAAATAAGGTCAAATAGAAAATTACATTTTGAACTATTAGAAGAATAATAATATTTGGTGAATGGTAATGAAAAAGTAGATATATGTAATCGTTTCTTGTATCTACATAGTAATCACTTTTCTTCTAAGGATATTAAAAATATTATTTCACATCAAAAATGCATGTCTACTTTCAATGCTATTTTTAATTAGTTTAGAAAGACAAATGGAAAAAGTATTCATAGTTTAAAACTACTCTGAAGGTATGGCAAACTCTATGCCGCCTGGAAGGGGCGGCGGTGCAGCACAAGAAGCAAACCGCTCTGATGTTGAAGAAGGGACGAGCATCAACCGCAACCACGCAATCCCGATCGGCAACTCCGGTCTCAGCCTAATCTATTCCAGCCATGACAAAGCAAAAGCTTCAAATGCAACACATCACGAGCAAGCCATGGACATAGACACAGGGGCCTCTGCAGCGAACCAATTCCCTGACCTTCCTTCTCAACAACGGAGTGGGAATCCTCCCCCCAGCAAGAAAAGCAGTCCTACAGGGACATGGTCGGTAAAAAAAATATGAGAACCACAGATACATTCATATCGATGTCGACGCCTGCGATATCGCACTAACACCGGATGACATCATTGTCTCTTTAGACGGTGGTGTGCCTGCCTTCGACCTGAAACTGGAAGCTAAAGAAAGTCTGCTGAAACCCTGGCAATTCACTGTGGTGGTGAAACTGCTATCAAAGGAGATCGGATTCTTAACACTCAGAGACAGAATCAAAACTATGTGGAAACCTACTGGAGGATTCAATCTCATCGATTTATCAAATGACTACTTCATCGTACATCTTCAACGGGAAGACGATTACATGCATGCCTTGACAGGGGGACCATGGCCTCTATTTGGCTCCTACCTCTCCATCCAGCGATGGCAACCTGACTTCTCACTTGAAACATCGGCACCGCCAAAAGTTATCGCTTGGTTGAGGATTCCAAACCTTCCTATCCACCTATACAGGGAAGTATTTCTTGCAGAGATAGGTGATCGAATCGGCAAGACTATAAAGGTCGATCTCGATACCATCTCCCAGTGTCGGGGTCATTTTGCTAGATTGACAGTCGAACTTGACATGGTCAAGCCGCTTACACCTCTGATCATGATTGACAGAAACTGGTACCGCATCGAATACGAAAATATCCCATTCATATACATGCACTACGAAAGGGTGGGTCATTTGGATAAGGATTTCTCCAAGAGAATTGCCGATGCAAACGCCGCGATGGCTGCAGGTGGCACGGAGATAACTGGTGAACATGTTGTTCAACCACTTATTCAAGGGCTGACAGACTTCATCTATGCACGCCCGATTCAACGACGCCGGCGTACGAACTCGAAGAACAAGTAGAATTCCAAAGTAAATACGTTGAATCATTTCCACAACCTACATACTGAAGAAGATGACGTGGAAGCCACGGAGGTCTTTGATGTGGACAAAGTGGCGGATCGGGTGGTGAACGAAATTAATTGGAAGGCAAGAAAACAAAACTCAAAGCAAAATAAGACAACCAGAGAAAATTCTCATGAAGCTCCAACCCCCAATCACTCTAGGGCAACATCCGAACCTTCGCAGACTTCCCAGGATGTCCGCTCGACACATTCAGCAGTTAATCCTACAGGCGACTCCCTTGTACATGGGAGGACGAACTTTCCACATCCCTTTGTAACTACTCTATTTTCTTTTGGAATCTCATCAAATGACACCATTCCTACCCATCCTTACCACAGCCCCAGTCGTAACTCCGTTGGAATCCATCTGCGTAATAGGAAAATTCTCAGTACCGGGGAGAGCTCGAGAGCTTCCAACAGAAAGAGAGGCAAAACCTCACTTCTGCAGGACCTGGAGAATGAAGCAAAGTCTATGGGAAAGTCCACACTTCTTGATAGTGATCAATGAAGGTAGCTTCTTGGAACATTCAGGGAGTCTGCGAAAAGGACACCCAAAACGCAGTCAAAGATTTGGTTAATAAGTACGATATTTCAGTCTTATGCCTCTTAGAAACTAGATGCAGTGGACCTACAGCCCAGGGCATCATCAAGAAGAAAGGCTTTGTGCATTCTCACAGAGTTGAAGCTGTCAGTTTTTCAGGGGGAATATGGGTTCTCTTGAAGAACAATGCCGATTTAAACATTATCCTTTCACACAAGCAATTTGTACAATGTAAGATCAATGACACTTTCTACACCTTCGTCTATGCAATAACAACAAGAGGAGGCCGGAAGTTGCTCTGGAACCAGCTGAACTCTCTGTTACTTTCTATAACAGACCCGTGGCTGGTAGTTTGGGATTTCAATGTTGTTATGTACCCCTCTAAAAAATTTGGAAGCAATACTTTTGATATTGTGAACAATAGGGATTTCATAGAAGTTGTGAGGCTTGCTCCCTTTTCGACTTGGGAGCAAGTGGGGCTCGTACCACCTTCAGGCGTGGTCTACTTCATGAATGGCTTGATAGGGCACTAGGAAATCGTGAATGGATTGATCATCCTGATAAGAAATGTGTTCAAGTCCTTGAGAAAAATCACTCCGACCATACCCCAATTATGGTGTCCACTGAAAGCTCGTGTGCAACAAAGAACTATTTACCTCATACCTCGGCGAGATGATACTCGACTCCGGGATATGAGGAGCTCCTACAGAAGGCGTGGCCAAGAGATTGCAACCTGATTTCAGATACCAACGTTTTCTTGGCAAAGGCCAACATTTGGGACAAGACTACTCGCAAACAAGATAGACGAGACAAGGATCTAATCTCCAATAAAATCAAGTGGAACTAAATGAACCTGGCTCTCTGGTTTAACCATACGCTTGCAGAGGATATGATCATTCTCCAATCACATCTGGACGATATTCTACGTAGGGAGGAAGCTGAGAGCCAGCAGAAGGCTCGTTGCACCTGGATCAAGTTGGGCGATAACAACACAAAGTATTTTCACTCTCTTACAAAAGTGAGAAGATGGAGGAACAAGATCTCCCATCTGAAAGACGTGGAGGGCAACTGGATGGACAAAGATGAGGACCTAAAATCTCTTATCTTAACCTTCTTCTCTAGTGTGTATCAGGAACAGGATTGAGATAAAAGAAAGGTTGAGAGTATCAAGTTTCCTGGCTCCTTCAAACCTCTGTCCCAGGAGGAGCAACTAAGTTTGGCGGCCATTCCTTCTAAGAAGGAGATATGGGATGCTCTTAACTCAATGTCCCCCATCAAGGCACTTGGACCAGATGGAGTGGACGCAGGTTTCTACCAAAGGAATCGGAGCACATTAAGGCATCAATTATGTCAGTTCATTCAGGATCCCTTCATAAGGGGCGACCTCCCTCCTTCTTCTACTAACTCGCATATCATCCTTATACTGAAGAACAACGCACCCGAGCAATGCTCTCATCTCAAGACAATATCCCTAAATAATGTCTACACCAAACTTCTCTCTAAGGTGATCGCTTCTCGACTAAAGTTCTTCTTAAAAGACTGGATCTCCCCTTTCCAGTCTAGCTTTGTACCAGGGAGGAGGATAGGGGACAATATAGCTCTCGTCTAGGAAATTATACATTTGATGGAATCAAAAGCAAGCAATCAAAAAATGATGGCTCTAAAGCTCGATTTGGTCAAAGCATTTGATAAATTAAGTTGGCCATTCATCCATGATACGCTTAAATGCACCAACTTGCCCAAAGAGATCATCAATATCATTATGCAAAATATTTGTTCTGGGACGTCAACCATTCTTTGGAATGGTGAAGTGGCTGGCTCATTCTCTCCCTCTTGCGGTGTAAAAACAAGGAGATCCACTCTCCTTGTAAATTTTCTTTCTTTGTTTAGAAAGGCTAAGTCAGCTGATCGCAGAGGAGGTCAGAACGGGTGGCTGGAAACCTTTTATCTTTTTCCAGAGCAAAGATACCCATCACTCATGCTAGCTTTTCTGATGATCTTATTCTATTTGGGGAAGAGACTCTTCAACAGGCTAGCACAATCTGTCACTGCCTCAAATATTTCAGTAAAGCATCTGGGTTGTACCTATCACAAGAGAAATCTACTACTTTCTTCTCTTTTAATACTCCAAGACCAACGAAGAACTAGATTTCTAGAAGGCTTGGGATTCAGGAGACGAATAATCTGGGAAAACATTTGGGCGTTCCTATTGTGCACAGAAGAAACAAAGAGTTGTTCCACTCATTGTTGGAGAAATTCTAGAAACATATCCTCCAATGGCAGAACAATCTTCTCACGCTGGCAGGAAGGACTACACTCGCAAAGTCAGTTCTTCAGGCTCAAGCATGCTACATAATGCAGTCAATTCAACTCCCAATCTCTATCTATGAGAAAATTGATCAAACTATAAGGAATTTCATATGGAATGGAGGATCGAATAGACGCCTTAATCTGGTAGCTTGGAAGCATCTCAGGAAACCAAAACTTGAAGGAGATATGGGAATAAAGAAGTCGAAGGAATTCAACTCTTCTTACTTATGAAAATGGCTTGGGATCTGATACAGAAGAGATGGATACCTTGGGTAGACATCATTATGACAGCAAAATACATTTCCAATGGACACCCCAAAGCAACTGGCTCACACCTTTGGCATAGTATAAAGAGCTTCCTTCCCTTTCTGTATGACAATTCAAGGCGCCATGCCATTTCAGGTGTCGATACTACTGTTTGGTCGGACGAATGGGTTGGTCCTGGACTTCTACCTGTCTTGAAGCCAGGTCGCCTTATTGATAACACCAATTTTCGTGACATTTTTGGCCTTTATTCTGTTATCAAAACTGCCCTTTTCTGCCATTTTCCTCTATTTTTTTATGCAGTTTCGCAATAATTAGTCAAGCAATGCTCTCAGTCCAATATTTCCATCTTTTGCAGAGTTTCCTCCTATTTTGGCCCGTTTAGCACCAATAAGGCCGTTCTGGCCCGCAAATAAGTCCAAGACTGTCTCCCCCCCCCCCCCCGACGCCGATATTATGACAATAAGGTATATCAACCTTCATTGTTCCGGCTTATTACCAAGGAGCATGTAGCTTCAACTTTAGTTTGATTGGCGTCGTCTCTATTGGCTAGATAATTGACAAGACAGTCAAGTATGTTGGGCGGTACATGCAATAGCCCTACGGGTGATGGAGTACTCTTTGGGCGCAGTATATCCTGCAACTTCAATGACGAGTTAAAGAGCAGCACATGACAGTATTTCCCAGCCTGTTGACTTCTTATGATCAGGTGCATGGTTGTTCGCTAACTTTTTCTTTTGCGGAAGTTGTGGTGGATACATGGCACTGATGCATGATACATACTATATGATACTGACGTTGGGAAGGCAGAAATTGACATTTAGCACTTATATCGAATTCATATGGCTTATGTGGTTGTTTGTTGGGTATACAGCTCAGAGAGTTTATTCAAAAATCTATGTGGATGATATATAACATTCATTTTGTATCGTGGTCTGGCCAGTTCAATAGATGATTATACGTCGGTTGTCACGGAAATGTTTGCTTCCGGTTGTCTGGTCAGTTTCTTCAGCGCATTTGAGTATTATTATGTAACTTTAGGAACGGCATCACTGATCCAAGAGGCATCAGTGGGCTGCAGCTGGAAGCAATTTCATCCATTCACCAAGCATCAGGTTCTGGATTCCGGTATGAAGTGGTGAGTTTTAAATTTTTCTATCGGCAACAACAAATATTTGCGGTACTGGATGATAGGGTCACTTGTCGGCAGAAATAGCATTTATCGTGTTCCAAACATAAATTTAATCTAGTTGAAACTAATCAATTTTCATTGGGAATAAGGCAAACCTTTGTATAAGGGATGAGAAGTTTGGAAGTCAGCTTCTTCCTGCTACACAGGAAGAATTGATTTAAGTACCCTGATACCTATGCTGGTTAAATACAAAGAACGTCCACTGGCAGATCTCATCGCTTTTTTGGATTTCACGGTAAAATGTTGTTTTGAATTTGCTATTGTGTATATTCCAGTGACGGGTGCTCAGTTTGGTCATCACGTTTGTATGCTACTACAGTCGTGCCGGCCTCCTAGAGACCCATACTATTACTCAGAGCATACGTGACGTAGTGTTACTCTGAGCTTACATGATGTAGTGACGCTGGTCTCCCATGGGCATGCTATGCTAATATTCTGATATGTAGCCATATGCTTGGGAATTGCTGGGTAAGGAGTCGTGTCTGTTAGATGGAATCATGTTGGCGCAGCCTTTTCTTCATTATAACAAGGTGGTTCTGCATCTCAGGTACGATTTCTAGCCACTAACATATACACAAAATGTTTCGAATACAACTAGACATACAATTATGTATGTCCGATATCTAAACACTTAATAAAACATGCTTTAACAAAATAAACAGTTGTAAAAAGCTACAAACAGCATATTAGAGCACTATGCTAGCATGTCCCCATATTTCATTTCTAGATGGCTTGGTTTTTAAGGACTTTCATCGTTGTTATTTTCATCTTTAGTTTGTTTATCATCGATTAAACGATGCTTACACCTATGAAATAATTTCATGTTGAAATTGTATTTCTTTGTGTATCAAATAAAAAATTATGTTATGATTTTTCTCAATGTGGAAAATTATAAATAAAATATTCAATTGGAGAGGACAATAAAAACATGTGAGATGAACTTGTATCGCTCTCACTTTGTTATGCGACTTAGTTACCTAAAGTGTGAAAGTAGTAAACTAATGTTTCAGGAGACTCCATGTAAGTTATTTTACTTGTCTCATATAACTCTAAATTGAACAATAGAAGTATCTCAACTGACATGTACATTTTAATGGATGTACGCTTTGATCACCAAGCGAGGTTATATCATTATGAATATTCATAGGTCAAATTATGTTGATGTGGATGTTTTGGTCATGTAGAGAATACATAAACTCAATTATTAATTTATTATATTAATCAAAATATCCATAAATTTCTACCATTTATTTTACTCGAAGACTAACTCATAGATAATCAATGTTTGACTTGTGATTTACAACAGGAATCTTAATTCTTCCCATAGCATTCAAACTTAATTACTCTCTATTTTCAAACAAGGAACTTCATGCGACTTCGAGTTATTCAAATCTACTTCTTGTTAAGAAGAAGGTGTTTTCTTATGATGTAAGGCATTATTTATGCATATTACAGTTGGTTTAATTCATTTAGAGTATGTATCTCATTTGACGTGCAACAAAAAAAAATTCTAAGCATAAACATATCATTGTACGTTCAACATTGAGATGTTTATGATAATTTTTATGCCCTCACACAAAACATAACAAAAACACATGTGTTGGATGCTTATTTCTTACTTTTCTAGTAATGGATTTTTTTTCATTTACTTATTTTTATATTGTAAGAACTTCCATTTTTCTATTTGTTGTCAATAGATAATATTTCCATAGGAAATTTTATTTTGACTTCATAGTAGCTACCTCTTACGGAAGAAATACAAAAGGTCAAGTAATGATATTTCATTTACTCCTACATGTTAATAGAATAAATAGAGAAATGTAAAATCAAATTATTTACATATTAACTTTGATTGTTGTTCTTGATCCCTCAAAATATTATCTTAATATGATTATCATGATGTTAGTATAGCTAAGGGTTAACATAGATACTCATTTGACATGTGGTACCATACTTCATGTTATCAAACACAATATTGTCCATTATTTTGAGTTTATCTAAATTGAGATATATCTAATATATAGCTCAATTTAAAATCTATTTTACATTATTTTTCTTGATCCAACTATTATGGAATGTATGTATTGAACCATGGATTTCTAAATTTTTGGTAGCATGATTTGGTGTTTAATACATCATACTTATATGGATAAGAAACTTGGTGTCAGTCTTGAAGTGGATTGATCATAGATATTGCAATGTTAGAAATGAAATAAAGAAAATGATTGAAACTTGTTTCATTTTCTTCAAAAAATATAGTGTATATTTTGATTTTGTATGCATCATCAATTTTTGTTTAGAAATATTCTAAACATATAGTCTATATAACAATTATTTTATTTTATGCTAAGGCAACAACATTTATCACTATAAGTATAATTATTCACTTATATTTATTGTCCTCCACATCATCCCTTTACTTATAACATGATGAATATAGAAAAATAAATTTATATTGGAAAATCATTAATTGGAATATTTTCATTTTTTCTAAGAGTAATAATGTATTAATCATATTATCAATTACTATAACTGAAATAGCATCAAAAGTAAACATATTCCATTGAATAACATTGCTTTATGTTCGGATATCAATAAATGGAATAAGCTCTTTTTTCTAGAGTAACAAATGTAATATTTTTGTTTTGAGGGGGAGGATAATAAAAGGTAATAATTACATTATCAAATTGTATTTTTGAAATTATATGAAAAATAAACATATTCTAATTCTATTATGTATCTTGTTGTATGAAACGATATCTACTCTAATTGTGTACATGAAACACCAATGGTTTGTTAGTGTTTATATTATGCAGAAAATATTTCATATAAATTGATATAAATCAACATTCAAGTGATAGTAACATACATATAACATGTTCAGAATCTTATAAATTGATTACGTGTTTGTTGTATGTCAATATTTAAATATCCGGGTAATGCATTCATGTAGATATTGTATAATGATATTGGTTTTGAGTTCATCATCTACTCCTACAAAAAATAACCACACAATTTCCACCACTTTTCTACAAATATAGATAACAATGTAATATGTTATAATTATTATTATATGTAATAATAATTTAAATTCTATTTTTGGATCCAGCAAGAGTGGGTAATTTAAATTATTTTCATCTAAAAGTTCTATGAAATATTTATATATTATTTTTTTGTGTGGAAGAAGGAAATATTATCTTTACTATTATATGAAGTCATGAAGTTGATATAGTTTTGCTATTTGAATAATCCAAATGATTGAGATTCCAATTGCATATAATGGTTCAAAATACAGTGTTTATTTTGTAAAATAAAAATTATGGATAGTTGTAGCTACATAAAATTCAACAATTCTTTTAGTTCCTAATCATAACAATAAAATTTATCTCAGTAGTAGTTCTGGCCTCTATAAAAATATGGTTAAACATGGTTCTCATTAGTGTAAAATTATACAAGTAACTAAAAATTTAGATTTTATTCTTTTATTGAATATAGTAAGATAGAGTCTCAGAGGCATGCTTGTATAACATTGCACTACATATTCCATAAATGTGATGCAATGCTATTGAACTAATATTTTATGGTATTTTGAATAATTTTATGTATTCCCTTAATGTGGTATATAGATATGGCTTCATATTTAATTTTGGTTGAATGAAAACACTACAACAACATGAGTCCGGAATCCACCCTTTTTTTTTCTACGGTGTGTAAAGTGTGGCATAATATTACGGATTTTTGCAAGGCTATACCACACGGGTAAAGTTTTTCCCGCTCACCTCGCTCTGTCCGTCCTGCGCACTCATTCTCTCCATGCTTCTCGGTCTCACGGCCCCCTCTCTCCCTCGTTCCCAATTTCATCGGCAAATCTCTACCACTTTCCCGATGGTTTTGCAATTCCTCAGTTATCTAGTGCCAGCCCGTCTCTCACACATCTTCTTCCCCCTTTCTACAATAGATGACTAAAATTAATGAGTGCCGCTTTTTCCCCCAAATTTCAAGTCCACCGTCTGCTTCTAGTTGTTGCACCAACTTTGAGCGAACTCAAGGGAAAGGGGCTAGCAAACTCTAGCAGAGGTGTCCTCCCCCTTATGTGGCAGCACCTTCATCCATTGTGCATCATTCTCCACTAGCGTGAGTGGTGCGGCTGCAATCTAGGAGGATACTACGCAGAAAGATTTGATTCTTCCAGGTTTTTGATGGCCCAACAGTCAAACCTCTCGATTTTAATTTTTGCATTGCAATTTTGAAAGCAATTGAAGTTTTTTACGGTCAATGGTCTTTGCAGGATAGTTCTAGGACCAAAAGCTTGAATCTGTTATTGGGGAGATCATCTTGGTACAAAAAGAAGCTCTTAATAGTTGTAAAGAACACATTCATCTTCTATGAGGAATCAACATACCAGGTTTATCGTAATTTTTATTTCTTGATGTAGTTTTTTGTTGATCATATTCTGTTAAGATTGTCATTCCGCTCATCTGTTCTTGTGACAAGTTTGATGATTTATTTCAGAAAATAACTTCTCAGTTGTATTGGATGTTTGTCTTAAACTATAAACCTTGACGTATTCATTTTGTTACAATCAGATATTAGCGCAAGGTAATCAACTATTACCATGAGATATGCTTTCGGAATGGGCAATTTAAGAGAGGTTGTAAATTCAAATTCTTCGTGTTGTTGGATAATTTCGTATATTCATTGGCTATGTCCAAAGTTTAGCAATATTTATCCCAAGTTTCATGGTTTTTTTTATCCATTTCACCCATTTGTTTGCTAGCGTATAAGTTGTTTTAGTATAACATTTTGACTTCTTTGTGATTCTAGTAATTTTCCACATACATGTAAATATGTTATTTTCTAAAGTATATGTATTTGGTTTGGTGTATATTTTAGGGCATGTGTGGCTACGTAGCTCAATTATGTATTTGGTTACTGTTATACATAGTTTATATTGATCTGATTTCGTTCATTGTTATAAAAAACCATAAATATTTTTTTTTCCCAAATGTAAAATAGTTCTAAATCGACCTGACTTACACCTAAACTGATCACAAACTAGATTTTGTTAGCCCTAATTTTAAAAAAAGAACCAACTTTCTCTAGTTTGGCTTAAATCAGGCTTAAAGTTTTAAAAAATGTTAAGTGGTAAGTGTGTGGATAACACCTTGTAACTGGTTAAGGGTTAAGCGGTTGATTTTTGAAAAAAAAATAGGTTTATGTTTTTTATATATATTTCGTTGGACGGAAATTACTTAATGCATGTCCAAGTTAGACTAATTAAATTATGAAGTGGATTAGATTGGGCTATAAGGACTTTTCTTCTCACCCATGTCATCCAAGGACCTAGGTGCCAAGTTTTAAAGGCATGTCAATGCATAAGAGGGGCTACACTACTACAGAAACAGCGTTCAGTGTCGCTTTTCTGGGCATCAGTTATTTTGGAAAACCGACGCCTCTAATATTAGACGTCGGTTATTTAAGCAAACCGACGTCTATATTCGAAGACCAGCCAGACACGGGTACCTCTTTGTATTCAGCGTCGGCTGGTTATAACAGACCGACGCCTAAAATCGCCCGCGAAATCCAATTTTTGGGCGAAAACATTTTAGGTCACCTACAGCGTCGGTGTTTTAACAATTCACCGACGCCTATTTAACATGAAAATTTGCGCCAAAAGTCTCACTTTCAGTGTCATTTATCCTTCGATAACCGACGCTGATAATGGTTCCCATCAAAAAATTTAGGGTAAAGGTTGTCTAGTTGGGCGTCGGTGTTTTACTATCAACCGACGCCTAAGACGTTAGGTGTCGTTTGTATTTCATAACCGACGCCTTTACGAACTTAATAGACCCACGATCGATCGATCGCACCGGTACATGTTTCATTGTCTTCATTGCCCGCTAGATGTTGTCTGTGCTTTCTCGCCTCGCCTCATCGTCGCCGCCGACGGTGCTACTGCTCTGCTCGCCGGCACTGCTTCTTCTTCGCCACCGCTGCTCTGCTTCTTCGCCTGTTGCTTCTCCGGCCGGCGCCTGCTGCTTCTCCAGCCGTTTGTTGCTTCTCCGGCCGCCGCCCGTCCCTCAGCTTCTTCGTCTGCTCGCCGCCACTACTGCCGCTGCTCACCACTGCTCTTCTCCACGCTATCTCCAGGTTGGCTAGCCTCTTTGCTTCCTTCTCCTTAGCTCCTTACCAACAGCAAGTACGGCCGTGGTAGGCCAACACAGCCACGGCCGTGCTTGATGTTGGTAAGGATATGAACAAAATTTTATGTAATGCTTTATGTAAATCCTAGGATATGAACAAATCTTTTGCTTGCATATATTTGTCATATATTTGTGCTTCTAATCGTAATGTTTGGCCTAATTCAGTAAATTTTGATGCATGTTGAAATAAGATTTAAACTTGTCAATTGTAGCATCCTAATTTGATTTGATTAAACCCTAACATCAATTGTGATGAAACCCTAACATTAATCGTGATGAAACCCTAACATGTACATATCTATTATTGTATTTGTTGGCCTAGAAACCCGTCCAAGATTTACTCATTAGGAGTAAATCTTGGAGAGTCCTCGGTTTGGGACTATTCTTGAACACCTAATCTCACTTAGGATGTAAGTGTATAATGTGTATTGGGTTTTCGAGAAAATTTCGGCAGCATTTCCCCGTTTGTTCTCTAAGTACATATGTACTTAGAGAACAACGGGGAAATGGTGTCGAAATTTTCTTGAAAACCCAATACACATTATACACTTACTAGTGAGATTAGGTGTTCAAGGATGGGATAGGTGGTACACATTTATTATATAAAAGAATGACATCACATGTGTTTGTTGGCCTAGAAACCCATCCAAGATTTACTCATTAGGAGTAAATCTTGGATAGTCCCCAGTTTGGGATTGTTCTTGAACACCTAATCTCACTTGGGATGTAAGTGTATAATGTGTATTGGGTTTTTGAGAAAATTTTGGTAGCATTTCCCCGTTTGTTCTCTAGGTACATATGTACTTAGAGAACAGCGGGGAAATGCTGCCGAAATTTTCTCGAAAACCCAATACACATTATACACTTACTAGTGAGATTAGGTGTTTAAGGATGGGATAGGTGGTACACATTTATTATATATAAGAATGACATCACATTTATTGAAGCTAATGATGACTTATATGTGCGCGGAGATTACAATGAAGGATTGTTAATTAATAAAATATCACAATTTTAGAGACATGTATGTTTATACAAATGCTAAATGTTTGCCTTTTTCTAGTTAATACAAATGCTAAATGTTTGCCTTTTTCTATCTAATACAAATCCTAAATGTTTGCCTTTTTCTAGTTAATACAAATGCTAAATGTTTGCCTTTTTAATGACATTTTCAGATGGCTGACCATGATGAGCATGATGTCCATGATGAGCATGAAGTCCATGATGAGCATGCTATCCATCACGAGCATGGCGAGGATACCAATGTAAGTTCTAAAAACATATCCTGTATTTCTATAAAATTCATTATCTTCTAGTTATGTCATATATCCTATATTTCTATATTGGGCTAATTCAGTGTGTTTGTTTTTGTCAAATTTGAGGTTGATGATGCACATGTACCCACTGAAGCACTGGAGCAACTTGATGCGCATCACCAAACACTTAACAAGAAAAGGGGCATCACTCTGTTGAAGAAGTTAATAGCGCTGAGTGGCAGTGGATCCAAATTGGTTGTTGAGTTTGATAATCGAGGAAATGCAATTGGAGTGAACCACAATAATTTTGTAAACTATCTTGGGTGTGTCACTCGAAGCCATTGTGGTGTTAAGTATGATAATTGGCATAAAGTTCCTCAGGCGAAGAAAGACTTGATATGGAAGGATTTATGCATGAGTTATTATTATTTGCAATTCTATTATGTAGATTACAAATTATATTATTCTCAATTCTATTTTTGGATACTAGTTAATAAGAATTCTATTGTACAAAATCTGTTTGCATTGGATGAGAAGTTGCATCGTAAAAGTGTGATGCTACACGCTGGAAAGATGCTTAGGAACTATAGGACAAATCTGAACAGAGAATACATAAAAGATGGTGATAAGAAGAAGAAGTCAGCCCTTGAGTAGTGGAACTTCTTGGAAAAAGAAGATTGGGACAATTTTGTTGCTTCAAGAAAATATGAAGAATTCAAGGTATTTGGCGTCACTCCCAATTTAATTAATATACATTGTATTCACCTATTCAAGATTAACATTTAGTGATACTAACCAAATCATTAATGTGCATACTAACTAGGCCCTCAGTGACGCGCAAAAAGCAAGGCGTGCACTGAATGTGTATGACCACACTATGGGTCCAAAGGGCTAAGCAAGCGTTCGCCAAAGACTACAGGCGGAGTCTGCGGCTACTCAGGAGTCTGTCACACCCATGCCTCGCCATGATATCTGGATAGCTGGGAGGCAAAACAAGAAGGGTGAAATAAAGAAGCCCGTAACTGCTAAGGCGGCTGTGAAAATGGTAAAATACAACTCTTAGAGCAATCGTTGGAATATTGATTATTTGTGGTGTTAACTTACCAATTTCTGTTGATGGTGATTAGCGGGAGCTGCACGAGCAGAGGAAACAAGACACATTCATCCCTCAGGGCACAAGGGATGAATTGACAGTTGCTCTGAGTAACCCAGAGCATCCTGGACGTGTTAGGGGTGCAGGCGCTAGTGTGGGCATCAAAGCATTCTTTGGGCCATCCCAGCGCAAACCCAGAGCGGGACTTTCACAAGAAGAGGTAACCTATTCTTTTTTTAGAATGTTACTGCAAAAGGGAATTCAATAATAAGAAGCTAATGTTTCTTTTTTCCATGTATAGGAGAATAAGAGAGTCGAGGATATAGTTGCTAAGAAGGTCAATGATATAGATGCTGAGAAGGACAAGGAAGAAATAGTGTGGTGGCAGGCATCTCAGGCTTCCAATCAGCCTATGGCGACCCACTCTTCTCCTGATGCACAGACTGCGAGTAATCCTGGAGACCCATCGCCTAGCACGTCTCCTGTAAGTATTGTTTATGACATTGTAGCTAGTCTTTTCAAGATGATATGTTTTCAAGATGATATGTATATATGTATAACATTCTTTACGTAAATTTGTAGGCATTGAAGCCATGCCGCTTAAGAATGCAAGACTATGTTGTTGCAGAGGTGCGAGCTTACCTGTCCCTTCCTGGGGCAACGTTTCATGGGACTCCAATGCTGCAGGGCTACGTTCGTGTGAGCCCGATATGTGTATTACCCAATTGGAGGGAAGCTGCATTGTCATATGCCCTCCCAGATATTGATACACTTGGTGAGGCAGAAGGCGGGGTGATATTGTGGCCCAAAGCAGATGTCGTCTACACTACTAAAATTGTAAGATAAATTTACATTACTTTAGATTGTTAATGTGTATATATCAGGTCAACTAATCTGAAATTATATATACAAGTTAAAAAGAAGACACCCGGAGCACCTAGGCCTCCACCTCCACTTCCTACATTACCATGTTGGGTTCCAACTGACCTAAAATACCCGTTAGGTCCTGCTTGTAGGGGAATGGCATGTTGGCTACGGGCACATAATATACATTGCCCTATAGTTGTTTATTTAGAAGCAGATTATGCAGGTCAATCATACGATAGCTCTTTATTTATACAAGATATTATTGAGCTATTTATGTATGATTGGTTGAATACATCAATGATAGAGACATGGATAAGGTGAGATCTTGTTTATACATCCATATACCTTGTGTAAAATCCGGTGATCTGGTTTCTTATATATTAATGCATACGTAATACATGTTTTGCAACTACTTAGTCGAAGATCAATGCAAACAATTTGCATTTGATCATGTGGGATTTTTTATTCCATCATTGATTAGTATGGTAGCTAAAGACCATGATAGTGTTCAACAATACTGTATAGATGTTTTTACAATTTTTGGTCAGCAAAAGAAGACGATAATAATAGCTCCATTCAATGTCAAGTAAGTTTACTTTATTTATAATTTGGACTTAAGAAAATTCCATTTTTATTGTGCATTTTGAGTTATTAATTTTTAACTTTTTTACCTATAGCGCTAGACATTGGGAGTTACTAGTTATTGTCCCCGGGACGTTCACTATTTATTATCTAGATCCTGCGGGAAGTACATTGAACACTAAAATTGGACACACATTGAGAATGTCATTATTCTGGTGAGAAATATTTCATTTTTATATCCGTTAACATTTGTTATTACATTATTATTTAATTATGCAATTTACTGTGTTACATTAACATGTAAGGGTTTAGATGCATTCAAAAATGTTGGAGGAAATGTCCCAAGGAGAAAGAACCAGCCAATAATTTGGAAGAATATAAAAGTAAGTTCCCGACTCCAATGTATATATTATTTATGTGAACTGTGCTTAGCTGTATTTTTTAATATTTTGTATGTTTCAATTTATAGTGCGCTACACAAGACAATGGCTGGGCATGCGCATACTATGTGATGTGATTTATGCAGATGATTATCCGACATGCCGCATTGGATATTAATAGCATACATGTGATATTCTATATAGTCTCATTAGTTAGTATGAAATATATCAATCTTAATTTTATATTATTACTTATATATATACATCATTCTTTTTGTAGGTGTTTAAAATTGACCACACTATAGGTAAACGCTTAAAAAATGTACATGCTCCATATACGATGGAAGCATTAAATGAAGTAAGAGAAGAATGGGCAAAAGCCATACAAGTAGTGGCGATTGTAAGATATAATTGGGATGCTGATAGCGATGCTAAATGATATTTTGTAAATGAATATTTCTAAATGTTTATACATGTCTGAATGTTTCTGCATGTATTTGAATGTTTCTACATGTGTGAATGTGAGAATTGAATTGATGTCTGAATGTATCTACTAGTGTGCAAAAATATTTGTTGATTTTGCAGGTTTGTAGGCTGATATCAATGGATGTCATAAACCTGCAGTTCAGAAAATTGAACTACAGGTTCTCATCCTGCTGACCAGCCACAACAGGCATGCAAACCGATAAGAAAAAAAAATTAATGTATAGGCGTCAATTATTTATAGAACACCGTCATCAAAGGCCTACAACGTCGGTTATTGGATAAAAACCGACGCCTAATATGACAAACAACCCGACCGTGTAGGAAAGCACGGCCGTGGTGGAAAAGGCGTCACATATTCGTATAAAATCGACGCCTATAGTACTAAACACGGTCGTGCAGTGAAGCACGGCCATGTCGTCTGGGAGTATGGCGTCGGTTGTTCAGTTGTTAACCGACGCAGAAAGTGTCCTAGTCGGTGCTCTTTTTTGTGACGCGAACCCTATAGACGTCGGCAAACTATATATAACTGATGTCTATATATCATATAGGCGTCGGTTAGAAAATTGACTCCGAAAAGTTTGACCTTTAGCGGCGCCCACATAGGCGTGGCTTGAAAATCGTCGCCAAAGGGGGTTAAATAACAGACGCCAAAGGCGTGTTCTGTAGTAGTGCTAGATGTGCTTGGGCGATGTCTAATTAGAAATGTTTTGGCCTAAATAGCACCTCATTTTTACTATATTAGACCCATTTCAAACATAAAAGTACCTCAGTTTGTCTAATTTTACCCATTTCATTCCCAAATCAGAGCTAATCATCTTCAATGTGGGTTAAATTGGTCCATAGAGGCCATCGGTTCCCACCCATATCATCCTAGAGCATCAACATCTAGGTTTTGGAGGCCCTTCCCATCGCATATGCATTATAGGCACACTTTGGTGATGCCCAGTCATACATCGTGATGTATAAATATTTAATTATGACCGAAATGAATATATATATATATATATATATATATATATATATATATCTTTTTAAAAATTGTTGTTCTTTGATGGACATTGATGTTCATATTCATACTACAATTGAGCAAAAGATATGTTCTAATAAATGTAATATATATGTCAATTTTTTTGTTTGTTTAATAATAAAAATTAGTTATGTTAAGGGGGGAAGGTGATCTGCCACACTTCCAGGACACCTGTACAAGAATCCTATGCTCCTAGATGTTTCTAGACATCTATCAAAAATTTACACGTGTCAGATTAGTCTTACATGGATACAATTAAGTGTTTTCAAACCCGAGGCTTGTACGTTGGATCATCACACATGCTTTGGTGGGAGACTAGGCATTTTTCAAAAAAATTACATATGTTTAGTTGGTCTTACATATGTACATATAGTGACATTCAAATATAAATTACAGCAACCATGCATATTAGTTATTTCTAATCATCGATCCTAAGTTGACATAAAGCACACATAACATGACCTAAATAAGAATAATGTATCCATATTCAACCTACTTGACCTATTCCTAACATTAACTTGAACCAGCTTGCCCTTATTTTGTCTAACAAGACCTAATTTAGTGTATGGTAATTTTCTTGGACCCAATCGTTGATCTAAACTAACATAAATCATGTCTGGGTTGGTCAAATCCTACTTAGTTTAGAATAATTATATCTTATTCTTCCTAAAACCACCTAACTTAGTGTAAGATGACCCTTTTAGACCCAACTTCCCTAACTTTCCCCTAAAGAGAGTAATATGAAATCTATGATGGTCAAATTAGATTGTATTAGGTAAAATCAGACTTTTTTGCCTGAACCAGACCATTTTCTAACTTAGCATTACCTTACTTGGCAATTCATACCCAAATCCATCCAAATCAGCTTTATAGTGGGTCGAATCAGGCCTTAAAGGACTTTGGTTCCTTCATAGGTCATTCAAGGACCTAGTATTCTAGGTTTGAAGGCCCTAACCAGTGAATAGGGGGGCTAGGCGCACTTGGACAATGTCTAGATAGGACACTTTATGACTATGGATTTAATACTAATAACAATTTTATAATGTTATACATTTTATTTGTTTGATCTACATTGATGTTTAAATTCATACTATGAATGAAGAAATAAATGATCTAGATTGTGTATGCAATGTATATATGTCAGTGAGTACACATGTGTTGTTTGATTTACCTTATAAGAATATAATTATTATCAAGGCAGCTCGGTTGTCTAGCAAGAAAATCTATGTTACTAAACAAACCAATCTCCTTAAATGTTTCACCAATTATTTCAATTGCACCATGTCCTCTTCTATCCAGTTGAGCTCTAGAATTTCAACCAAATTGCTTTGTACATCAACAGGTCTCAAGCTACAAACTTTGAATGCACCATTAACTAAAGATTGATTGAATCAAATTGAGATGCTAAATATTAATTTAAATTAAATGAACTTGTGCTACCAAGCTGTGGACTTGAGCTTCTTAATTGAGTTCAATTTTGAAAAATATGATATCTTGATTTCTTATACTTACAAGCTTCTCAATTGTATTTGTTTGGCTTAGTTCAGAAACTCAGCTTAATTTAGTAGTTTAGTAGGCATAATTTAGTAGTTTAGTAGGCATTGATAGTGGCAACACACAATGTTGTAATGTAATCGAGGGGGTTATAATGAACTGATTGCAATCTGTAGACACCTATGCATCTATGTGCCTGGGTTTAGTATTGTAGCTGAGTTTAGCTACTACCAACCATACCACATTTTAGTAACAGTCTGATTGTAGATTGATCATATGTAGAGTTGAATTAAGCTTCAGAACTGAAATAAATTAGATTGAATTGAGCTTGTCCTTTTGGTTATGTGTCTACCAAATGAATGTTCACCTTGTGTGTGTGTGTGTGTGTCTATATATATATATATATATATATATATATATATATATATATATATATATATATATATATATATATATTTGTGTGTGTGTGTGTTAAAACATCCATGTATATCTCACCTGAACTTGAACTAACTTGCATTTATTTTTCCTAGACATGCCTATCAAAATGAAATCTATGTTGGTCAAATCAGACCCTATGTAGTCAAATTGAAACATTATTTGGCATAATATGATTGTGGATCAGTAGTCTAGGTCGCTGCCCAAAAATTAGATGATCATGTTTAATGATGCTGCATTTTATTTTTTATTTGATTGGATAAAATTTTGAATTTTTTATCCTTCATTGTAGATTTTGTTAGTGGACATTGATATTCATCATATGGATAAAAGTAGGATCGAACAACCCATTGGATCACAAGACTATATTGATGGAATTTACCTATTTCTTGAATATGCTAAGACTGGAATGGTAGATGGGAAGATTGTTTGTCCTTGCAAGAAATGCAAAGTGGGTAGGAAAAATGAGTTTGATATTGATGAGGTGGAAAAACATATTTTGTTCCATGGATTCTATAGAGATTATAAAAATTGGATTTTCCATGGCCCAAAGAATTTTATTAAAAATCTCCTTGGAAGCCAACAAGCAGACAATGGTGAACAACCTTCTAATCATGAAGTAAATCCAATACACCAGGATGATATTGAAGGAATACTAAGAGATGCAGTCGGGTAAGACACTAATTATGTGGGTGATTCATTAAATAGTGAACCTAATGATGGGGATACATCGTATGATATTCCTTATCTAAAACAATCACTACTATAGAAATAGCCTTTGGCGTCGGTTGTTTAACCCCCTTTGGTGACAGTTTTCAAGCGACGCCTATGTGGGCACCGCTAAAGGTCGAACTCTTCGGCATCAGTTTTCTAACCGATGCCTATATGACATATAGGTGTCGGTTATATATAGTTGGCCGACGTCTATAAGGTTCGCGCCACAAAAAAGAGCACCACCTAGGACACTTTCTGCATAGGTTAACAACTTAACAACCGACGCCATACACCCAGACGACACAGCCGTGTTTAGTACTATAGGCATCGGTTTTATACTAATAAGCGACGCCTTTTCCACCACGGCCATGCTTTTTTGCACGGTCGGGTTGTTTGTCCTATTAGGCGTCAGTTTTTATGAAATAACCGACGATGTAGGCCTTTGATGACGGTGTTCTATAAATAACCGATGCCTATACTTTAATTTTTTTTCTTATTTGTTTGCAGGCCTACTGTGGCTGGTCAGTAGGATGAGAACCTGTAGTTTAATTTTTTGAACTGCAGGTTTACGACATCCATTGATATCAGCCTACAAACAGGCCACAAACCTGCAAAATCAACAAATATTTTTTCACACAAGTAGATGCATTCAGACATCAATTCAATTCTCACATTCACACATGTACAAACATTCAAATACATGTAGAAACATTCAGACATGTATAAACATTCAGAAATATTCATTTACAAAATATCATTCAGCATCGCTATCAGCATCTCAATTATATCTTACAATCACCACTTCTTGTATGGCTTTTGCCCATTCTTCTCTTATTTCATTTAATGCTTCCATCGTATATGGAGCATGTATATTTTTTAAGCATTTACCTATAGTGTGGTCAGTTTTAAACACCTACAAAGAGAATGATGTATATATAAGTAATAATATAAAAATAAGATTGATATATTTCATACTAACTAATGAGACTATATATAATACCTCATGTATGGTATTAATATCCAATGCGGCATGTCAGATAATTATCTGCATAAATCACATCACATAGTATGTGCATGCCCAGTCGTTGTCTTGTGTAGCGCACTATAAATTGAAACATACAAAATATTAAAAAATACAACTAAGCACAGGTCACATAAATAATATATACATTGGAGTCGGGAACTTACTTTTACGTTCTCCCAAATTATTGGTTGGTTCTTTCTCCTTGGGACATTTCCTCCAGCATTTTTGAATGCATCTAAACCCCTACATGTTAATGTAACACAGTAAATTGCATAATTAAATAGTAATGTAATAACAAATGTTAACAAATATAAAAATGAAATATTTCTCACCAGAATAATGGCATTCTAAATATGTGTCCAATTTTAGTGTTCAATGTACTTCCCACAGGATCTAGATAATAAATAGTGAACGTCCCAGGGACAATAACTAGTAACTCCCAATGTCTACCGCTAGAGGTAAAAAAGTTAAAAATTAATAACTCAAAATACACAATAAAAATGGAATTTTCTTAAGTCCAAATTATAAATAAAGTAAACTTACTTGACATTGAATGGAGCTATTATTATCGTCTTCTTTTGCTGACCGAAAATTCTAAAAGCATCTATACAGTATTGTTGAACACTATCAGGGTCTTTAGCTACCATACTAATCAATGATGGAATCAAAAAACCCACATGATCAAATGCAAATTGTTTGCATTGATCTTCGACTAAGTAGCTGCAAAACATGTATTACGTATGCATTAATATATAAGAAACCATATCACTGGATCTTACACAAGGTATATGCATGTATAAACAAGATCTCAACTTATCCATGTCTCTATCATTGATGTATTCAGCCAATCATACATAAATAGCTCAATAATATCTTGTATAAATAAAGAGCTATCATATGATTGACCTGCATAATCTACTTCTAAAGAAACAACTATAGGGCAATGTATATTATGTGCCCGTAGCCAACATGCTATTCACCTACAAGCAGGACCTAATGGGTATTTTAGGTCAGTTGGAACCCAACTTGGTAATGCAGGAAGTGGAGGTGGAGGTCTAGGTGCTCCGGGTGTCTTCTTTTTAACCTTTATATATAATTTCGGATTGGTTGACTTCATACATACACATTAACAATCTAAAGTAATGTAAATTTGTCTTACAATTTCAGTAGTGTAGACGACATCTGCTTTGGGCCACAATATCACCCTGCCTTCTGCCTCAGCAAGTGTATCAATATCCAGGTGGGGATATGGCAATGTAGCTTCCCTCCAATCGGGTAACACACGTATCGGGCTCACACGAACGTAGCCCTGTGGCATTGGAGTCATGTGAAACATTGCCCCGGGAAGGGACGGGTAAGCCTGCGCCTCTGCAACAATATAGTCTTTCATTCTTAAGCAGCATGTCTTCAATGCCCACAAATTTACATAAAGAATATTGTACATATATACATATCATCTTGAAAACATATCATCTTGAAAAGACTAGCTACAATGTCATAAACAATACTTACAGCAGACGTGCTAGGCGATGGGTCTCCAGGATTACTCACAGTTTGTGCATCAGGAGAAGAGTGGGTCGCCATAGGCTGATTGGAAGCTTGAGATGCCTACCACCGCACTATTTCTTCCTTGACCTTCTCAGCAACTATATCATTGACCTTCTTGGCAACTATATCCTCGACTCTCTTATTCTCCTATACATGGATAAAAGAAACATTAGCCTCTTATTATTGAATTCCCTTTTGCAGTAACATTCTAAAAAAAGAATAGGTTACCTCTTCTTGCGAAAGTCCCGCTCTGGGTTTGCACTGGGATGGCCCAAAGAATGCTTTGATGCCCACACCAGCACCTGCACCCCTAACACGTCCAGGATGCTCTGGGTTACCCAGAGAAACTGTCAATTCATCCCTTGTGTCCTGAGGGATGAACGTGCCTTGTTTCCTCTGCTCGTGTAGCTCTCGCTAATCACCATCAACAGAATTTGGTAAGTTAACACCACAAATAATCAATATTCAAACGATTGCTCTAAGAGTTGTATTTTACCATTTTCGCAGCCGCCTCAGAAGTTACGAGCTTCTTTATTTCACCCTTCTTGTTTTGCCTCCCAGCTATCCAGATATCATGGTGAGGCATGGGTGTGGCACACTCCTGAGTAGGAGCAGACTCCTGAGTAGCTACAGACTCCGCCTGTAGTCTTTGGTGAATGCTTGCATAGCCCTTTGGACCCATAGTGTGGTCATGCACATTCAGTGCACGCCTTGCTTTTTGCGCGTCACTGAGGGCCTAGTTAGTATGCACATTAATGATTTGGTTAGTAGCACTAAATGTTAATCTTGAATAGGTGAATACAACATATATTAATTAAATTGGGAGTGACGCCTAATACCTTGAATTCTTCATATTTTCTTGAAGCAACAAAATTGTCCCAATCTTCTTTGTCCCAGAAGTTCCACTGCTCAAGGGCTGACTTCTTCTTCTTATCACCATCTTTTATGTATTCTCTGTTCATATTTGTCCTATAGTTCCTAAGCATCTTTCCAGCGCGTTGCATCACGCTTTTACGATGCAGCATCTCATCCAATGCAAACAGATTTTGTACAATAGAATTCTTATTAACTAGTATCCAAAAATAGAATTGCAAATAATATAATTTGTAATCTACAAAATAGAATTGCAAATAATAATAACTCACGCATAAATCCTTCCATATCAAGTCTTTCTTCCCCTGAGGAACTTTATGCCAATTATCATACTTAACACCATAATGGCTTCGAGTGACACACCCAAGATAGTTTACAAAATTATTGCGGTTCACTCCAATTGCATTTCCTCCATTATCAAACTCCACAACCAATTTGGATCCACTACCACTCAGCGCTATTAACTTCTTCAACAGAGTGATGCCCCTTTTCTTGTTAAGTGTTTGGTGATGTGCATCAAGTTGCTCCAGTACTTCAGTGGGTACATGTGCATCATCAACCTAAAATTTGACAAAAATAAACCCACTAAATTAGCAGAATATAGAAATATGGGATATATGACATAACTATAAGATAATGAATTTTATAGAAATACAGGATATGTTTTTAGAACTTACATTGGTATCCTCGCCATGCTCGTCATGGACAGCATGCTCTCATGGACTTCATGATCATCATGGACATCATGCTCATCATGGTCAGCCATCTGAAAATGTCATTAAAAAGGCAAACATTTAGCATTTGTATTAACTAGAAAAAGGCAACCATTTAGCATTTGTATTAACTAGAAAAAGGCAAACATTTAGCATTTGTATTAACCAGAAAAAGGCAAACATTTTGCATTTGTATTAACTAGCATTTGTAAAAAAATATAAACATACATGTCTCTAAAATTGTGATCTTTTATCAATTAACAATCCTTCATTGTGATCTCCGCACACATATAAGTCATCATTAGCTTCAATATTTTGTGGAGTTGGCAACCCAACTAAGAATGGACTGGAGTCATCATACTTATCATAGTACTCTTCTTCACCTATATGATCTTCAATGAACTGTCTTTTACCATGAAGAACAACTGACCATTTATCATTTGCAGGATCATCGATATAGAATATTTGTTTCACATCTTTCGGATTTGCAAAGAAGCGTTGAAACTGTGATATTATAGGTAGATACCACAACACCTTGGCAGGAGAACCAGTTTTGGACTCCCCCGAAGTCGTCAATTTATACCGTGACGCACCACATTTTGGACAATCTTTCAAATCTACATAGTCCTTTTGAAATAATATACAATCATTCGGGCATGTGTGTATCTTCTTGGCCTCCATTCCCATTGGGCACAACATTTTCTTTACCCGGTATGTTGAGATTGGCAGCTCGTTTCCTTTAGGAAGCATTTCTTTCAACAAAGTCAACAATTCAGTGAAGCTTTTATCGCTCCATCTATTGTTAGCTTTCAACTTATACAATCTCAACACAGCGCTAAGCTTCGTAAACTTAGCACAGCCTGTGTATAACGGTATCTCAGCATCATGCACAATGTTTCTAAAGATAGGAGGTGGATCGGTGTTCTCTACCCTACAACTATCCAGCATCACATCAACGATGTCTACTGCAACTGGTTCGTTCACATCTACGTCATCGGAGGGAATTTCTTCTTCCACCCAAGCACTGCTATCGACATCTACTGGTTTCGAGTTTGAAATCTCTCCATGCCAGTGTCATTCTGTATAGCCTTGTACAATCCCATTGCACATGACATGACTTTTGATTTCCTCACCAGTGTTGACTTTCAAATTGTTACCACAATGCCTACATGGATAGTAGAACCTATCTGTAGGATTTTTCCTATGTTCCTCGGCAAATCTAACAAATTGATCAAGACCAGATATAAACTCTGGGGTGCAACGATTGCGAATGGACATCCATGATCTATCCATTCTATGATCAAAGAGAAAACAAGTATATATTAGGATTAGGGTATACACTTACATCATATCCAAGATTTACTCCAACAAACACATGTGATGTCATTCTTATATATAATAAATGTGTACCAACTATCCCATCCTTGAACACCTAATCTCACCAGTAAGTGTATAATGTGTATTGGGTTTTCAAGAAAATTTTGGCAGCATTTCCCCGCTGTTCTCTAAGTACATATGTACTTAGAGAAAAAATGGGGAAATGCTACTGAAATTTTCTCAAAAACCCAATACACATTATACACTTACATCCTAAGTAAGATTAGGTGTTCAAGAATAGTCCCAAACCAGGGACTATCCAAGATTTACTCCTAATGAGTAAATCTTGGACGGGTTTCTAGGCCAACAAACACAATAATAGATATCTACAATAAAGCCGAACTCCATACAAATAGTATATAATTTAGTGATTGTTCATTCTAATTTATACCAATGTACAAGTAATATAAAGAACAATGATTGTTCACTTTCTAGGCCAACAAACACATGTGATGTCATTCTTATATATAATAAATGTGTATCACCTATCCCATCCTTGAACACCTAATCTCACTAGTAAGTGTATAATGTGTATTGGGTTTTCAAGAAAATTTCGGCAGCATTTCCCCACTGTTCTCTAAGTACATATGTACTTAGAGAACAAATGAGGAAATGCTACTAAAATTTTCTCGAAAACCCAATACACATTATACACTTACATCCTAAGTGAGATTAGGTGTTCAAGAACAGTCTCAAACCAGGGACTATCCAAGATTTACTCCTAATGAGTAAATCTTGGACGGGTTTCTAGGCCAACAAACACAATAATAGATATGTACATGTTTGGGTTTCATCACAATTGATGTTAGGGTTTCGTCAATGTTAGGGTTTAATCAAATCAAATTAGGATGCTGGAATGGACAAGTTTAAATCTTATTTCAACATGCATCAAAATTTACTGAATTAGGTCAAGCATTAGGATTAGAAGCACAAATATATGCAAGAAAAAGATTTGTTCGTATCCTAGAATTTACATAAAGCATTACGTATAGATTTGTTCATATCCTTACCAACAGCAAACACGGCCGTGGCTGTGTTGGCCTACCACGGCCGTGCTGGGCAGCACGGCCGTGGTTGGCCAATATAGCCACGACCGTGTTTATTGCATGTAGGTAAAAAGCTAGGGAGAAAGAAGAACAGAGGCTACGCGCAGCTAATACCTGGAGAGCAGACCGAAGCTAGGTGGCGCGGTGCGGCAGGCGTGAGCAGGGAGGAAGGAGCGGGCGGCGGCGGCAACACAGGATGGAGCTAGGGTGGCAACGGCGACGCAGGACAAAGCAGCAGCAGCGTCGGCGGCGACGCAGAGCAGCAGCAGCGTCGGCGGCGATGGCGAGACGAGGCAGCGTCGGCGACGGCGAGAACCAGCAGGCAGCTAGCGAGCGATCGAGCAGCAGCTAGCGGGCGATGAAGACAATGAAACAGGAAAGGGGAACAAATGCGATCGATCGTGGGTCTATTAAGTTCTTAAAAGGCATCGGTTATCAAATACAAACGACACCTAAAGTCTTCGGCGTCGGTTGTTCCTTAACAACCGATGTCCAATTAGGAAAATTTTTCCCTAAATAAATTGGCAGGAATCATTATCGGCGTCGGTTATCAAAGGATAACCGACACCTAATCTGGAACTTTTCACGCAAATTTTCATTTTAGAAAGGTGTCGGTTTTGTTGGTAAAAAACTGACGCTATATGTGCCAAATTTTTTTCACTCGAAAATTGGATTTTGCGGGCGATTTTACACGTCGGTTGTTTGTTATCCAGCTGACGCTGAATGCAAAGTGGTACCCATGTCTTGGCTATAGATGTCAGATGACCTACATCACCGACGCTGAACATTATAGGCGTCGGTTTTCCTAAATAACCGACGCCCAGAAAAGTGACATTGAATGTTGTTTCTGTACTAGTGAATCAAATAATCCTCACATTATTGAAGATGATGAGAAATATAGGAAGTTAGTAGACCTTTCTAATATAGAGCTTTATCCTGATTGTAAGCATTTCTCAATGCTCTCATTTCTACTATGACTATTCAATTTAAAATGTATTTTTAGTTGGCCAAACAAATCTTTTAGTCAACTGTTGGAGCTTCTATTAGATGCCTTTCCACAACTGGTTGCATTCCCATCTTCTTATCATGAAGCTAAGAAATTAATCAAGGAGTTGGGCTTTGGGTATGAAAATATACATGCTTGTCCAAATGACTACATGTTGTATTGGGGTGAAAATTCAAGAAAGATTTGTTGTAGTGTGTGCCATGCTTCTAGGTGGAATATGGAAAAAGGTAATTCCAATGATGGTGTTGTAGGAGATGAAACACAATCTAAAGGTACTCCAGCTAAAGTCATGAAGTATTTTCCTTTAATTTCATGACTACGAAGGATGTACATGTCTTCAAAGATAGCAAAAGATATGATTTGGCATGAGAAAGGTCGAGCGAAAGATGGAAAACTACGACATCCAGCAGATGCAACAGCATGGAAAGAGTTCGACATGATGTATCCAGAATTTTCTTGTAACCCTCATAGTGTACGAGTTAGCCTTGCTAGTGATGGATTCAATCCATATGGGATGCAAAATACTAACTGTAGTACATGGCTTGTTATTCTCAGTGTTAATAACTTGCCCCCAGGCTATGTATGAAACCTTGTTCCTTGATTTTATCTTTGATAATTCCTGGGAAATCTGGCCCTAGAAATGACATTGATGTATATATGCAACCATTGTTGCATGAGATAAAGTTATTATGGGAAAGAGTTGATGCATATGATGCTCATAAGGGAGAGAATTTTAAAATGTGAGCCTCTTTGATGTATACAATTAGTGACTTTCCAGCATATGTCATGTTGTTTGGTTGGAGCACTAAAGGTTATCATGCATGTCCTTGTTGTGCTGAAAATACATATTCGTATCGATGTGGCTCAAAGATATGTTATGGTGGTCATCGTAGGTGGTTACCAGATAACCATCCTTTTCATTCTCAAAGTCATATATTTGATGGTACTAAGGAGTATGGTCATGCTCCAACTCCTACGTCTAGATGTGATATTCTACAAGCACAAGAACAGCTATGTTTTTCATATGGAAAGGTTATAAAAAAGACAACTATGAAGAGAGGAAGAAAAGGAGGAGATGCTTCCACAATCAATGATGTTATAATAGACAATAGTGACAATGTTAAGGTTCTTTGGAAAAATAGAAGCATATTTTTTTATTTGCCATATTGGGAATTTAAGTGTATTCGTCATAACCTTGATGTCATGCACATTGAGAAGAATGTATGTGAAAATGTGTTGGTAACACTTTTGAATGTGGAGGGAAAATGTAAAGATGATGAAAATGCTCGTTTATTCCTTGAGAAAAATAATGTAAGGCAACATCTTTGGCTCCAATGTCAACAAGATGGAATTTGTTTGATGCCTCAGGCATCGTACTCTATGTCTTCTAAGGAAAAGGAACACTTTCTAAATGTCTTGTCTAAGCTTAAAGTTCCTGATGGGTATGCATCCAACATTTCCCGATGTGTTAACATGAAACAAAAGAAGCTAATAAATCTTAAGAGTCATGATCATCATATCCTCATGCAAGATATACTTCCTGTAGCACTACGAGCATCTGGAACAACTACAGTTGTTCATGTGTTGTCACAATTATCTTTGTTCTTTAAATCATTGTGCTCTACGTGTATTGATTTAAATGAGCTTGATGGATTACAAGCAAGTATTGTGGAGACACTTTGTCATCTAGAGATGGAGTTTCTACCTCCTTTCTTCACCATAATGGTACACCTCTTGGTTCATTTGGTGGATCAAGTAAAGCTTGGTGGTACAATACATAATCAATGGATGTATCATATTGAAAGGTTAGAACATACTAGAAACATTTTTCTACAATTTTATCCTAATTTATTAGAATTTCAAATGACATTTATATTGATATTTATCCCATGATTACTTTTATATAGGTACTTAGCCCGATTAAAAGGATATGTAAGAAATAGATCAAGACCAGAGGGTTCTATTGCAGAGGGCTATATTTTAGAAGAGACCATTACCTTTTGTTCTATGTATATGGAAGGTACTGAGACAATATTTAATAAGACTAAAAGAAATGATGACAACATTCCGAATAAAACTCTATACTTGTTCAATTCTGGAGGATGTTGTGTTGGGGCTGAAAAGGTCATCTGTCTTGATGAAAAAAGCATGGCACAAGCACACCGTTATGTCCTATTCCACTATGATGAACTGATGAAGGAGTTGAAGGAGTAAGATTAGTTTTTGACACACTTTATTCATATATGTAAGTTTTAATTGAGCTAATTCATAGTGTTGTTGTAGACAATTCTTATGTCACAAGCGAGAAGAGTGTATGCAGAAAGGAATAAGAGTGAGTCAATCATTAGAGGCGAAGTGGTTTCTATAAGATTTTTTGAGATGGCTTAATGTCGAGGTAGTGAATACATGATAAAAGTTTTCTAGGGTCAGATACAATGCTAATTACTGAGGCTAATATTTCTTATGCTTTTATAGGCACCGAATATTGATATGAGCACCAAAGAAGGGGCGTTAAGAAGGGTCCTAGCTCGTGGACTTAATGTTTATGCCAAAAGGATAAAGGGGTTCATAGTCAATGGTTATAAGTTCCACACATTAGAATGAGAAAGAGATAGAAAAACACAAAATTCTAGAGTCATGGTCGAAGCAGATGTATATTCTTACTATGGAAGACTCACTGATATTTATGAGTTAGACTATTATGGGACTTGTAAAGTAGTGGTTTTCCTATGCGATTGGGTAGATATAACTTCATCAAGGGCGTTCAAGCATGACAACAATCACATTCGGGTGGATTTCTCTAAGTTGATGCACACTGGTAGATCATTGAAAGAAGACCCATTTATTTTTTCATCCCAAGCAAAGCAGGTTTTTTATGTAGAGGATGAAATAGAGACATCATGGTTACATGTCGTTCAACATAATATCAGGGATTCTTTTGATTTCGGGGTAGTCTTTGAACTTGTCAATGATGATTTTGACCCATGTTGAGTATGGCATGAGGATAGTTTGCAATTAAGGATGCTTTACATGTCAATTGTTGCTCAATGTTCTACTAATTTTCCAATATATCTCTAGTAGATAATTAGAATCTTAGATTTGGTTTTTGTCTATATTATATTCTAGAAATTTGTATATTATATAACCAATCATCATTTCACATAGTGTCATTTCCTCTTTACTTGGCAATTCATTTTCCATACATGTGCTGAAATTTAACGCAGATGGTGTGCTGGAATGCAAGATATATGTATCATGGAATTTAATAATGATATGTAGTTAATTCAGATATACAAGTTTCACTTGATGTCCATAAATCATGCGTGGCTTTTTCAAACTTATATGGAATTCTCAATCTAGGAACACAATGTTTAATGGTTTGTATGTTGTCATGGTTTATTTAGTTTTAGGTTCAAATTTGTAAACCAAAATGTGGCAAAATAAAAGAACAATGTTGAGTGTCATGTCAACTGATCCAAGTCAAAATGATAATATGAGTGCATCAAGATCACAACAAGGTGGAAGAGATTGTAATGATGATGAAGAAGATTCCCAACCAGCTTCAGAGCTCCCTCAAAGTGTAACTTGGAATGAAAATATTTCATTCCATGAGGAGGATGTCCTACAAACTGTTGTTCAGTTTTTTTTTCTTTTTTACTCATCAACTAAGAAACTGCTAAATTTATTATTATGTACAAAATTTTGTAGATTGTGATGGAAATTTTGGAACAAAGAAAGGTCAAGTGCATGTATCACAAATATGGCTTTTAGAGACATTGCAATTTGTTGTCAAGTTCAATAAATATAAACAACCAATTGGAAAAGGGGGTCATTTTCTGGTGAGTTTCTTGGGAGAGGTGGCAAAGAGGGGGGCTCTTTGTCCTATTGGGAAAAGTACCTGGCACAAAGTGCACAACTGTTATAAACTTGATATTTTGAGGTTAACTCGAGTAAGAAATCAAATCTCATATCCATGTATACATGTATTACATTTGGTATTCAATTTAATTTTATTTTTATTTTTTATTAGAGCAAGTTTCATATTCCAAATGACATGGAAATTGATGAAAAGGTGTTTTCACATGTCAATGGAAAATGGAAAACCTACAAGAGTAAATTGAAAGCTCACTATTGGGATCCCAAAAAAACTGAATCCCAAATTGCAAGCCAAGTTCCAAAAAAATGTCATTAAAGAGCAATGGGTGTGTTTGGTTAGCTATTGGTTTTTTCCTGCAGGCATGGTAGGTGTTACTCTTTCACATAATGTTTAACATGTTACATACACCAATTATAGTATACACTAACATGATATACTAACTTTATATGATTTTGTAGAGACTTTCAACAATAGGAAAGAGAGCATGTTCCCAAAAGGCTGATTGCCATACCACTGGATCAAAAAGTTTTGCATAAAAGAAGTTTGAATTTGTGAGATATTATGTTGTGGGCCTGCATATTTGGTTGAAGTTTACCTTGTTATTCAAATTGATTAACATATATTTTATAATTTTGTAGGCCATTAAAGAAAGCAGGGACCCTAGTATATTAGAAGTTTGGAAGATTACTCAGCAACAAAAAGATGGAAGCTACATCAAGGATACAAATACTAAAGAGTTTTTGGTTTGTTACATCAATTTTTCGTTAACTAGGCATCATTTTCTATATGTGATGTAACAAGTAATATACATGTTGCTTAATTTTCAGGAGATAGCTAAAAAGTTGGTGGATGATCACATTTTAGAGAATCCTGAAATGCCTAGGGCATCTATATAAGATGTGGTTTTTAATGAAATGATGTATGATGAAGAGCTTTCAAACCAAAGGGTTGTTGGATTTTGCCATGGAGTTAAAAGAAGTCAAGTTTTTGGATTGAAAGCTGACTTGTACAAAAGTGGTTATGCAGACGACTTGACAGATGTCAAAGTAAAACTCATGTCTATAGAGAAATATAATGAGAAGTTGAAAAATATACATGTTTCATTAGAGAGAGAGAACCAACAATTGAAAAGTGCCCATGCAAATTTGCAATCTCAACTAAGTTACATCACTTCTGCACTTGCTAGGAATGGCATTGCGCTTGGTGGTTCTTTTGGAAGGGAAAGTCAATCAAGGAATGTGGATGATGAAGAGGTAATATTCTTTGAAATGCATTCCAGATATTTTGATACCATTCTTTTATATATGGTTATGATGGGTGACCTATGGATAGATGGTAAACTATCTATAGAAATAGTGTGCTCTACCAAAGAACTAGTTTCTGTCTATGCTCAATCTTGAATTGTGGTGTTCAGATTTATGATTAGGTTGACTTATATTCAAGTATGTAAAGTGGATTTGCCTCTCTCTAATGCAATGTTTTTGGACATTGTAGGTTGTTGGATATGATTCAAGTTTCCACAGAATGAATGATGAGATTTGAAGTAGATCAAGAATAGGAGTTTACCTCTAATAGGACAGCTATATTTTGTTTCAGATTTTATTATATTAGAATAGTATTATATTAGAATAGGGTTGTGGACAATTGTATTCTTTGTATGAACTTTTTCATTTGCATATGTAGTTTGTATTCTTTATTTATATGTTTTGCTTTATATCAACATTTTTTCATCAATTTGTCGATGTATATGGAGACAGTTTGCTAACAATCTTTCTACAAGATGATGAAATGAGTTGCAGATTTCTTGAATTGAGAAAAATTTTCTACTACCTTGTAAATTAGTTTTACATATTTCTTTCTTAGTTTGTGAATGATCAAATGTTACTTTAGATCCAAATTGGACTTTTGTAATCATTCCTTTTTTGGTTCTCAGCAGGGGATACATGGAGTAAGACCTATGTTACTCGCAAACCCTAGTTAAATAGAGATAATATCTACTTACTTCACTTTTAACTCCCAACTTTCCATTGTGTATTTTCCACATGTTAGGATTTGACACAATCGTGCATACATGCTACAGGTTAGTCTGCTCTATTTTCATATAGTGTTTCACCCTTTATTTTCGTGTACAATATGCTTTATTTTTCAAACCATGAGTACATACTTGAGCATGAACTTGTTTCTATCTGTAGACAAGCAGGATGCAACAATAAATTAATGAAATGCATCAATTGATCACTAGTTTTTAGTATGATGGATTAATGTGGATATTCATTTTTTCAGCATTTTGTGGTTCCTAAGGTTTATTGAATATCTTCTTTCTTTTCCAATTTTTTTGCGTTTCAGGTGTTCTCTAACATCATCAAAAATCCATCTAATTATTGTCTACCTCCAAAAACAATACACCTAACAAGGTGCCCTTCTGCATCCATTGGCAATATCAATTTATTCACGATAAAACAAAATAGTAGCTGGTAGGTATCTGTCTGGTATGTTTCAGATCATTTTTGTTATTCTTTAGGCTATTTTCAGTAGCCATGTTAGGCTGCACATCACTTCTTGTACCAAAAGTTTGGTACAAGTACTTGTTTGACCAAAGCTAGGATATCTTAGCAGAGGCTTAAAAGAGGCTCATCTTGATGCTAATCATTTAGAGATCAATTGTAGTATTATTGGTGGCTAGGGTACTTCCGTAGCATGAATGACTCAACCTTTGTTTTCGTTGTCCATTTTGCCAATATGTTTGTTGCTACCTTTAAGTGTGTGGCAGCAGTGAATTGGTGCTTAAAAACATGTGTTATGTCATGGATTTATTTGTAGCTGCAACATTTCCTCCTAGTATAGGCCCTTTTCTCATTTGAAGTAAATATCTCAAGTATAGGAATTTGTGATCTAGACTGCTAAATGTCTTCATATGCCAGCAATATGAAGTTTCTACATTTATATTTTATTCAAGTCGGGTTGTGACTAATTCTTAGAACTGCATATGATGCTATAAGAATCTCATTGAGGTGGAGTCTGAATCTGGAGTGAGTTTCTTATGATATGCGAAGGATCCCACTTATGTATATATCTAGTGCTTTTATCTATCCTTCTAATCTTCTAATTTTCTTTTTAAATCAAAGTTTTGAACACATGATAAAAGGAGGTGGAAGGATTGATGTTCAGGGATTTTTAGTCAATTGTAGCAGTATATGAGCTGGTGTGATACAATTCTAAATTTAGCTTTCTATTCTAATATTCTGCATTTGTTTCTATTATCAAACTCCACTCTCCCCATGCTCATATCCGACTTCCTTGAATAAAGATGTGACATATCCGACCTCGTCGCACTCTCAGGCTCAGACACGTGTTTGATGACAATAACCATATGTTCTTTCAACATATCGAAAACTCATGCAACTTGAAAAATGCTACCTTCTTTGTAACAGGAAGCCACACCATTGGTAGATCCAGGTGCTTGAGCTTCAAAGAAGGCATATACAACCCAGTAAAGGAGGAATGTGATCGTCACTACCACAGGAGCTTCGAGTTCAAGTGTTCGCTAAGATCCATCTGCACTGAATTTGGGAGCAGGGACAGCTCGGTGGTACCACGAATCCTCATAGATCAGTACATTATATAACGTTTATAACCATTTTGTATTACAATTAAATTTAGCCCACGGGGATGGGTGAATTGAATCCCCTCTCTTTTTCAAAATAAATTATTAGATCTTGTCTTTGTTCATATATTCATTCTTTGGATCAGCTTTTATGGATGATATACATGATATTAAATTTCTGTAAATGTATTCATTTTTCTTTATTTTCCTAATTTTATCCACACTTTTTAGGGTGGATTGATATTTCCCGCCAAAAGAAATGGATAGAACCGAAGTACTGGTCTTCCACTACAATAAACGTGGGTGATTTCTACTCACCCAAAATACGTGGCATAATTTGAACACATACAGGTGTGGATAATATTCCACATTTAATTTTTCCACCCTTTCAGCTGGCGTGGATAAAACATGTTTTCACACTTTTATGCGTGGAAAAACACATCAATTTTTTGTAGTGAAAGTACATACTATGTTACCTTTATTGTACAACAATAAACAAAGAGAAGCATACGACTATATAGGTAGATGATATATATCATATAATATGTTTGTACTTTGGTAAGATATCAGGCATTCAAATTAAATATGATAGGTTCTATTTTTTATTATAAAATATACTTTTAGTAGTAATTAACTAAGATAGTTTATTACACACAAAAATATTTTATTACTCATACTTTAAAAAAATATCAACATATTATAGAACTTAATGGTTGGTTTTTTTTTACTTTTGCATGTTGTGTTGTTTCTAACATGAGATTTATAGTTTTAAGTAAAATGTGCATTATGCAATTAATTAAAAGTAAGCATTTGAAATAACATATATCCTAACCAAAAGGAACTTTTAATGTCCATACATGTCAAGTTAATTTAATTAAAATGACCAGTGCTAGTGTTAAATGTTTTTAACAAGAACTTTGAGAAGGGTGGGTGACATATTGTTTTTGTAATTAACAATTGTGAACATGATTGAATATAAATACATAGTGATTTTATGTTGATTTTATGTGCGCAAGAGATAACTAATTGTTTTATCTCTCGTTGAAGACAATTTTGAAAAACCAGTCTTACCAAGTTTCTTAGATAGCTTACTATATTTTGTTTTTTGCTCTATGTTTCCTAATAAGCTTGATTTACAAATCAATTTTGTACTACCATCCAATTTTATAATGCATATGCATTTTGTCTTCATTATATAAACCTTCTAATTTTGGAAAGATATATTTTGTGACATGGTTCACTTTGTATCATATCAAGATGCTTTCTAAGTTGCATGTTATTTATGGATGAAAGGTCACTAGTGACCAACAATAACAAGATAAGAGGTGTATTCATGAATTAGAAATAATATTCTAACTAATATACCATGGAGATGATGGTTATTATGAATATATTAGATAACATTCTAGATTTTATATGTGGTGCATCTTGGAATGCAAGGAGAGGAGGCTTGAAATGGTAAAGCAAAATATGTGGTATTAACAATGATTATATTTATAATTGTTTTTCTAAACCATTATTTGCATTGAAAAATAGGGGTTATGTAGTTACATCATAGACTACAATAAAGTTTGGGTAGAAAATGTAAACCACATTTATTTGGATATACTGACTTACAATTAACATACTCACTATCAAATGGCAGACTGTTCTACCTTTTGAAAATTATATATGAACTATAAAATCTTAGTTTGACCACTCCATTATTGGCATGTCTTGAGATTATGACATATCGTTGAAGTTATAGTGATTCTTCAAGTGTTCTAGATGGGCCATAATTGTGATTCTTGCAAACATAATCATGATTGTAGAAATGATTATATGAGAAGTTGTCTATTTTTAAAAAAATTTACATATTTCCTTCTAAACTTGATTGTTGAATTATCTTGAACTCCTATATGTATGAATTGGTATCACACTATCTATATGCTATTCTCCTATCTATATTCATTCGATCACATAGAAATAATTTGACTGGATAGGGACTATTGATTGTACTATCAAAACATATGGAAAATGGTAACATACAAGGAGAGCAATGTAATGAGTAATTAAGGTAATTTTAAATAGATCTTGTGTGGTTAATAAATGAACCTTTTATTTCTTAACTATAATATGTCCAAGTAAATTTTCAATTTTGATAATGTAAGTAATGAATATCTTGTATATTTATGTTCTTTGTATTCTTTTACAAAATCATGAACACATACAAGATATCCCAATCAATGTATAGACAACGCATGTTATGAATACAATGACTTCTCTTCAAACAATCAAGATCACAAGATATATAACCTTCAAAATACCTCATGGATATATGTTTCCTTATAATGCAACCTTGAAGAGCGGATTCTTTAATCTACCACATTTCACTGATGTTAGAGACATTATTGTATCATCTGTCCTACAAATACCACATAGAATCACATAAAAAACAATCAAGAAACTCTAATACAACTATGTATTGTAATTATGACATGACTCAATGTTTTACAAATATATTCCTAAAACAAGTGAAGTAGAAAACCTTTCTCACCAAAAAGGATAGACACTTATTGAAAAGATCAATTATTATATGAAGGATCAAATTTAGGAGACACTAGCAAGGAAGGGAGTGCTAGAGATATTTTTCTATAAAACACAAGACATGTAACCTAAAATCCACCATTATAACTTTATTATAAAAATATATTCATTACAAAATTTAGACACGTGCAAAGCATGTGCACTAACTAGTTTAGTATGAAGCCTCATTAAAACTTTGAAAATAATAATGTTACCATGTAATAGAGTCTGGGTAAAAATATAAAATCATTCCAAAGCCAAACTATGGGTGGAATATCAAAATTCCCTTATTAGGATTTATATCAAAAACCTTACTAAAACTCCAAATTAGAATGATTGGACTTTGAAATCATGTTCATCACATGAACATATACTTACCGTAAAACATCCATTAATTTCTAAAATCGTTTTCTATTGTAATACATAAAACACAAAAATTATATAGATTTTAATACACATAATAAATAAAATAATAAACGTCCAAATCATATACTATACATATTTTAATGACATAATACACTCAAAGTTCTTTCTAGTGATATCTTGAAATCCTCAAATGGACAACCATATCCCAAGTTATGATTTTGTAAAGTTACCTTCGTTTTACTTGATATGAACTCCAACTACATAAATTATATGATTGTGCATCCGGGTAGAGGGGCTATGCGGCCAGAAAAGTGGTGATCCTTCGTTGATGTTGTAAGAAAATATTTCAAAAAATCCAAAGAATATATATTCAACTTAAATGGTTACCTATATGTTTTCTTCTCTAACCCTAAACATTTATCACATTATATAAATTTCAAATAAACCATTATTGTGTTACAATATATTTCTTATTCTAATAGAAAACATGAATTATCTATTTTCATAATTGTTGTCTATTAATCTTCATTACGTACAAAGTCTTTAACTTCTGGGTTTTTTACCTTAGATATTTGAACCAACTACTTCTATTTAGGAAAGTCAATAAAATCATTCAAAAGAGTATATTACTACATTTAATTTAACATTTCCTTTATATTCTTCAAAAAAATATATATCTTGATCAAATATTATTAAAACATTATTGAAAATAATTACCCATTCCCATTTAATTCCCATTCCTTTGAAGTGATGTTATGACTACGTAACAATAAACTATTTTTAATTGTCCATATTTGATACATCAAATTTATTTTCGATCTACATAAGATCTTATCATCCATAATTGTATTCCCTTTTCGATACTACTCTTCCTAGTTGTGTTGGAAAGGTGAATAGTCAAAACTACACTTTTCTATAGTCTCAAAAGATATGGCGAGAAAAATTTGTTTAATAACCAATTAACAGAATGGTTAATTTTATTTGGAAAATTTTGTTAATTTGGTTAATTTACTTTCGTTAATTGGTTAAACAGTTAATTTGTCTATTAACATTATTTTCTATTTAGTTTACTAAATTAATCAAATAGCCTCAATGTATTCAAAAAAAATATCCTAGACAGAAAACTACATTTATATAGTATTCAAATTTTTATGAACTTTATAACACTATATGTATATGCAATGCTACTATAATATAACACTACTTCAAAATTTAATGAATATTTTCATAGAATATTAGTCAAAAAGTGTTATTTGGACAACCAAATTAACTAATGAAATTAATCATTAACCAATTAACCACAACCGAATTAACTGACACTAATTTGGTGAGGTTAATGGTTAAAATATCAATCTACAAATTCATTATTTAACCAAATTGAATTAACCATAACCAACCAAATTAACTTACTGCTCACACCTAATATCACTCTTGTAAATTTGATCATGTTGTATTTAGTTACTCAAACTTTAGAATGTTAAAAAGTAAAATAACCAAATTTTCTTTCCAATTTTCCTTCTGTTGTTTTACAAATATAGTTTCCATGTTGACTAATTTTTACCAACAATTAACCAATGTTTAATTATTTTGTTTTTGCATGTGTTCAATGAATTGATATTGTGTTTATATTTATTTGAGTGGTTAAATGTATTTGAAATGAAACTAAATTTGATCCACATGTTCATTAAGGCATTCTACATCCTTCTTAGTCAATAAATTTTGGGATTTACATATCTTTTTCTCATAATTTCTATGTTTGTCACTAGTTTCAAAGATAGAAGAGACAAAAGAAAAGAAAAATATTATCCATCAATTTGAATTAATGGCACACATAATGGATATACAAAAGAGATAAGTATTTTTGTGTCTAATTTTTTTATATTTCATTTTTATTTCTTCATTATCTTATAAGATATATCATTCCATGATCTTTTACATAATCCCTTCAACTGTATTTATTTAATAAAATCATAATCTAAACTTTAAAGTAATTGTTAAATTGGGGTGTGACAATAAGACATTGAGACTAGATAATTACCTGCTTAATTTTTCTATGTGATTGCACAATATGATATGAGAAATGGTTGATGTCTTATAATCATACAACCTTACTTAAGATTGAATTCAACAAAAATATATACAAAGACACTTCAATCTCTTGGTGAGGAGCATATTATGACCTACATATAATTTGAAGCTTCAAACATAGAAAAAAGGAAAATTATTATAGACACTAACTAATTATATATTAAACAATAGGTACAATATTAGAGTTCCATCTGATGTTTCAAGGAAATACAACCCAAAAATAAACTACATAAATTTACAAAGAGAAATCCTATATGAATGATAGTTTATAGTGGATGGAAATTACATTCGTCTTAAAGAAAAAATATAATAAATATTATTTTCCATATGTATGCATGTATTTAAATTTCAAAAATACCAATTTTCAGTTATTATCATTCTTATTTTTAAATAAAAAGGGTAATTAATTTTGAGGTGTATCCTTCTTCGATTATATTTGACATGTAGTACAAATTCTTGTGAAAGGCAATCATCATGATTATTTTGGTGGTAAAATGCTTATAAGGTTTCATGTAGAGGCATCATCCATCTTTAGTTTGAAGTAATATTGGAAATAGAATGTTAGTTATTTTGATGCTTAATAATGTTGAAGGAGCATAAGAATGAAATCATCAAATAAGTGCAACACTAAAGACACAAAACGGGTCAGTGTAACTATGTTGACCATAGATAATGCTAAAAGAGAACTCGAATGTTATGTATCATAAAAGACAAATTGTTCTACAAATCCTTCAAGTTTGACAATATTTTATACACCTTGTACACCTAGTCTGAGTGAAGGTGGAGGGTTATCAATAGTTTGACAACCAATCATAAATCTTAGTGACTCTTTTTATGACAAAGAACCTTATCATAAATTCATTGGAGTGTCCCTACCCAAATGCAATTATAAATTTACAAGGAATTATAACAAAAAAAAAATCTAGTTGTGATGGTAACACACGAAAGCTTTGATACCTTGCATAGGTGTTGGTAGACACGTTAGATAGTTATAATTAAGTGTCCTAGAAAGGTTGGTGGAAAATTAAATACACTTCCATTACTTTATGAAAACCCAGACATAGGCCACGATATCAAAGTAGAAGTACATAGGTTGAACAATAACTTAGAAATGCATGCCCATAATTGAAAGGGCATACAACCCATCCTGATATTTTTCAAATATTGGGTCATGTTTCATTTAAATTCATAGGAACACCCAATTAGATATTTTAATCATAGGTCTTTTGATAGATGTATGGTTAGGATTGGTTGGAATGTATCTTGTAATATAAATCTCAAACATTAGATTTAAGTCACGATATATGTTGTGTCCAACCTTGTCCAATAAATGAGAGTGTGTGGTGTATGTCAGGTGAACCACAACAAATGGGGACATCTCTATAGGAAGCCTCATGTAGCATTTTTCTAGAGGACCAATAAAAATCCCTCAGTATAAAAATAATAATAATTTTTCTAGAAGTTGGCTTTGGATGTAAAGTTAGACTCTTATTGGTTGTCTTATACAATAAGTACACGAGGTCTCCTAGACTAAAAGGATGTTCACTGGTTGGGATACATTGGTAGAAACATGTAAGGCATGATCTCATTCAGTGTATGGACTACTCCCAAGAATCCCAACTCCCATTGGGAAAAAAATAAAAGTGATAGAGGCCACACCCACCCAATGTAAGAACCTATCATCCCTATACAAGAAATGGAAAAAGAAAACAAAAATTCCACCATGGGATGAAACCTTACTTTAAATAGGTCACTCGAACCCATTGAAGTCCTTTATATCAAATTTTGATGAATGACTATCTAGCAGAAGCAGTCAACTTTGAGATCATCTTCCCATAAGTTTTATAGATTCGACTGGCCAGAGAAGCCCGGGTGGTAAGAGCCTGGTAAGCATATAAAGGGATCAAATTTGAATCAGATACCTATATATCTGATATCTGAATTCAATTTCTTTTGTATGATTCGATATCTAATCAAATATCTATCGAAAATTCAAATCCAAAAGTAACAATTTGAATTAGGATAATATCTAAATCTGAACATTCAATCCATATATTTTGAATTAATAGTTAAATATATAGTAATTATTTTATAATTACAACAATATTTGAAACTTGATTCTAAAGTAAGTTACAATAGAATTTAAAGAATGACTTTTTTCAGTAGGTCATCACTTTTTTTTCCTAGTTGCATTTTACAAATTTATACTTATTAAAATAGACATTAAAGTGTTTTATTCTACAATCTCATCAGCCCATGTAAATTATGACCCCCTACCTTCAATGGAAAGGCTTAGGATAGGTATAACTTTTTTTAGTTTGTACATTACATACATAGGCTTTTACATAAACCTTACATGGTTATACCTTCCACCAATGTTGTTAACCTAATAAAATTATGTCTCCTCAAGGGAAACATCAGGACAAGCACACCTCACATTTGTTGGATTACATAAAATCTTGAAAAGCATGCTTTTAGCACCCATCCTATAAATCCATTTACACCATTGAAGACAACAAGTTTAGATGAATATAAAAAAGGAATTTCATTCATATATGCTCGCTAAAAGAGCAAAATACAAACCAAGTATTAAACTTGAATAGTTTGTAGATCAATATTCAACATTGGCATTAATACCATATGTACACTACTTATATGATTACAAAACATACACAGATCTACAAAGACTAAATTTAAATTATGTTGTTGATGGACATCTTGCAATGATGATTAGACCACAATCCTGATCAAAAATTCCATCTCCTATGATCCTGTCCAAGTAAGTGCTTCTGGTAGCTTCCCAACAAATAAGATAGCCATTGGTAATGTCATACAAAAAGTAGGCCTTGCATTTTGGGTTGATACAACGTGCCTTTGTTACCTAGAAATCAAGAAATCATATTATCGATCCTGAATACGCACATATAGAGTACAAATACAGTTTATGACAGGAAAAAAACAAATGTAAACGTTGGGCGAAGATACAAGCATCAAACCACCACTTAAGATATTCATCTTAAGCGTAGGACTTTCAACGATGTTGTTTAAACTTTGGAAGCATAATAAAATAAGTATTGTATATGAAATCCTAAAATCCAGATCTTGTATTCGCACCATCAATGTTTCTATTAGGAACAAAATAAACAAAATAAGAAGCAAACAAACTTGGAATAAAGATGGAGTGAAAAGACGGTGGAGAAAGAAGCAACCTTGCTGAAGCAATCACCGAAGAACTAGAGTATAGTCTTGAACTCAACCTCTAAATGGGGAAGCACGCTAGGGAAATGATACTCTAGTGATTTTTATCTATCAACCAGCTCACTTAAGAATGTGCTTCGTCAAGTCACCATTATCGTCATCCAAGTTATCAAGAAGATAGAATCTTTTACCCCGCCAGAAGTTGATAAGCTACACCAACAACACATGCACGAAATCAAGCCTTGTGAGCGACATGGATCGTGGTGCACAAATTGTTGACAACCTAATAATGAAAATAGAATGGGTGGCATCTCTGATGATCTCGCCACTAGGGTTTGTGCAAAAAAACTGGAAAGGAGAAGCAGGGACTGCCCTGTGGTGGGGCTTGGGGAGAGAGTGGATGGTACTTTTATATCTAGTTTAAGGTTCTGAAAAGAAAGGAAAAAATCAAGGACATGGTTGGCCCTACCGCTGCCGCCAACAAAATACTTTTCATATTAACATTATCATTCATTTTTAATTTTCTAATGTTGTCAAAATATACAATTGGATTTGAATATTTAACAGATTTATCCGATCTGAAATATCCTTATATTATATCTAAACCCAACCCTTCTAATGTCGAATACGGATTTTTTTTATAATTTTCGGACTCAAATGCGAATCAAATATGTGAATATTGAATATCCATTTATAAATCTAAAGCTCGGTAACTCCCAATGAAGGACCCGAGTCTGAACCACAACGAACACACTTTGTGAATGGAAACCCATGCTTATTTGGGTGGGAGGGGATAACTGGACCATACTCTCTCATGCCTTGATATTTTACCATATTGGGCTCGCCCAAGGTAGGCTCTGTCGATCATCAAAAAAATTAGTTTCATAGATTCAGGTTGAATGCGTGTTTAGGGCACATGATTACTGCTGATATACAAGTTTGACAAACTATCAATCATGTTCGGGGTGGAGACAAAATATATGACAACATCATTTGTTGTTGAGGTCAACCTCTGATAGCAACCCAGTAATCGCTAGAGAAGGAATCATCCTAAAAAAATAACAGTTCCTGAAGTAAACATAAAAATGTGGCCTTGGAAAGAAACGGTTTCCTACCTCCTCAGCCTTCCTACTATTGCAAAACAAATGAAGAATAAAATATGTGTGTAACAACAACATAATGCCAACGTACATTTCTTTTTAATGGTTTTCTCCATGTAGCATGTGAACGTGCAATGCCTTGTGTTGGTTGTCCCCAGTTCTGCTAACAAAATAAAAGAAATAATTCACATCCACAATTATTAACATCCTTTGATGATAACCCTTGACCATCAATAAAATGACTAATCCACTACTAGTTTGATGACCAAATTAATTTCTGAGGCACAATTTGCTTTCATCTAAGGTAGACAATTAGTAACAACTTTATCATTACGCTAGAGGTGATTGATACTATGAAAAAAAAGAAGATGAAGGAAGGGTTTAATGATCATTAAAATCAATCTTGAAAAATCCTACGATAAACTAAGATGGCATTTCATGGAAGATACACTTATAGATGTTGGTCTTCCTCATAATATAATTAAGATTATCATGTCAACTCTGCATCAAGGTACTTGTAAGATTTTATGGAATGAAGGCATAACCATTGAAATACACCCCAATAGAGGAGTGAGGCAAGGTGACCCCTGGCCCCTTATATTTTTGTCATATGTATGTATGAAGAGACTTTCTCAGATGATTAATATCTTCATTGAGAAAGGTAGATGGATATCTATTTATATTTCCAGAGGAGGCCCTAAGATCTCTCACCTTTTTTGGTGGTGGCATGATGCTCTTCACTGAAGCCTCTTCCTCTCAGATGGAGAGTATTATTGAATGCCTCTCCTCCTTTGCGGAGTGTTCTAGTCAAATCATGTCTAAGGAAAAATTATGTATCTAGTTCTCTACTAATGTTAAAGTTGATAAGTGAAGAAGCATTAGTGACATGGTTGAACTCAAGGTCACCAATGATATTGGGAAGTATCTTGGAGTTACACTCATCCACTCCATAGTTAAGAACATTACTTATGGCTATATTGTTGACAATTTTAAAAAGAAGATGAGTAGGTGGAAAACCAAGAACCTTTCACTTGTTGGGAGGATTACCATGGACAAGAGTGTACTTTGCAAATACCCTATTATTTGATGCAAACGTCTAGTTTGCCTCAATCTATTTGCAACACTATTGATAGAATCCCTAGAAAATTCATTTGGGGCACTACTGACAAACATAAGAAGATCCACTTGGTGAATTAGGAGTAAGTTTGCCTTCCTAAGGAGAAAGGTGGATTGGGTACAAGAACAACTCAAGAGATGAATAAGGAATTCATCATGAAGGTGGGTTGGAGACATTTTTTGAGTCGTCGCCTCTATGGGTCAGAATCATGAAAGGAAAGTATTTCAATAAATTCAAATATTGAACAGAATCTGACGGTAAAAAGGGATCTGCATTATGAAATGCCAAATGGGGTCTAAGGAAAGAGAGGCCTTATGTGGATTGTTGGCAAGGGGAATAACATTAAGTTCTGGACAGATCCTTGGGTGGAGCAAGATAGCTACCTTTTGAAGTATTATATGGGTAACACTACTGAGACTGATAAATTACAGTCTGTTAATAATTATGTCAAGGAAGATGGTTCTTGGGACTGTAACAAGTTTAGTAGTAAACTCCCCGCTTCTTGCATTCTTAAGATCATTAGTAACCAATCCATGGGCATGATTGCTAAGGATGATGATCCCTACTGGGCATTGAACCCTGATGGGAACTTCTCAATTAAATCTGCTTATAAAGAAATCTTGCACTATTGTGATCACGTACCCCAGTGCAAGGAGTTGGAGTAGTATATGGAGTTGGCATGGTACAAAATGAGTCAAAGCTTTTATTTGGACCTTCATCAATCAAAAAAATTTGACCAATAAGGAGCGTAAATGATGACACCTTACTTTCTCTGATGTTTGTCTGATGTGTCATTATAAAGTCGAGGATGCAATTCATATTACCAGGGATTGTGAGGAAGCCATAGCTATCTGGGTAAATCTAAATGCAAATGAGTACCAGAGTGATTTTTTCACCCTTGATATCCATAATTGGATCAACGGTAACATTAAGCACCAAAATGAGAAGTGGTCAATCACCATTGGGGTGACCCTCTGGTTAGTTTGGATAACCGTAATAGTTGGGTGTTTCAAAAAGTCAAGCAGAATGTCAACCAAATTATGGGGGCTATTAAGAATAGAGTGGAAGACATTACTTCTATAAATGACCTGAATGATTTGTCCAAGGGGAAAAGGACGAGTTTTGTTGCTAGATAGGCTGAACACCCCCCCCCCAATGATCAGTGGGTTAAAATTAATGTTGATGGGGATGTGAACAAAACCAGTCACCTGGCTGCAGCTGCTGGCCTTGTGAGGAATCACAATGGAAAGTGGATAGAAGGCTTTATTCTCAATATCGAAAAATGTTCTGCCTTGAAGGCACAACTGTGGAGTATAATTATTGAGGGGTTCAATATGGCTTGGAGGTTGGGTTATAAAAGAGTAATCCTTGAGACTGACTCTAAAATTTCAGCTTAAATAATAAATGGGAACAAGATTCTTAACAATGATTGCAATCCCGTCATCACTCTAACCAGGAATCTGATTGTCATAGACTGAGTCATTCAAGTTCAGCACATCTACAGGGAAGCGAATCGGGCTGCCGACGATATGACCAAACCTGCCCGGAATGCTAGTCTTGGTCTAACTCTTCTTAAGAATCCTCCTCCAGAAATTACTGTTGCCCTTGTTTGGGATGAATAAGGGTTCAAGTCTAGTCGTGCTGTTGACATTGATGTTAATTAGTGTCTTTCTTTCTGTTCGGACTTGTCGTTTATAAATGTATGATCCTCTGTTTGGGCTCCAAGGAGGGGGCGGGGTGAATAAAATACCCATCCACTTCCCTAAAAAAATGACTCATGCACCCATGCATTGTCAACGATAACTCCTATCCATATTTGCACTCAACAGAAGCTAGAACTGCATTTGCAAGCTATCCGTATAGACCTTGCATGTGTTTATCCCTAGAACCAACACCAATCTCAGCACGCATATGTGTGATAAGCAAAAACACCCACATTCCTCATATTAACGTAGCCGGCACGCCTGGCTTCATGTTTTCGAGCTAGCAGGTGGAGAAGTTCCCATACATAGCATGGTTTAGTTACGATTATCTTGAAAAAAAGTTGAGGATCATGAGTGTACACAATATCGACAGACTCTACTATAGAAAACTATTCAAAAGAAGACGACAATGGCGAATGAATTTATAAAACCATGGCGTTGCATATTTTTCTTGGGCCCCATGCGAAGCTTCTTAAGTGCCTTTCTTTCTCCTTGATTTCTCAATGAACATGTAACAAATAAGAGCGCAACTGGTTGTTTAATTTGTAAAACTGAGAGGATCCACTGATCGGAACAGGTAGAAACAGAGTCTACGTGAAGTTAGTGTTGTTCGGAAGTTCGCTGCTTCGGTCATCAAATGGCCACCAGTGATTGAGTTCAAGACAGCGGAGCGATCCAAAGGACGACAGGTTATGGAGACTGGAGTTGACGAGTTGTGCTGTACGGTTGGCGGATTGAAGAGGCCAAGATTAATAAGAATGACAATAGGTTGGGTAAAGAAGGTATAACGTAGGAAGAGTCTAACGTTTGTTGATATTCTCGGATAGAGACTATTGTTATGAGCGGAATAATGGGTGGGAAGGGACGTCAATATACAGCCCAGTGTTTACAGGATATTATGGTGACGGAAACGAATACTCAAGTTTAAATTGATAGAATAATAGATTTATAAAACATTGCTCTGGTACTACTTGAAGTAACTAGCAATATCTACTTAAGAAAATCGTTATCCAATATACAACCAAAATATGCATAATAAAAAAAATTGAAGACACTAGTGACCATCATATTTGACGAGTAGAACGTGAAATAATATAAACAACTGCATCAAAATTAGAGGTAATTGTCATTCTTTCTAAAACTTCCAACGGAGGATGTAGTTTTAGTAAAACTGCTCATACATGAAAAAAAAACATATATCACACAACGACCGATTAAACTTCAGTTTAACATAAATTACACTCAAAACGTTCAGATTGTCAGAATATGTTTTATCTATGAATAGATAAACATAAAAATTTGGGAAGCATTGCCATAGGATTTTGCAGTTGATCATGAAAACACAGTCTAGTTAACCGTGCACGTTTAAGAAATAAGATAAACTTTACCCACACCAATTTTTATACACAATCATACTTACATATTGAGTCAACGTGTGTCTACTAAGAGAATTGATTATCAAACGCCAAGGAATCTCACAAGCATCAACACAAAATTTTTATAACCAAACATATATGGCGAATTTGAAAAATTTTGTACATTCATACAAACGTGAACCAAGAGGCATTTTAGTACCGATTAAATAATAAAAGTGTAGATGTCAGCGTAGATATTCTCCCCAAATAGTTGTGCTATCTTTAACTTCGGTATGCATGCAAGTTATCCCAGTAGACGGTGAGGCTAGGAGATAAGGTATGCCTGAGCGTTGCACATTCGCTGCATTTTGAACTTGTTCGTTTGATTGACATATCACGGCTTCTTGCATATGTTGTAGCTTATGTAGTTCTGCTGCAATTTCCCTCATAGAAGACCGCTCTACTCTTTTCCGTCATAGGCATTGGCTTGTGAGATTCACCACCACTTGCAACTGGACTGTGTTCACTTCGTTTTGAACTCGTGGTTCCAATAGCTCAAACAATCTGTTCTCCTTCATTGATATTACAAAATTATTTGTAAGAGTAATAACTTTATTGTTTCTATTTAACATAGGTGTTTGGCCTGTTAAAAACTCTGCAATGATGACTCCAAAGCTATACATGTCACTTATACTTGTTAGCTGACCTGTTTCGGTACTTTCAGGGTCAACATATCCCCATGTTCCCTTAATTATGGTAGTTTCTTCATGTTCATCCAATGGAATGATCTTATAAATTCCAAAGTCCGTTACCTGAACACAATAATTTTCATCAAGTAATATGTTTGATGATTTAATGTCTCTATGAACAATGGGTTCTGAAGCAAAAGAATGCAAGTAGCTTATTGCATTTGAAATTTCTACTGCAATCCTCAAACGAGCTTGCCATGACAGTGAAGAAACTCGATCTTTGTCGCGAAGGTGTAAAAATAGAGTTCCATTCGGAATGTACTCATAAACTAGTAATGGAACACGAGAGTCTAGACAACAACCTAAAATTTTTACCACATTCTTATGCTTGATTTGGGAAAGGATAACAATTTCATTAATGAATTGCTCAACTTGTCGATCTTCTTCTATTTTTTTTTTATAGCAATTAGTGTATCATCCGGTAGAGTTCCTCTGTATATTGTTCCATACCCTCCTTGTCCTATGATTATATTCTTGTTGTAGTTGTCAGTTGCCTTCATAAGATCATTTTCATTGAAAATCATTGCAATCTGGGTCCTATCATCCTGTGATAATATTATATTTTTCATTATTAAACCCCCATTTCTCTCAAATAATTTCTCTCTCAACTTAATTAAGTTTGTCTTCTTGAGAAACCAATACTTGATAGAGCAACACCACACCAGTAATAGGATAGTTAAGCAAGAACATGTATGACAACACTAAATAATGAATGGTTCAAGAAAATATTACATAATCATACTTTAGAAACTCATACAAAATTTCATACCTAGAATGATCACTTGTGATGAGTTTTTCTTTGCATTAGGAGGGCACCCTTTTCCTACTTTATATCCATAACCATCAGTGCCTATTGGGCAAGAACAATGAAAACTTCCAACTATATTGATGCAAAGGTCAGAGCATGTATTTGCCATTGGATCATCACATTTATTGATATCTAAAATAATTAACAAAGAATTGGTGATGAATGATGGAAAAGTTGTGATCCTTCAAGTAAGTTGGTTGCGCTCCATCTTTAACATTCAATTAAGAGTAAATATTTGTATAATCCAAGATAGCATCATTAAACAAGAAATCATCTACTCTGGACATACAAGGATATTACTATCCACATAAGAGTCACAAAAAGTGATAGAGAACTTCAAAAAAAAAATTTCCATTCATATTACACTTAAACAAGATATCTATGACTAGGCTTTTTCAAAATAGACCAACTCTACAATGAACAAAAACCATCTTAAGTAGGTTAGAAACTATTATTGAAACAACAACAGAGAATATGCATTACTTTATAATTTGATAAAAACCATTAAATTTTTATGTTAAAGATCTTTGGTTTTCAAAAATTTGATTGTATTTTTCTACTACTTTTGGAAATTTGGTCATATGTGAATGTAATGTCAACTATAGAGAAAATGCAAAAAATAAGGTCAAATAGAAAATTACATTTTGAACTATTAGAAGAATAATAATATTTGGTGAATGGTAATAAAAAAGTAGATAAATGTAATCATTTCTTGTATCTACATAGTAATCACTTTTCTTATAAGGATAGAAAAAATATTATTTCACATAAAAAATGCATGTCTACTTTCACTGCTATTTTTAATTAGTTTAGAAAGACAAATGGAAAAAGTATTCATGGTTTAAAACCACTATGAAGGTATGGTAAACCCTATGCCACCCGGAAGGGGCGGCGGCGCAGCGCAAGAAGCAAACCGTTCTGATGTTGAAGAAGGGACGAGCATCAACCACAACCACGCAATCCTGATCGGCAACTCCGGTCTCAGCCTAATCTATTCCAGCCATGACAAAGCCAAAGCTTCAAACGCAACACATCACGAGCAAGCCATGGACATAGACACAGGAGCCTCTACAGCGAACCAATTCCCTGACCTTCCTTCTCAACAACGGAGTGGGAATCCTCCCCCCCAACAAGCAAAGCAGTCCTACAGGGACATGGTCGGTAAAAATTCATCTGAGAACCATAGATACATTCATATCGATGCCGACGCCTACGATATCGCACTGACACCGGATGACATCATTGTCTCTTTAGACGATGGTGTGCCTGCCTTCGACCTGAAATAGGAAGCTAAAGAAAGTCTGTTGAAACCCTGGCAATTCACTGTGGTGGTGAAACTGCTATCAAAGGAGATCAGATTCTTAACACTCAGAGACAGAATCAAAACTATGTGGAAACCTACTGGAGGATTCAATCTCATCGATTTATCAAATGACTACTTCATCGTACAGCTTCAACGGGAAGACGATTACATGCATGCCTTGACAGGGGGACCATGGCCTCTATTTGGCTCCTACCTCTCCGTCCAACGATGGCAACCTGACTTCTCACTTGAAACATCGGCACCACCAAAACTTGTCGCTTGGTTGAGGATTCTAAACCTTCCTATCCACCTATACAGGGAAGTGTTTCTTGCAGAGATAGGGGATCGAATCGGCAAGACTATAAAGGTCGATCTCGATACCATCTCCCAGCGTTAGGGTCGTTTTGTTAGATTGGCAGTTGAAGTTGACATGGCCAAGCCGCTTACACCTCTAATCATGATTGACGGAAACCGATATTGCATCGAATACAAAAATATCCCATTCATCTACATGCACTACGGAAGGGCGGGTCATCTGGATAAGGATTGCTCCAAGAGAATTGCGGATGCAAATGCCGCCAGGGCTGCAGGTGGCAGGGAGATGGCCGGTGAACATGTTGTTCAACCACTTGTTCAAGGGCTGACAGACTTCATCTATGCACGCCCAATCCAACGACGCCTGCGTACGAACTCGACAAACAAGCAGAATGCCAAAGTAAATACGTCAAATCATTTCCACAACCTACATACTGAAGAAGATGACGCAGAAGCCACGGAGGTCTTTGATGTGGACAAAGTGGCGGATCGGGTGGTGAACAGAATTGATTGGAAGGCAAGAAAAAACAAACTCGAAGCAAAATAAGACAACCAGATACAATTCTTGTGAAGCTCCAACCCCCAATCAGTCTAATGCAACATCCAAACCTTCGCAGACTTCCCAGGATGTCTGCTCGACACATTCAGTAGTTAATCCTACAGGCGACTCCCTTGTATATGGGAGGACGAACTCTCCACATCCCTTGGTAACTACTCTGTTTTCTTTTGGAATCTCATCAAATGACACCATTCCTACCCATTCTTAATGTTACGACCCATATCAGGGTTAGTTAATAAAAACCTCGAATTACGTGAAACACCTTGATTAGTGCTAAGCACTTTGTTAAACATCATGGAAAATTTAAGATAAGACAACATGTGAATCAATAGTCAAGATTTAATCATCTGAGGTAATTAATGATAATAGTAATGATGATTGTTAAGTTAATTGAGTTAAGTTGAGGGCTGACTAATGAAATTAGTGTTTTGATCATGTGTTACTAGTTAATTAGCATGATTTTGATGCCTCCAGTTGTAGAGAATCCCTTGCTTGAAAAGTTGCAAGAGAAATCACTCGAATCGGACATTCGAGTCAAACGTTATGACAGTTTTAAGGTTTTTGGACCTGGGTGCAACTTTTCCAGTATTAGATCTTTTATTTTCTTTTATTCTCCTTTGGGGGTCGGTTACCCCGTGCTCTTATCTTCTTCGTTGGGGCCGATGGAATAGGGAAACCGCAAAAGCGGCACCCATCCAGACCAGGCCGGAGCTGTGAGGGGGGTAGGGAAATAGATGGTGGGGCGATCCGAGCGCCCTTGGTCCCGATCCAGTTGGCGGATGTCCTTCTTCTCCTTCCTCCGCCCTCCTTCTTCTTCTAGCTCGACCTAGTTGTAGCTCAGTCTACCAAGAAGCAGCGTTGATGGCGCCCTCAAGCGGTAGGCTGCCCAATCGCAGCAGAAGAGAAGAGCAGGGCCACCTTGGGTTCCTACCCTCGAACTAGCACACCGCCCTCCATTCCTTCCTTCCTCCATCTTTCCTTCTTCCCCCGTCCTAACAAGTACTCCGCCTAGCAGCAGCAGTTGCTGCGTGAAGAAGCAGCAGCACGGCAGCCGCAACAACGGCCAAGGGTATGTTTGGGTGCAACTAGCATCACCAAACGCCACCGTTAACTTCGTCCTTGAGGTCCAATCTAGCATCCGCAGCCATTAGTTCGATTTAGCATTCGATTGAAGCTCAAATTAGATTTACTGCAAGGTCAGTTTTTAAATCGGCCGAGTTATACAGTAATCGGCCGAGTTTCTTTATTTGTATATCGAACAACATTTTGATCGGCCGAATTGGGTGTGATTCGGCCGAGTTTTCCTTTATAGGTTATCGAGCAGGGTTTTGATCGGCCGAGTTGCAGGTGGATTGGCCGATTTTCCAGCCAATCGGCCGAGTTCCCAGATTGGTCGGCCGAGTTTCAGAACAGTGAGTAGTAGTTCATTCAGAAATCATTATTTAACTCAAATTAAATGCTTAATTGCTTCTGTATCAGTTGGTATAACTTCTAAATAGTGTAATACATACAATAGAGTATGTTAGATTCATTGGAACTTGAAATATGTAATATGCTTAATGAAAATGATGAAATTTCCTGTATTATGGTTGCAATGTACTTGTTGATTTAAAAATGAATATTTAGCATGGAAACTGGATAAATGATACTGAATCATGTTTAAGGATGACAAATGTTATATATGTGTTTCAAGTAATGTTCAGAATGTGTAGTAAGTATGAAATGTGATATTCTTGTTTTAAATGGTTATATGTTAATCAGTTAATAGACTTAGGTGCCCCAACACCGTAGAACCCCATTGCGCGGTCTGTACCTTTGGGGTGAAACGGCCGATCTAGCCCTGAGTCTAGATGGTCGGCGACCAGTGTTCAACAATAATCTGTGCGTGTGTCACGGTGGCACTGGAGTAATATAGGGGTTATTCAACAATAATCTGTGCGTGTGTCACGGTGGTAACCCAGACCCTCCGACCGTGCACTACAGGTTGCGGGAGGAGTCTAGAGCACTCAGAGTTAGTGCAGTGAGTCCCTTGAGTGCCTAAGAACTGCAGTGAGGCCCTTGAGAGCCTGAGAGTGTTGTGAGGCCCTTGAGTGCCTGAGGCCCTTGAGAGCCTGAGAGTCATGTACAGACCAGGACGGACAGTCAGACTTAGCATTTCCCAGGTGTGTCACTAAGTCTTGTACGGTGGGATCGTAGTTCGCTACAGATCTTCATATGTAGACTGCGCTGCATATGTTTGGGGCATAATAATATATCCGAACTTTTGTGCCAATTCATTATATCTGTTTATTGGTTTAAATTATTTGTTGTTGCATAGAAATGCAATTATATTCTGTAATCTGCTATGTCATTAGAATTGCCCTGCTTGTACTGTATTTATGTTTATTTCAATTTTATAAACCTGATGAGTTGTTTAGTGATAGCTAAATGAAATGCTATTCACTGAGCAAGTAGGCTCATACCTCTACTCAAAACATTTTCAGGTCATCATCAGCAGCAGGAAATCTGAAGAATCCTTTCATCCTAACGCTTAGTCTGTAGAAGGTATACGTAGTTAGTAGTTAGAGGTCTCTTAGTCCTTTCCCCTCGATCTTTGGGACATGGTGTGGGGGTGAGAGAGAAGGCGTATAAAGATGTAATTAGCTGTTATGCTTTATTTTATGTCAAGCAATGTAATATGCTGTAGTCTCTGTTTAAATTGCTAGTCAGTTTTAAATAAAAATGCTTCCGCAGTTTGTTTAGATTTAGTTTACAGCATAAATCAGATTATCTTTTTAATATCTTTAAAATGTTTTAAAAAGCTTTGAGTGGTTTGGCTTGTGTGTAATCCCTCCGTCGCGCCCTAATCTCGTGATTTGTGGGTAATGCGAGATCGGGGTGTGACACTTAACGCAGCCCCAGTCGTAACTCTGTTGGAATCCATCTGCGTAATAGGACAATTCTCAGTATCGTGGAGAGCTCGAGAGCTTCCAATAGAAAGAGAGCCAAAACCTCAGTTCTGTAGGACCTAGAGAATGAAGAAAAGGCTATGGGAAAGTCCACACTTCTCGATAGTGATCAATGAAGGTAGCTTCTTGGAACATTCAGGGTGTCTGCGAAAAGGACACCCAAAATGCAGTCAAAGATTTGGTTAATAAGTATGATATTTCGGTCTTGTGCCTCTTAGAAACTAGATGCAGTGGACCTAGAGCCCAGGGCATCATCAAGAAGATAGGATTTGTGCATTCTTACAGAGTTGAAGTTGTCAAATTTTTAGGGGGAATATGGGTTCTCTGGAAGAACAATGTCAATTTAAACATTATCCTTTCACACAAGCAATTTGTACACTGTAAGATCAATGGCACTTTCTACTCCTTCGTCTATGCAAGCACGACAAGAGAAGGCCGGAAGTTTCTCTAGAACCAGTTGAACTCTCTATCCCTTTCTATCACAGACGTGTGGGTGGTAGTTCGGGATTTCAATGTTGTCATGTACCCCTCTGAAAAATTTGGAAGCAATACTTTTGATAGTGCGAACAGCAGGGATTTCATAGAAGTTGTTGAGGCTTGCTCCCTCTTCCACATAAGAGTCACAAAAAGTGATAGAGAACTTCAAAACAAATATTTTCCATGCATATTACACTTAAACAAGATATCTATGACTAGGCTTTTTCAAAATACACCAACTCTACAATGAACAAAAACCGTCTTAAGTGGGTTAAAAAAATATTATTGAAACAACACCAAAGAATATGCATTACTTTATAATTTGATAAAAACCATTAATTTTTTATGTTAAAGATCTTTGGTTTTCAAAATTTTGATTGTATTTTTCTACTACTATTGGAAATTTGGTCATATGTGAATGTAATGTCAACTATAGAGAAAATGCAAAAAATAAGGTCAAATAGAAAATTACATTTTGAACTATTAGAAGAATAATAATATTTGGTGAATGGTAATGAAAAAGTAGATATATGTAATCATTTCTTGTATCTACATAGTAATCACTTTTCTTCTAAGGATATTAAAAATATTATTTCACATCAAAAATGCATGTCTACTTTCAATGCTATTTGTAATTAGTTTAGAAAGACAAATGGAAAAAGTATTCATGGTTTAAAACTACTCTGAAGGTATGGAAAACCCTATGCCGCCTGGAAGGGGCGGCAGCGCAGCACAAGAAGCAAACCGCTCCGATGTTGAAGAAGGGACGAGCATCAACCGCAACCATGCAATCCCGATCGGCAACTCCGGTCTTAGCCTAATCTATTCTAGCCATGACAAAGCAAAAGCTTCAAATGCAATGCATCACGAGAAAGCCATGGACATAGACAGAGGGGCCTCTGCAGCGAACCAATTCCCTGACCTTCCTTCTCAACAACGGAGTGGGAATCCTCCCCCCAGCAAGCAAAGCAGTCCTACACAGACATGGTCGGTAAAAAAATCTGAGAACCACAGATACATTCATATCGATGTCGACGCCTGTGATATCGCACTAACACCGGATGACATCATTGTCTCTTTAGACGGTGGTGTGCCTGCCTTCGACCTGAAACAGGAAGCTAAAGAAAGTCTGCTGAAACCCTGGCAATTCACTATGGTGGTGAAACTACTATCAAAGGAGATTAGATTCTTAACACTCAGAGACAGAATCAAAACTATGTGGAAACCTACAGGAGGATTCAATCTCATCGATTTATCAAATGACTACTTCATCGTACAGCTTCAATGGGAAGACGATTACATGCATGCCTTGACAGGGGGACCATGGCCTCTATTTGGCTCCTACCTCTCCATCCAGCGATGGCAACCTGACTTCTCACTTGAAACATCGGCACCGCCAAAACTTATCGCTTGGTTGAGGATTCCAAACCTTCCTATCCACCTATATAGGGAAGTATTTCTTGCAGAGATAGGTGATCGAATCGGCAAGACTATAAAGGTCGATCTCAATATCATCTCCCAGCGTCAGGGTCATTTTGCTAGATTGACAGTCGAACTTGACATGGTCAAGCCACTTACACCTCTGATCATGATTGACAGAAACTGGTACCGCATCGAATACGAAAATATCCCATTCATCTACATGCACTACGAAAGGGTGGGTCATTTGGATAAGGATTTCTCCAAGAGAATTGCGGATGCAAACGCCGCGATGGCTGCAGGTGGCACGGAGATGGCTGGTGAACATGTTGTTCAACCACTTATTCAAGGGCTGACAGACTTCATCTATGCACGCCCGATTCAATGACGCCGGCGTACGAACTCGAAGAACAAGTAGAATTCCAAAGTAAATACGTCGAATCGTTTCCACAACCTACATACTGAAGAAGATGACGCGGAAGCCAAGGAGGTCTTTGATGTGGACAAAGTGGCGGATCGGGTGGTGAACGGAATTAATTGGAAGGCAAGAAAACAAAACTCGAAGCAAAATAAGACAACCAGAGAAAATTCTCATGAAGCTCCAACCCCCAATCACTCTAGGGCAACATCCGAACCTTCGCAGACTTCCCAGGATGTCTGCTTGACACATTCAACAGTTAATCCTACAGGCGACTCCCTTGTACATGGGAGGACGAACTCTCCACATCCCTTTGTAACTACTCTATTTTCTTTTGGAATCTCATCAAATGACACCATTCCTACCCATCCTTACCACATCCCCAGTCGTAACTCCGTTGGAATCCATCTGCGTAATAGGAAAATTCTCAGTACCGTGGAGAGCTCGAGAGCTTCCAACAGAAAGAGAGGCAAAACCTCACTTATGCAGGACCTGGAGAATGAAGCAAAGGCTATGGGAAAGTCCACACTTCTTGATAGTGATCAATGAAGGTAGCTTCTTGGAACATTCAGGGAGTCTGCGAAAAGGACACCCAAAACGCAGTCAAAGATTTGGTTAATAAGTACGATATTTCGGTCTTATGCCTCTTAGAAACTAGATGCAGTGGACCTACATCCCAGGGCATCATCAAGAAGATAGGCTTTGTGCATTCTCACAGAGTTGAAGCTGTCAGTTTTTCAGGGGGAATATGGGTTCTCTTGAATAACAATGCCGATTTAAACATTATCCTTTCACACAAGCAATTTGTACAATGTAAGATCAATGGCACTTTCTACACCTTCGTCTATGCAAGCAAAACATGAGGAGGCCGGAAGTTGCTCTGGAACCAGCTAAACTCTCTGTTACTTTCTATAACAGACCCGTGGCTGGTAGTTTGGGATTTCAATGTTGTTATGTACCCCTCTGAAAAATTTGGAAGCAATACTTTTGATAGTGTGAACAACAGGGATTTCATAGAAGTTGTGAGGCTTGCTCCCTCTTCGACTTGGGAGCGAGTGGGGCTCGTACCACCTTCAGGCGTGGTCTACTTCATGAACGCTTTGACAGGGCGCTAGGAAACCGTGAATGGATTGATCATCCTGATAAGAAATGTGTTCAAGTCCTTGAGAAAAAATACTCCGACCATACCCCAATTATGGTGTCCACTGAAAGCCCTTCTGCAACAAAGAACTATTTACCTCATACCTCGGCGAGATGGTACTCAACTCCGGGATATGAGGAGCTCCTACAGAAGGCGTGGCCAAGAGATTACAACCTGATGTCAGATACCAACGTTTTCTTGGTAAAGGCCAACATCTGGGACAAGACTACTCACAAACAAGATAGACGAGACAAGGATCTAATCTCCAATAAAATCAAGTGGAACTAAATGAACCTGGCTCTCTGGTTTAACCATACGCTTGCAGAGGATATGATCAGTCTTCAATCACATCTGGACGATATTCTACGTAGGGAGGAAGCTGAGAGCCAGCAGAAGGCTCGTTGCACCTGGATCAGGTTGGGCGATAACAACACAAAGTATTTTCACTCTCTTACAAAAGTGAGAAGATGGAGGAACAAGATCTCCCGTCTGAAAGACGCGGAGGGCAACTGGATGGACAAAGATGAGGACCTAAAATCTCTTATCTTAACCTTCTTCTCTAGTGTGTATCAGGAATAGGATTGAGATAAAAGAAAGGTTGAGAGTATCAAGTTTCCTGGCTCCTTCAAACCTCTGTCCCAGGAGGAGAAACTAAGTTTGGCGGCCATTCCTTCTAAGAAGGAGATATGGGATGCTCTTAACTCAATGTCCCCCATCAAGGCACCTGGACCAGATGGAGTGGACGCAGGTTTCTACCAAAGGAATCGGAGCACATTAAGGCATCAATTATGTCAGTTCATTTAGGATCCCTTCATAAGGGGCGACCTCCCTCCTTCTTCTACTAACTCGCATATCATCCTTATACCGAAGAACAACGCACCCGAGCAATGCTCTCATCTCAAGACAATATCCCTAAATAATGTCTACACCAAACTTCTCTCTAAGGTGATCGCTTCTCGACTAAAGTTCTTCTTAAAAGACTGGATCTCTCCTTTCCAGTCTAGCTTTGTACCAGGGAGGAGGATAGGGGACAATATAGCTCTCGTCCAGGAAATTATACATTTGATGGAATCAAAAGCAAGCAATCTGAAAATGATGGCTCTCAAGCTCGATTTGGTCAAAGCATTTGATAAATTAAGTTGGCCATTCATCCATGATACGCTTAAATGCACCACCTTGCCCAAAGAGATCATCAATATCATTATGCAAATTATTTGTTCTGGGACGTCAACCATTCTTTGGAATGGTGAAGTGGATGGCTCATTCTCTCCCTCTTGCGGTGTCAAACAAGGAGATCCACTCTCCTTGTAAATTTTCATTCTTTGTTTAGAAAGGCTAAGTCAGCTGATCACAGAGGAGGTCAGAACGGGTGGCTGGAAACCTTTTATCTTTTCCAGAGCAAAGATACCCATCACTCATGCTAGCTTTGCAGATGATCTTATTCTATTTGGGGAAGCGACTCTTCAACAGGCTAGCACAATCTGTCACTACCTCAAATCTTTCAGTAAAGCATCTGGGTTGTACCTATCACAAGAGAAATCTGCTACTTTATTCTCTTTTAATACTCCAAGACCAACGAAGAACCAGATTTGTAGAAGGCTTGGGATTCAGGAGACGAATAATCTGGGAAAACATTTGGGCATTCCTATTGTGCACAGAAGGAAGAATAAAGAGTTGTTCCACTCATTGTTGGAGAAATTCTAGAAACATATCCTCCAATGGTAGAACAATCTTCTCACGTTGGCAGGAAGGACTACACTCGCAAAGTCAGTTCTTCAGGCTCAAGCATGCTACATAATGTAGTCAATTCAACTCCCAATCTCTATCTATGAGAAAATTGATCAAACTATAAGGAATTTCATATGGAATGGAGGATCGAATAGATGCCTTAATCTGGTAGCTTGGAAGCATCTTAGGAAACCAAAACTTAAAGGAGATATGGGAATAAAGAAGTCGAAGGAATTCAACTCTTCTTTACTTATGAAAATGGCTTGGGATCTGATACAGAAGAGACGGATACCTTGGGTAGACATCATTATGACAACAAAATACATTTCCAATGGACACCCCAAAGCAACTGGCTCACACCTTTGGCATAGTATAAAGAGCTTCCTTCCCTTTCTGTATGACAATTCAAGGCGCCATGCCATTTCAGGTGTCGATACTACTGTTTGGTCAGACGAATGGGTTGGTCCTGGACTTCTACCTGTCTTGAAGCCAGGTCGCCTTATTGATAACACCAATTTTCGTGACGTTTTTGGCCTTTATTCTGTTATCAAAACTGCCCTTTTCTGCCATTTTCCTCTATTTTTTATGCAGTTTCGCAATAATTAGCCAAGCAATGCTCTCAGTCCAATATTTCCATCTTTTGTAGAGTTTCCTCCTATTTTGGCCCATTTAGCACCAATAAGGCCGTTCTGGCCCGCAAATAAGTCCAAGACTGTCTCGCCCCCCCCCCGACGCCCGATACACACGCTGACTGGCGGGGCTGCGCGATACGATGACGTGTGACGCAAGAATGCCGCGTGATAGGATACTGATGGACGACACGCCTCTTTACCCGACAGGGAGCCGAGCACGCCGCAACTACTCTAGGTGTCGCGCGATATCAGCCACCCACCGGCAGGAGCCTCTCGCCTCGACGCCCGACAGCCGACCTCCTTGTGCCGAGCGATACCGGGCGATACCCGTGTCAGCTAACCACCAACTAAACGGCGGAAAGCAGGACACGTGGCGTTTTGAGCACCATATCTTCTCACGACCAGCTGCCTATAAATAGCTGCTACAGGGAGCCGAAAAGATAGTTCGGAGCTTAGACAATTCGGACAAGCTTGGTCACTTCAGGTTTCGGAGAGTCGAGTGATCTTCGGAGGAGGCTGCGAGAGCAGGCGTATCGTGCTCCAGTGTTCGTACCCGGCGACACTAGGTGAGCTCTTCCCCATCCCGAGAGGGAGGGGACTGGTTCACCTAGGACTGTACTGGGCGACACTGGGAGCCGATATCGGCCGATGTAGATACGCGACACGAGTGCCCGACACCAGTGCCCGGCGATAGGATACGCAGCTCCATGCCCGGCACGATAACGAACCCGATACGCTCCGCCCGTCAGGCGTGTCGCCCGAGAGGGTGTACCGCCCGACTCGAGCATATTGGCCAGGTCCTTGAGCGATGCAGTCGCCCGTCGCGGCGTGCCGCTTGAGAGAGCGTGCCTCCCGACACGGCTGTATCGGGCTAGGCCCCTGTCCGATATCGGGCGGGATGGTTATTGTAGCCTGTCGTCCTTCTACATCAAGAAGGCGACACATATCTTTAATTCTGTTATTTAAATTCCTTTACTTATGCATTGTAATTAAGACCTTTAATGCTTATAGAAATGGAAATTCTTAATTACTTGCTGCTCTATGCTTGGTACAATATGTTGGATGACTGCTATGTTTGATATCCGAAATCTAGCTTGCATTTTTGGATCGCGTTTCACTTAGCTAGCGAATCGTGTTTTCCCGTCGCAACAACTTCGAGAGTTGTGTTGTGGCTGTAGTGTTTGGTCCGATTCTGGAGTACGAGAGTGCCTGGAACGGAATTGTTTCAGTGACATTCCACTCTAACTTTGAGTCCAGCAACCTCGAGAGGAGTGCCGAGGCTTGGTAAGAGGTACTCGCTCTGAGAGGAGGGGTACATGATGTTACCGGTGCCGCTTGTTTTGCTATAGTCTTATCCTTCGTACCTTGCTCTAGCTCTAGTTTTATCTTTCTGTTTCTATCGCATGAAAACACCTAAAAATTGCTAAATGGCTAAAAACCTTAAATCCTTTAAGTAACTCCACTTGGAGATAATTTTCTTGTTTTGCTTGTGACATCTTTATGCTTCCCTTCTGGGGAATTTACAATCTCTTTTACCTGTCGGAGTGTAGCGTGTCGATTCACGGGTTCTCAACACTACCCCCCTTGTCCCTATGTTTGACCCCGTATATCTACTTCGACCCCGTAAACAAAGTTGCGGGGGCCTAGAAGGATTCGGGTTTATAAATGTAAAAGCTCGACTACCTCAAATCCGCCTAAAACTTTAGGACGCGCGATTTAGGCCAGTCAACCTTTTGGCGCCGTTGCCGGGAACAAGGCAAAAATGGTACTGTAGACGAATCTGAATCCACTAACTACACTCCTTTGCCTCAAGCTTGGAAACGAGCTTGACAGCACCCTTTTTCTTTATTCTTTCTCCTTACTATTATTCTTAGCCTAAGCTAATTAATTCAATTTTATGACTTGATTTTTCATGTCTTTCTCTCAGGAACCCTGAAAGAAAGATCCATGTACCACCGAGATCCGACACCATTCAACCGATCGACTGAGCACAGTCATCAACATCATGCCTCCCCATGTCAATTTGTATTGGGTTTTTGAGAAAATTTTGAACACCTAATCTCACTTAGGATGTAAGTGTATAATGTGTATTGGGTTTTTGAGAAAATTTTGGTAGCATTTCCCCGTTTGTTCTCTAAGTACATATGTACTTAGAGAACAGCGGGGAAATGCTGCCGAAATTTTCTCGAAAACCCAATACACATTATACACTTACTAGTGAGATTAGGTGTTTAAGGATGGGATAGGTGGTACACATTTATTATATATAAGAATGACATCACATTTATTGAAGCTAATGATGACTTATATGTGCGCAGAGATTACAATGAAGGATTGTTAATTAATAAAATATCACAATTTTAGAGACATGTATGTTTATACAAATGCTAAATGTTTTCCTTTTTCTAGTTAATACAAATGCTAAATGTTTGCCTCTTTCTATCTAATACAAATGCTAAATGTTTGCCTTTTTCTAGTTAATACAAATGCTAAATGTTTGCCTTTTTAATAACATTTTCATATGGCTGACCATGATGAGCATGATGTCCATGATGAGCATGAAGTCCATGATGAGCATGCTATCCATGACGAGCATGGCGAGGATACCAATGTAAGTTCTAAAAACATATCATGTATTTCTATATAATTCATTATCTTCTAGTTATGTCATATATCCTATATTTCTATATTGGGCTAATTCAGTGTGTTTGTTTTTGTCAAATTTGAGGTTGATGATGCACATGTACCCACTGAAGCACTGGAGCAACTTGATGCGCTTCAACAAACACTTAATAAGAAAAGGGGCATCACTCTGTTGAAGAAGTAAATAGCGCTGAGTGGCAGTGGATCCAAATTGGTTGTTGAGTTTGATAATCGAGGAAATTCAATTGGAGTGAACCGCAATAATTTTGTAAACTATCTTGGGTGTGTCACTCGAAGCCATTGTGGTGTTAAGTATGATAATTGGCATAAAGTTCCTCAGGCGAAGAAAGACTTGATATGGAAGGATTTATGCGTGAGTTATTATTATTTGCAATTCTATTATGTAGATTACAAATTATATTATTTGCAATTCTATTTTTGGATACTAGTTAATAAGAATTCTATTTTACAGAATCTGTTTGCATTGGATGAGAAGTTGCATCGTAAAAGTGTGATGCTACACGCTGGAAAGATGCTTAGGAATTATAGGACAAATCTGAACAGAGAATACATAAAAGATGGTGATAAGAAGAAGAAGTCATCCCTTGAGCAGTGGACTTCTTGGACAAAGAAGATTGGGACAATTTTGTTGCTTCAAGAAAATATGAATATATATATATATATATATCTTTTTAAAAATTGTTGTTCTTTGATGGACATTGATGTTCATATTCATACTACAATTGAGCAAAAAATATGTTCTAATAAATGTAATATATATGTCAATTTTTTTGTTTGTTTAATAATAAAAATTAGTTATGTTAAGGGGGGAAGGTGATCTGCCACACTTCCAGGACACCTGTACAAGAATCCTATGCTCCTAGATGTTTCTAGACATCTATCAAAAATTTACACGTGTCAGATTAGTCTTACATGGATACAATTAAGTGTTTTTCAAACCCGAGGCTTGTACGTTGGATCATCACACATGCTTTGGTGGGAGACTAGGCATTTTTCAAAAAAATTACATATGTTTAGTTGGTCTTACATATGTACATATAGTGACATTCAAATATAAAATACAGCAACCATGGATATTAGTTATTTCTAATCATCGATCCTAAGTTGACATAAAGCACACATAACATGACCTAAATAAGAATAATGTATCCATATTCAACCTACTTGACCTATTCCTAACATTAACTTGAACCAGCTTGCCCTTATTTTGTCTAACAAGACCTAATTTAGTGTATGGTAATTTTCTTGGACCCAATCGTTGATCTAAACTAACATAAATCATGTCTGGGTTGGTCAAATCCTACTTTGTTTAGAATAATTATACCTTATTCTTCCTAAAACCACCTAACTTAGTGTAAGATGACCCTTTTAGACCCAACTTCCCTAACTTTCCCCTAAAGATAGTAATATGAAATCTATGATGGTCAAATTAGATTGTATTAGGTAAAATCAGACTTTTTTGCCTGAACCAGACCATTTTCTAACTTAGCATTACCTTACTTGGAAATTCATACCCAAATCCATCCAAATCAGCTTTATAGTGGGTCGAATCAGGCCTTAAAGGACTTTGGTTCCTTCACAGGTCATTCAAGGACCTAGTATTCTAGGTTTGAAGGCCCTAACCAGTGAATAGGGGGGCTAGGCGCACTTGGACAATGCCTAGATAGGACACTTTATGACTATGGATTTAATACTAATAACAATTTTATAATGTTATACATTTTATTTGTTTGATCTACATTGATGTTTAAATTCATACTATGAATGAAGAAATAAATGATCTAGATTGCGTATGCAATGTATATATGTCAGTGAGTACACATGTGTTGTTTGATTTACCTTATAAGAATATAATTATTATCAAGGCAGCTCGGTTGTCTAGCAAGAAAATCTATGTTACTAAACAAACCAATCTCCTTAAATGTTTCACCAATTATTTCAATTGCACCATGTCCTCTTCTATCTAGTTGAGCTCTAGAATTTCAACCAAATTGCTTTGTACATCAACAGGTCTCAAGCTACAAACTTTGAATGCACCATTAACCAAAGATTGATTGAATCAAATTGAGATGCTAAATATTAATTTAAATTAAATGAACTTGTGCTACCAAGCTGCGGACTTGAGCTTCTTAATTGAGTTCAATTTTGAAAAATATGATATCTTGATTTCTTATACTTACAAGCTTCTCAATTGTATTTGTCTGACTTAGTTCAGAAACTCAGCTTAATTTAGTAGTTTAGTAGGCATTGATAGTTGCAACACACAATGTTGTAATGTAATCGAGGGGGTTATAATGAACTGATTGCAATCTGTAGACACTTATGCATCTATGTGTCTGGGTTTAGTATTGTAGCTGAGTTTAGCTACTACCAACCACACCACATTTTAGTAACAGTCTGATTGTAGATTGATCATATGTAGAGTTGAATTAACCTTCAGAACTGAAATAAATTAGATTGAATTGAGCTTGTCCTTTTGGTTATGTGTCTACCAAATGAATGTTCACCTTGTGTGTGTGTGTGTGTGTGTGTGTATATATATATATATATATATATATATATATATATATATATATATATATATATATATATATATATATATTTGTGTGTGTGTGTGTTAAAACATCCATGTATATCTCACCTGAACTTGAACTAACTTGCATTTATTTTTCCTAGACATGCCTATCAAAATGAAATCTATGTTGGTCAAATTAGACCCTATGTAGTCAAATTGAAACATTATTTGGCATAATATGATTGTGGATCAGCAGTCTAGGTCGCTGCCCAAAAATTAGATGATCATGTTTAATGATGTTGCATTTTATTTTTTATTTGATTGGATAAAATTTTGAATTTTTTATCCTTCATTATAGATTTTGTTAGTGGACATTGATATTCATCATATGGATAAAAGTAGGATCAAACAACCCATTGGATCACAAGACTATATTGATGGAATTTATCTATTTCTTGAATATGCTAAGACTGGAATGGTAGATGGGAAGATTGTTTGTCCTTGCAAGAAATGCAAAGTGGGTAGGAAAAATGAGTTTTATATTGATGAGGTGGAAAAACATATTTTGTTCCATGGATTCTATAGAGATTATAAAAATTGGATTTTCCATGGCCCAAAGAATGTTATTGAAAATCTCCTTGGAAGCCAACAAGCAGACAATGGTGAACAACCTTCTAATCATGAAGTAAATCCAATACACTAGGATGATATTGAAGGATTACTAAGAGATGCAGTCGGGTAAGACACTAATTATGTGGGTGATTCATTAAATAGTGAACCTAATGATGGGGATACATCGTATCATATTCCTTATCTAAAACAATCACTACTACAGAAATAGCCTTTGGCGTCGGTTGTTTAACCCGCTTTGGTGACGGCTTTCAAGCGACGCCTATGTGGGTGCCGGTAAAGGTCGAACTCTTCGGCATCAGGTTTCTAACCGATGCCTATATGACATATAGGTGTCGGTTATATATAGTTGGCCGACGTCTATAAGTTTCGCGCCACAAAAAAGAGCACCACCTAGGACACTTTCTGCATCGGTTAACAACTTAACAACCGACGCCATACACCTAGACGACACGACCGTGTTTAGTACTATAGGCATCGGTTTTATACTAATAAGCGACGCCTTTTCCACCACGGCCATGCTTTCCTGCACGGTCGGGTTGTTTGTCCTATTAGGCGTCGGTTTTTATCAAATAACTGACGATGTAGGCCTTTGATGACGGTGTTCTATAAATAACCGATGCCTATACTTTAATTTTTTTTCTTATTTGTTTGCAGGCCTACTGTGGCTGGTCAGCATGATGAGAACCTGTAGTTTAGTTTTCTGAACTGCAGGTTTACTACATCCATTGATATCAGCCTACAAACAGGCCACAAACCTGCAAAATCAACAAATATTTTTTCACACAAGTAGATGCATTCAGACATCAATTCAATTCTCACATTCACACATGTACAAACATTCAAATACATGTAGAAACATTCAGACATGTATAAACATTCAGAAAGATTCATTTACAAAATATCATTCAGCATCGCTATCAGCATCCCAATTATATCTTACAATCACCACTGCTTGTATGGCTTTTGCCCATTCTTCTCTTATTTCATTTAATGCTTCCATCGTATATGGAGCATGTATATTTTTTAAGCGTTTACCTATAGTGTGGTCAGTTTTAAACACCTACAAAGAGAATGATGTATATATAAGTAATAATATAAAAATAAGATTGATATATTTCATACTAACTAATGAGACTATATATAATACCTCATGTATGGTATTAATATCCAATGTGGCATGTCGGATAATCATCTGCATAAATCGCATCACATAGTATGTGCATGCCCAGCCGTTGTCTTGTGTAGCGCACTATAAATTGAAACATACAAAATATTAAAAAATACAACTAAGCACAGCTCACATAAATAATATATACATTGGAGTCGGGAACTTACTTTTACGTTCTCCCAAATTATTGGTTGGTTCTTTCTCCTTGGGACATTTCCTCCAGCATTTTTGAATGCATCTAAACCCCTACATGTTAATGTAACACAGTAAATTGCATAATTAAATAGTAATGTAATAACAAATGTTAACGGATATAAAAATGAAATATTTCTCACCAGAATAATGGCATTCTAAATATGTGTCCAATTTTAGTGTTCAATGTACTTCCCGCAGGATCTAGATAATAAATAGTGAACGTCCCAGGGACAATAACTAGTAACTCCCAATGTCTACCGCTAGAGGTAAAAAAGTTAAAAATTAATAACTCAAAATACACAATAAATATGGAATTTTCTTAAGTCCAAATTATAAATAAAGTAAACTTACTTGACATTGAATGGAGCTATTATTATCGTCTTCTTTTGCTGACCGAAAATTCTAAAGGCATCTATACAGTATTGTTGAACACTATCAGAGTCTTTAGCTACCATACTAATCAATGATGGAATCAAAAAACCCACATGATCAAATGCAAATTGTTTGCATTGATCTTCGACTAAGTAGCTGCAAAACATGTATTACGTATGCATTAATATATAAGAAACCAGATCACTGGATCTTACACAAGGTATATGCATGTATAAACAAGATCTCAACTTATCCATGTCTCTATCATTGATGTATTCAGCCAATCATACATGAACAACTCAATAATATCTTGTATAAATAAAGAGCTATCGTATGATTGACCTGCATAATCTGCTTCTAAAGAAACAATTATAGGGCAATGTATATTATGTGCCCGTAGCCAACATGCCATTCCCCTACAAGCAGGACCTAATGGGTATTTTAGGTCAGTTGGAACCCAACTTGGTAATGCAGGAAGTGGAGGTGGAGGCCTAGGTGCTCTGGGTGTCTTCTTTTTAACCTGTATATATAATTTCAGATCGGTTGACTTCATATATACACATTAACAATCTAAAGTAATGTAAATTTGTCTTACAATTTCAGTAGTGTAGACGACATCTGCTTTGGGCCACAATATCACCCCGCCTTCTGCCTCAGCAAGTGTATCAATATCCGGGTGGGGATATGGCAATGTAGCTTCCCTCCAATCGGGTAACACACGTATCGGGCTCACATGAACGTAGCCCTGTGGCATTGGAGTCATGTGAAACATTGCCCCGGGAAGGGACGGGTAAGCCTGCGCCTCTGCAACAATATAGTCTTTCATTCTTAAGCAGCATGGCTTCAATGCCCACAAATTTACATAAAGAATATTGTACATATATACATATCATCTTGAAAACATATCATCTTGAAAAGACTAGCTACAATGTCATAAACAATACTTACAGCAGACGTGCTAGGAGATGGGTCTCCAGGATTACTCGCAGTTTGTGCATCAGGAGAAGAGTGGGTCGCCATAGGCTGATTGGAAGCTTGAGATGCCTGCCACCGCACTATTTCTTCCTTGACCTTCTCAGCAACTATATCATTGACCTTCTTGGCAACTATATCCTCGACTCTCTTATTCTCCTATACATGGATAAAAGAAACATTAGCCTCTTATTATTGAATTCCCTTTTGCAGTAACATTCTAAAAAAAGAATAGGTTACCTCTTCTTGTGAAAGTCCCGCTCTGGGTTTGTGCGGGGATGGCCCAAAGAATGCTTTGATGCCCACACCAGCACCTACACCCCTAACACGTCCAGGATGCTCTGGGTTACCCAGAGCAACTGTCAATTCATCCCTTGTGTCCTGAGGGATGAACGTGCCTTGTTTCCTCTGCTCGTGCAGCTCCCGCTAATCACCATCTACAGAAATTGGTAAGTTAACACCACAAATAATCAATATTTAAACGATTGCTCTAAGAGTTGTATTTTACCATTTTCGCAGCCGCCTCAGAAGTTACGAGCTTCTTTATTTCACCCTTCTTGTTTTGCCTCCCAGCTATCCAGATATCATGGAGAGGCATGGGTGTGGCACACTCCTGAGTAGGAGCAGACTCCTGAGTAGCTACAGACTCTGCCTGTAGTCTTTGGTGAATGCTTGCATAGCCCTTTGGACCCATAGTGTGGTCATGCACATTCAGTGCACGCCTTGCTTTTTGCGCGTCACTGAGGGCCTAGTTAGTATGCACATTAATGATTTGGTTAGTAGAACTAAATGTTAATCTTGAATAGGTGAATACAACATATATTAATTAAATTGGGAGTGACGCTTAATACCTTGAATTCTTCAAATTTTCTTGAAGCAACAAAATTGTCCCAATCTTCTTTGTCCAAGAAGTTCCACTGCTCAAGGGTTGACTTCTTCTTCTTATCACCATCTTTTATGTATTCTCTGTTTAGATTTGTCCTATAGTTCCTAAGCATCTTTCCAGCACGTTGCATCACACTTTTACGATGCAGCTTCTCATCCAATGCAAACAGATTATGTAAAATAGAATTCTTATTAACTAGTATCCAAAAGTAGAATTGCAAATAATATAATTTGTAATCTACAAAATAGAATTGCAGATAATAATAACTCACGCATAAATCCTTCCATATCAAGTCTTTCTTCGCCTGAGGAACTTTATGCCAATTATCATACTTAACACCACAATGGCTTCGAGTGACACACCCAAGATAGTTTACAAAATTATTGTGGTTCACTCCAATTGCATTTCCTCTATTATCAAACTCCACAACCAATTTGGATCCACTACCACTCAGCGCTATTAACTTCTTCAACAGAGTGATGCCCCTTTTCTTGTTAAGTGTTTGGTGTTGCGCATCAAGTTGCTCCAGTGCATCAGTGGGTACATGTGCATCATCAACCTAAAATTTGACAAAAATAAACCCACTGAATTAGCAGAATATAGAAAAATGGGATATATGACATAACTATAAGATAATGAATTTTATATAAATACAGGATATGTTTTTAGAACTTACATTGGTATCCTCGCCATGTTCGTCATGGACAGCATGCTCATCATGGACTTCATGCTCATCATGGACATCATGCTCATCATGGTCAGCCATCTGAAAATGTCCTTAAAAAGGAAAACATTTAGCATTTGTATTAACTAGAAAAAGGAAAACATTTAGCATTTGTATTAACTAGAAAAAGGCAAACATTTAGCATTTGTATTAACCAGAAAAAGGCAAACATTTTGCATTTGTATTAACTAGCATTTGTAAAAAAATATTAGCATACATGTCTCTAAAATTGTGATCTTTTATCAATTAACAATCCTTCATTGTGATCTCCGCACACATATAATCCATCATTAGCTTCAATATTTTGTGGAGTTGGCAACCCAACTAAGAATGGACTGGAGTCATCATAGTTATCATAGTACTCTAATTCACCTATATGATCTTCAATGAACTGTCTTTTACCATGAAGAACAACTGACCATTTATCATTTGCAGGATCATCGATATAGAATATTTGTTTCACATCTTTCGGATTTGCAAAGAAGCGTTGAAACTGTGATATTATAGGTAGATACCACAACACCTTGGTAGGAGAACCAGTTTTGGACTCCCCCGAAGTCGTCAATTTATACCGTGACGCACCACATTTTGGACAATCTTTCAAATCTACATAGTCCTTTTGAAATAATATACAATCATTCGGGCATGCGTGTATCTTCTTGGCCTCCATTCCCATTGGGCACAACATTTTCTTTACCCGGTATGTTGAGATTGGCAGCTCGTTTCCTTCAGGAAGCATTTCTTTCAACAAAGTCAACAATTCAGTGAAGCTTTTATCGCTCCATCTATTGTTAGCTTTCGACTTATACAATCTCAACACAGTGCTAAGCTTTGTAAACTTAGCATAGCCTGTGTATAACGATATCTCAGCATCATGCACAATGTTTCTAAAGATAGGAGGTGGATCGGTGTGCTCTACCCTACAACTATTCAACATCGCATCAACGATGTCTACTGCAAGTGGTTCGTTCACATCTACGTCATCGGAGGCAATTTCTTCTTCCACCCAAGCACTGCTATCGACATCGACTGGTTTCGAGTTTGAAATCTCTCCATGCCAGTGCCATTCTGTATAGCCTTGTACAATCCCGTTGCACATGACATGACTTTTGATTTCCTCACCAGTGTTGACTTTCAAATTGTTACCGCAATGCCTACATGGACAGTAGAACCTATCTGTAGGTTTTTTCCTATGTTCCTCGGCAAATATAACAAACTGATCAAGACCAGATATAAACTCTGGGGTGCAGCGATTGCGAATGGATATCCATGATCTATCCATTCTATGATCAAAGAGAAAACAAGTATATATTAGGATTAGGGTATACACTTACATCATATCCAAGATTTACTCCAACAAACACATGTGATGTCATTCTTATATATAATAAATGTGTACCAACTATCCCATCCTTGAACACCTAATCTCACTAGTAAGTGTATAATGTGTATTGGGTTTTCAAGAAAATTTCGGCAGCATTTCCCTGTTGTTCTCTAAGTACATATGTACTTAGAGAAAAAACGGGGAAATGCTATCGAAATTTTCTCAAAAACCCAATACACATTATACACTTACATCCTAAGTGAGATTAGGTGTTCAAGAATAGTCCCAAACCAGGGACTATCCAAGATTTACTCCTAATGAGTAAATCTTGGACGGGTTTCTAGGCCAACAAACACAATAATAGATATCTACAATAAAGACGAACTCCATACAAATAGTATATAATTTAGTGATTGTTCATTCTAATTTATACCAATGTACAAGTAATATAAAGAACAATGATTGTTCACTTTCTAGGCCGACAAACACATGTGATGTCATTCTTATATATAATAAATGTGTATCACCTATCCCATCCTTGAACACCTAATCTCACTAGTAAGTGTATAATGTGTATTGGGTTTTCAAGAAAATTTCGGAAGCATTTCCCCGCTGTTCTCTAAGAACATATGTACTTAGAGAACAAATGAGGAAATGCTACTGAAATTTTCTCGAAAACCCAATACACATTATACACTTACATCCTAAGTGAGATTAGGTGTTCAAGAGCAGTCCCAAACCAGGGACTATCCAAGATTTACTCCTAATGAGTAAATCTTGGACGGGTTTCTAGGCCAACAAACACAATAATAGATATGTACATGTTTGGGTTTCATCACAATTGATGTTAGGGTTTCATCAATGTTAGGGTTTAATCAAATCAAATTAGGATGCTAGAATGGACAAGTTTAAATCTTATTTCAACATGCATCAAAATTTACTGAATTAGGTCAAGCATTAGGATTAGAAGCACAAATATATGCAAGCAAAAGATTTGTTCGTATCCTAGAATTTACATAAAGCATTACATATAGATTTGTTCATATCCTTACCAACAACAAACACGGCCGTGGCTGTGTTGGCCTACCACGGCCGTGCTGGGCAGCACGGCCGTGGTTGGCCAATACAGCCACGGCTGTGTTTACTGCATGTAGGTAAAAATCTAGGGAGAAAGAAGAACAGAGGCTATGCGCGGCTAATACCTGGAGAGCAGACCGAAGCTAGGTGGCGCGGCGCGGCAGGCGTGAGCAGGGAGGAAGGAGCGGGCGGCGGCGGCAACACAGGATGGAGCTAGGGCGGCAACGGCGACGTAGGACAAAGCAGCAGCAGCAGCGTCGGCGGAGACGCAGAGCAGCAGCAGCGTCGGCGGTGATGGCGAGACGAGGCAGCGTCGGCGACGGCGAGAACCAGCAGGCAGCTAGGGAGCGATCGAGCAGTAGCTAGCGGGCGATGAAGACAATGAAACAGGAAAGGGGAACAAATGCGATCGATCGTGGGTCTATTAAGTTCTTAAAAGGCATCGGTTATCAAATACAAACGACACCTAAAGTCTTCGGCGTCGGTTGTTCCTTAACAACCGATGTCCAATTAGGCAAATTTTGCCCTAAATAATTTGGCAGGAACCATTATCGGCGTCGGTTATCAAAGGATAACCGACACCTAATCTGGAACTTTTCGCGCAAATTTTCATTTTAGAAAGGCGTCGGTTTTGTTGGTAAAACACTGACGCTGTATGTGCCAAATTGTTTTCGCTCGAAAATTGGATTTTGCGGGCAATTTTACACGTCGGTTGTTTGTTATCCAGCCGACGTTGAATGCAAAGTGGTACCCGTGTCTTGGCTATAGACGTCGGATGACCTACATCACCGACGCTGAACGTTATAGGCGTCGGTTTTCCTAAATAACCGACGCCCAGAAAAGTGACATTGAATGTTGTTTCTGTACTAGTGAATCAAATAATCCTCACATTATTGAAGATGATGAGAAATATAGGAAGTTAGTAGACCTTTCTAATATAGAGCTTTATCCTGGTTGTAAGCATTTCTCAATGCTCTCATTTCTACTATGACTATTCAATTGAAAATGTATTTTTATTTGGCCAAACAAATCTTTTAGTCAACTGTTGGAGCTTCTATTGGATGCCTTTCCACAACTGGTTGCATTCCCATCTTCTTATCATGAAGCTAAGAAATTAATCAAGGAGTTGGGCCTTGGGTATGAAAATATACATGCTTGTCCAAATGACTACATGTTGTATTGGGGTGAAAATTCAAGAAAGATTTGTTGTAGTGTGTGGCATGCTTCTAGGTGGAATATGGAAAAAGGTAATTCCAATGATGGTGTTGTAGGAGATGAAACACAATCTAAAGGTACTCCAGCTAAAGTCATGCAGTATTTTCCTTTAATTTCATGACTACGAAGGATGTACATGTCTTCAAAGATAGCAGAAGATATGATTTGGCATGAGAAAGGTCGAGTGAAAGATGGAAAACTATGACATCTAGCAGATGCAACAGCATGGAAAGAGTTCGACATGATGTATCCAGAATTTTCTTGTGACCCTCATAGTGTACGAGTTAGCCTTGCTAGTGATGGATTCAATCCATATGGGATGCAAAATACTAACTATAGTACATGGCTTGTTATTCTCAGTGTTAATAACTTGCCCCCAGGCTATGTATGAAACCTTGTTCCTTGATATTATCTTTGATAATTCCTGGGAAATCTGGCCCTAGAAATGACATTGATGTATATATGCAACCATTGTTGCATGAGCTAAAGTTATTATGGGAAAGTGTTGATGCATATGATGCTCATAAGGGAGAGAATTTTAAAATGCGAGCCTCTTTGATGTATAAAATTAGTGACTTTCCAGCATATGTCATGTTGTTTGGTTGGAGCACTAAAGGTTATCATGCATGTCCTTGTTGTGCTGAAAATACATATTCGTATCGATGTGGCTCAAAGATATGTTATGGTGGTCATCGTAGGTGGTTTCCAGATAACCATCCTTTTCATTCTCAAAGTCATCTATTTGATGGTACTAAGGAGTATGGTCATGCTCCAACTCCTACGTCTAGATGTGATATTCTACAAGCACAAGAACAGCTATGTTTTTCATATGGAAAGGTTATAAAAAAGACAACTATGAAGAGAGGAAGAAAAGGAGGAGAAGCTTCCACAATCAATGATGTTATAATAGACAATAGTGACAATGTTAAGGTTCTTTGGAAAAATAGAAGCATATTTTTTTATTTGCCATATTGGGAATTTAAGTGTCTTCATCATAACCTTGATGTCATGCACATTGAGAAGAATGTATGTGAAAATGTGTTGGTAACACTTTTGAATGTGGAGGGAAAATGTAAAGATGACGAAAATGCTCGTTTATTCCTTGAGAAAAATAATGTAAGGTAACATATTTGGCTCCAATGTCAACAAGATGGAATTTGTTTGATGCCTCAGGCATCGTACTCTATGTCTTCTAAGGAAAAGGAACACTTTCTAAATGTCTTGTCTAAGCTTAAAGTTCCTGATGGGTATGCATCCAACATTTCCCGATGTGTTAACATAAAACAAAAGAAGCTAATAAATCTGAAGAGTCATGATCATCATATCCTCATGCAAGATATACTTCCTGTAGCACTACGAGCATCCGGAGCAACTACAATTGTTCATGTGTTGTCACAATTATCTTTGTTCTTTAAATCATTGTGCTCTACGTGTATTGATTTAAATGAGCTTGATGGATTACAAGCAAGTATTGTGGAGACACTTTGTCATCTAGAGATGGAGTTTCTACCTCCTTTCTTCACCATAATGGTTCACCTCTTGGTTCATTTGGTGGACAAGTAAAGCTTGGTGGTACAGTACATAATCAATGGATGTATCCTATTGAAAGGTTAGAACATACTAGAAACATTTTTCTACAATTTTATCCTAATTTATTAGAATTTCAAATGACATTTATATTGATATTTATCCCATGATTACTTTTATATAGGTACTTAGCCTGATTAAAAGGATATGTAAGAAATAGAGCAAGACCAGAGGGTTCTATTAAGGAGGGCTATATTTTAGAAGAGACCATTACCTTTTGTTCTATGTATATGGAAGGTACTGAGACAATATTTAATAAGACTAAAAGAAATGATGACAACATTCCGAATAAAACTCTATACTTGTTCAATTCTGGAGGACGTTGTGTTGGGGCTGAAAAGGTCATCTGTGTTGATGAAAAAAGCATGGCACAAGCACACCGTTATGTCCTATTCCACTATGATGAACTGATGAAGGAGTTGAAGGAGTAAGATTAGTTTTTGACACACTTTATTCATATATGTAAGTTTAAATTGAGCTAATTCATAGTGTTGTTGTAGACAATTCTTATGTCACAAGCGAGAAGAATGTATGCAGAAAGGAATAAGAGTGAGTCAATCATTAGAGGCGAAGTGGTTTCTATAAGATTTTTTGAGATGGCTTAATGTCGAGGTAGTGAATACATGATAAAAGTTTTCTAGGGGAGATACAATGCTAATTATTGAGGGTAATATTTCTTATGATTTTATAGGCACTGAATATTGATATGAGCACCAAAGAAGGGGCGTTAAGAAGGGTCCTAGCTCGTGGACTTAATGTTTATGCCAAAAGGATAAAGGGGTTCATAGTCAATGGTTATAAGTTCCACACATTAGAACGAGAAAGAGATAGAAAAACACAAAATTCTAGAGTCATGGTCGAAGCAGATGGATATTCTTGCTATGGAAGACTCACTGATATTTATGAGTTAGACTATTATGGGACTTGTAAAGTAGTGGTTTTCCTATGCGATTGGGTAGATATAACTTCATCAAGGGCGTTCAAGCATGACAACAATCACATTCGGGTGGATTTCTCTAAGTTGATGCACACTGGTAGATCATTGAAAGAAGACCCATTTATTTTTTCGTCCCAAGCAAAGCAGGTTTTTTATGTAGAGGATGAAATAGAGACATCATGGTTACATGTCGTTCAACATAAGATCAGGGATTCTTTTGATTTCGGGGTAGTCTTTGAACTTGTCAATGATGATTTCGACCCATGTTGAGTATGGCATGAGGATAGTTTGCAATTAAGGATGCTTTACATGTCAATTGTTGCTCAATGTTCTACTAATTTTCCAATATATCTCTAGTAGATAATTAGAATCTTAGATTTGGTTTTTGTCTATATTATATTCTAGAAATTTGTATATTATATAACCAATCATCATTTCACATAGTGTCATTTCCTCTTTACTTGGCAATTCATTTTCCATACATGTGTTGAAATCTAATGCAGATGGTGTGCTAGAATGCAAGATATATGTATCATGGAATTTAATAATGATATGTAGTTAATTCAGATATACAAGTTTCACTTGATGTCCATAAATCATGCGTGGCTTTTTCAAACTTATATGGAATTCTCAATCTAGGAACACAATGTTTAATGGTTTGTATGTTGTCATGGTTTATTTAGTTTTAGGTTCAAGTTTGTAAACCAAAATGTGGCAAAATAAAAGAACAATGTTGAGTGTCATGTCAACTGATCCAAGTCAAAATGATAATATGAGTGCATCAAGATCACAACAAGGTGGAAGAGATTGTAATGATGATGAAGAAGATTCTCAACCAGCTTCAGAGCTCCCTCAAAGTGTAACTTGGAATGAAAATATTTCATTCCATGAGGAGGATGTCCTACAAACTGTTGGTCAGTTTTTTTTTTCTTTTTTACTCATCAACTAAGAAACTGCTAAATTTATTATTGTGTACAAAATTTTGTAGATTGTGATGGAAATTTTGGAACAAAGAAAGGTCAAGTGCATGTATCACAAATATGGCTTTTAGAGACATTGCAATTTGTTGTCAAGTTCAATAAATATAAACAACCAATTGGAAAAGGGGGTCATTTGCTGGTGAGTTTCTTGGGAGAGGTGGCAAAGAGGGGGGCTCTTTGTCCTATTGGGAAAAGTACCTGGCACAAAGTGCACGACTGTTATAAACTTGATATTTTGAGGTTAACTCGAGTAAGAAATTAAATCTCATATCCATGTATACATGTATTACATTTGGTATTCAATTTAATTTTATTTTTATTTTTTATTAGAGCAAGTTTCATATTCCAAATGACATGGAAATTGATGAAAAGGTTTTGTCACATGTCAATGGAAAATGGAAAAGCTACAAGAGTAAATTGAAAGCTCACTATTGGGATCCCAAAAAAACTGAATCCCAAATTGCAAGCCAAGTTCCAAAAAATGTCATTAAAGAGCAATGGGTGTGTTTGGTTAGCTATTGGTTTTTGCCTGCAGGCATGGTAGGTGTTACTCTTTCACATAATGTTTAACATGTTACATACACCAATTATAGTATACACTAACATGATATACTAACTTTATATGATTTTGTAGAGACTTTCAACAATAGGAAAGAGAGCATGTTCCCAAAAGGCTGATTGCCATACCACTGGATCAAAACGTTTTGCATAAAAGAAGTTTGAATTTGTGAGATATTATGTTGTGGGCCTGCATATTTGGTTGAAGTTTACCTTGTTATTCAAATTGATTAACATATATTTTATAATTTTGTAGGCCATAAAAGAAAGCAGGGACCCTAGCATATTAGAAGTTTGGAAGATTACTCACCAACAAAAAGATGGAAGCTACATCAAGGATACAAATACTAAAGAGTTTTTGGTTTGTTACATCAATTTTTCGTTAACTCGGCATCATTTTCTATATGTGATGTAACAAGTAATATACATGTTGCTTAATTTTTAGGAGACAGCTAAAAAGTTGGTGGATGATCACATTTTCGAGAATCCTGAAATGCCTAGGGCATCTATATAAGATGTGGTTTTTAATGAAATGATGTATTATGAAGAGCTTTCAAACCAAAGGGTTGTTGGATTTTGCCAGGGAGTTAAAAGAAGTCAAGTTTTTGGATTGAAAGCTGACTTGTGCAAAAGTGGTTGTGCAGACGACTTGACAGATGTCAAAGGAAAACTCATGTCTATAGAGAAATATAATGAGAAGTTGAAAAATATACATGGTTCATTAGAGAGAGAGAACCAACAATTGAAAAGTGCCCATGCAAATTTGCAATCTCAACTAAGTTACATCACTTCTGCACTTGCTAGGAATGGCATTGCGCTTGGTGGTTCTATTGGAAGGGAAAGTCAATCAAGGAATGTGGATGATGAAGAGGTAATATTCTTTGAAATGCATTCCAGATATTTTGATACCATTTTTTATATATGGTTATGATGGGTGACCAATGGATAGATGGTAAACTATCTATAGAAATAGTGTGCTCTACCCAAGAACTAGTTTTTGTCTATGCTCAATCTTGAATTGTGGTGTTCAGATTTATGATTAGGTTGACTTATATTCAAGTCTGTAAAGTGGATCTGCCTCTCTCTAATGCAATGTTTTTGGACATTGTAGGTTGTTGGATATGATTCAAGTTTCCACAGAATGAATGATGAGATTTGAAGTAGATCAAGAATAGGAGTTTACCTCTAATAGGACAGCTATATTTTGTTTCATATTTTATTATATTAGAATAGTATTATATTAGAATAGGGTTGTGGACAATTGTAATCTTTGTATGAACTTTTTCATTTGCATATGTAGTTTGTATTCTTTATTTATATGTTTTGCTTTATATCAACATTTTTTCATCAATTTGTCGATGTATATGGAGACAGTTTGCTAACAATCTTTCTACAAGATGATGAAATGAGTTGCAGATTTCTTGAATTGTGAAAAATTTGCTACTACCTTGTAAATTAGTTTTACATATTTCTTTCTTAGTTTGTGAATGATCAAATGTTACTTTAGATCCAAATTGGACTTTTGTAATCATTCCTTTTTTGGTTCTCAGTAGGGGATACATGGAGTAAGACCTATGTTACTCCCAAACCCTGGTTAAATAGAGATAATATCTACTTACTTCACTTTTAACTCCCAACTTTCCATTGTGTATTTTCCACATGTTAGGATTTGACACAATCGTGCATACATGCTACAGGTTAGTCTGCTCTATTTTCATATAGTGTTTCACCCTTTATTTTCGTGTACAATATGCTTTATTTTTCAAACCATGAGTACATACTTGAGCATGAACTTGTTTCTATCTGTAGACAAGCAGGATGCAACAATAAATTAATTAAATGCATCAATTGATCACTAGTTTTTAGTATGATGGATTAATGTGGATATTCATTTTTTCAGCATTTTGTGGTTCCTAAGGTTTATTGAATATCTTCTTTCTTTTCCAATTTTTTTGCATTTCAGGTGTTCTCTAACATCATCAAAAATCCATCTAATTACTGTCTACCTCCAAAAACAATACACCTGACAAGATGCCCTTCTGCATCCATTGGCAATATCAATTTCTTCACGATAAAACAAAATAGTAGCTGGTAGGTATCTGTCTGGTATGTTTCAGATCATTTTTGTTATTCTTTAGGCTATTTTCAGTAGCCATGTTAGGCTGCACATCACTTCTTGTACCCAAAGTTTGTTACAAGTACTTGTTTGACCAAAGCTAGGATATCTTAGCAGAGGCTTAAAAGAGGCTCATCTTGATGCTAATCATTTAGAGATCAATTGTAGTATCATTGGTGGCTAGGGTACTTCCATAGCATGAATGACTCAACCTTTGTTTTCGTTGTCCATTTTGCCAATATGTTTGTTGCTACCTTTAAGTGTGTGGCAGCAGTGAATTGGTGCTTAAAAACATGTGTTATGTCATGGATTTATTTGTAGCTGCAACATTTCCTCCTAGTATAGGCCCTTTTCTCATTTGAAGTAAATATCTCAAGTATAGGAATTTGTGATCTAGATTGCTAAATGTCTTCATATGCCAGCAATATGAAGTTTCTACATTTATATTTTATTCAAGTCGGGTTGTGACTATTTCTTAGAACTGCATATGATGCTATAAGAATCTCATTGAGGTGGAGTCTGAATCTGGAGTGAGTTTCTTATGATATGTGAAGGATCCCACTTATGTATATATCTAGTGCTTTTATCTATCCTTCTAATCTTCTAATTTTCTTTTTAAATCAAAGTTTTGAACTCATGATAAAAGGAGGTGGAAGGATTGATGTTCAGGGATTTTTAGTCAATTGTAGCAGTATATGAGCTGGTGTGATACAATTCTAAATTTAGCTTTCTATTCTAATATTATGCTTTTGTTTCTGTTATCAAACTCCACTCTCCCCATGCTCATATCCGACTTCCTTGAATAAAGATGTGACATAACCGACCTCGTCGCCCTCTCAGGCTCAGACACGTGTTTAATGACAATAACCATATGTTCTTTCAACATATCGAAAACTCATGCAACTTGAAAAATGCTACCTTCTTTGTAACAGGAAGCCACACCATTGGTAGATCCAGGTGCTTGAGCTTCAAAGAAGGCATATACAACCCAGTAAAGGAGGAATGCGATCGTCACTACCACAGGAGCTTCGAGTTCAAGTGTTCGCTGAGATCCATCTGCACTGAATCTGGGAGCAGGAACAGCTCGGTGGTACCACGAATCCTCATAGATCAGTACATTATATAACATTTATAACCATTTTGTATTACAATAAAATTTATCCCACGGGGATGGGTGAATTGAATCCCCTCTCTTTTTCAAAATAAATTATTAGATCTTGTCTTTGTTCGTATATTCATTCTTTGGATCAGCTTTTATGGATGATATACATGATATTAAATGTCTGTAAATGTATTCATTTTTCTTTATTTTCCTAATTTTATCCACACTTTTTAGGGTGGATTGATATTTCCCGCCAAAAGAAATGGATAGAACCGAAGTACTGGTCTTCCACTACAATAAACGTGGGTAATTTCTACTCACCCCAAAATACGTGGCATAATTTGAACACATACAGGTGTGGATAATATTCCACATTTAATTTTTCCACCCTTTCAGCTGGCGTGGATAAAATATGTTTTCACACTTTTATGCGTGGAAAAACACATCAATTTTTTGTATTGAAAGTACATACTATGTTACCTTTATTGTACAACAATAAACAAAGAGAAGCATACGACTATATAGGTAGATGATATATATCATATAAGATGTTTGTACTTTGGTAAGATATCAGGCATTCAAATTAAATATGATAGGTTCTATTTTTTATTATAAAATATACTTTTAGTAGTAATTAACTAAGATAGTTTATTACACACAAAAATATTTTATTACTCATACTTTAAAAAAATATCAACATATTATAGAACTAAATGGTTGTTTTTTTTTTACTTTTGCATGTTGTGTTGTTTCTAACATGAGATTTATAGTTTTAAGTAAAATGTGCATTATGCAATTAATTAAAAGTAAGCATTTGAAATAACATATATCCTAACCAAAAGGAACTTTTTATGTCCATACATGTCAAGTTAATTTAATTAAAATGACCAATGCTAGTGTTAAATGTTTTTAACAAGAACTTTGAGAAGGGTGGGTGACATATTGTTTTTGTAATTAACAATTGTGAACATGATTGAATATAAATACATAGTGATTTTATGTTAATTTTATGTGCGCAAGAGATAACTAATTGTTTTATCTCTCGTTGAAGACAATTTTGAAAAACTAGTCTTACTAAGTTTCTTAGATAGCTTACTATATTTTGTTTTTTGCTCTATGTTTCCTAATAAGCTTGATTTACAAATCAATTTTGTACTACCATCCAATTTTATAATGCATATGCATTTTGTCTTCATTATATAAACCTTCTAATTTTGGAAAGATATATTTTGTGACATGGTTCACTTTGTATCATATCAAGATGCTTTCTAAGTTGGATGTTATTTATGGATGAAAGGTCACTAGTGACCAACAATAACAAGATAAGAGGTGTATTCATGAATTAGAAATAATATTCTAACTAATATACCATGGAGATGATGGTTATTATGAATATATTAGATAAAATTCTAGATTTTATATGTGGTGCATCTTGGAATGCAAGGAGAGGAGGCTTGAAATGGTAAAGCAAAATATGTGGTATTAACAATGATTATATTTATAATTGTTTTTCTAAACCATTATTTGCATTGAAAAATAGGGGTTATGTAGTTACATCATAGACTACAATAAAGTTTGGGTAGAAAATGTAAACCACATTTATTTGGATATACTGACTTACAATTAACATACTCACTATCAAATGGCAGACTGTTCTACCTTTTGAAAATTATATATGAACTATAAAATCTTAGTTTGACCACTCCATTATTGGCATGTCTTGAGATTATGACATATCGTTGAAGTTATAGTGATTCTTCAAGTGTTCTAGATGGGCCATAATTGTGATGCTTGCAAACATAATCATGATTGTAGAAATGATTATATGAGAAGTTGTCTATTTTTAAAAAAATTTACATATTTCCTTCTAAACTTGATTGTTGAATTATCTTGAACTCCTATATGTATGAATTGGTATCACACTATCTATATGCTATTCTCCTATCTATATTCATTCGATCACATAGAAATAATTTGACTGGATAGGGACTATTGATTGTACTATCAAAACATATGGAAAATGGTAACATACAAGGAGAGCAATGTAATGAGTAATTAAGGTAATTTTAAATAGATCTTGTGTGGTTAATAAATGAACCTTTTATTTCTTAACTATAATATGTCCAAGTAAATTTTCAATTTTGATAATGTAAGTAATGAATATCTTGTATATTTATGTTCTTTGTATTCTTTTACAAAATCATGAACACATACAAGATATCCCAATCAATGTATAGACAACGCATGTTATGAATACAATGACTTCTCTTCAAACAATCAAGATCACAAGATATATAACCTTCAAAATACCTCATGGATATATGTTTCCATATAATGCAACCTTGAAGAGCGGATTCTTTAATCTACCACATTTCACTGATGTTAGAGACATTATTGTATCATCTGTCCTACAAATACCACATAGAATCACATAAAAAACAATCAAGAAACTCTAATACAACTATGTATTGTAATTATGACATGACTCAATGTTTTACAAATATATTCCTAAAACAAGTGAAGTAGAAAACCTTTCTCACCAAAAAGGAGAGACACTTATTGAAAAGATCAATTATTATATGAAGGATCAAATTTAGGAGACACTAGCAAGGAAGGGAGTGCTAGAGATATTTTTCTATAAAACACAAGACATGTAACCTAAAAGCCACCATTATAACTTTATTATAAAAATATATTCATTACAAAATTTAGACACGTGCAAAGCATGTGCACTAACTAGTTTAGTATGAAGCCTCATCAAAACTTTGAAAATAATAATGTTACCATGTAATAGAGTATGGGTAAAAATATAAAATCATTCCAAAGCCAAACTATGGGTGGAATATCAAAATGCCCTTATTAGGATTTATATCAAAAACCTTATTAAAACTCCAAATTAGAATGATTGGACTTTGAAATCATGTTCATCACACGAACATATACTTACCGTAAAACATCCATTAATTTCTAAAATCGTTTTCTATTGTAATACATAAAACACAAAAATTATATAGATTTTAATACACATAATAAATAAAATAATAAACGTCCAAATCATATACTATACATATTTTAATGACATAATACACTCAAAGTTCTTTCTAGTGATATCTTGAAATCCTCAAATGGGCAACCACATCCCAAGTTATGATTTTGTAAAGTTACCTTCGTTTTACTTGATATGAACTCCAACTACATAAATTATATGATTGTGCATCCGGGTAGAGGGGCTATGCGGCCAGAAAAGTGGTGATCCTTCGTTGATGTTGTAAGAAAATATTTCAAAAAATCCAAAGTATATATATTCAACTTAAATGGTTACCTATATGTTTTCTTCTCTAACCCTAAACATTTATCACATTATATAAATTTCAAATAAACCATTATTGCGTTACAATATATTTCTTATTCTAATAGAAAACATGAATTATCTATTTTCATAATTGTTGTCTATTAATCTTCATTACGTACAAAGTCTTTAACTTCTGGGTTTTTTACCTTAGATATTTGAACCAACTACTTCTATTTAGGAAAGTCAATAAAATCATTCAAAAGAGTATATTACTACATTTAATTTAACATTTCCTTTATATTCTTCAAAAAAATATATATCTTGATCAAATATTATTAAAACATTATTGAAAATAATTACCCATTCCCATTTAATTCCCATTCCTTTGAAGTGATGTTATGACTACGTAACAATAAACTATTTTTAATTGTCCATATTTGATACATCAAATTTATTTTCGATTTACATAAGATCTTATCATCCATAATTGTATTCCCTTTTCGATACTACTCTTCCTAGTTGTGTTGGAAAGGTGAATAGTCAAAACTACACTTTTCTATAGTCTCAAAAGATATGGCGAGAAAAATTTGTTTAATAACCGATTAACAGAATGGTTAATTTTATTTGGAAAATTTTGTTAATTTGGTTAATTTACTTTTGTTAATTGGTTAAATAGTTAATTTGTCTATTAACATTATTTTCTATTTATTTAACTAAATTAATCAAATAGCCTCAATGTATTCAAAAAAAATATCCTAGACATATACATATTCATATAGAGTTTTATTTTAAGTTAAAAAAATCTACATTTATATAGTTTTCAAATTTTTATGAACTTTATAACACTATATGTATATGCAATGCTACTATAATATAACACTACTTCAAAATTTAATGAATATTTTCATAGAATATTAGTCAAAAAGTGTTATTTGGACAACCAAATTAACTAATGAAATTAATCATTAACCAATTAACCACAACCGAATTAACTGGCACTAATTTGGTGAGGTTAATGGTTAAAATATCAATCTACAAATTCATTATTTAACCAAATTGAATTAACCATAACCAACCGAATTAACTGAATGCTCACACCTAATATCACTCTTGTAAATTTGATCATGTTGTATTTAGTTACTCAAACTTTAGAATGTTAAAAAGTAAAATAACCAAATTTTCTTTCCAATTTTCCTTCTGTTGTTTTACAAATATAGTTTCCATGTTGACTAATTTTTACCAACAATTAACCAATGTTTAATTATTTTGTTTTTGCATGTGTTCAATGAATTGATATTGTGTTTATATTTATTTGAGTGGTTAAATGTATTTGAAATGAAACTAAATTTGATCCACATGTTCATTAAGGCATTCTACATCCTTCTTAGTCAATAAATTTTGGGATTTACATATCTTTTTCTCATAATTTCTATGTTTGTCACTAGTTTCAAAGATAGAAGAGACAAAAGAAAAGAAAAATATTATCCATCAATTTGAATTAATGGCACACATAATGGATATACAAAAGAGATAAGTATTTTTGTGTCTAATTTTATTATATTTCATTTTTATTTCTTCATTATCTTATAAGATATATCATTCCATGATCTTTTACATAGTCCCTTCAACTGTATTTATTTAATAAAATCATATTCTAAACTTTACAGTAATTGTTAAATTGGGGTGTGATAATAAGACATTGAGACTAGATAATTAACCTGCTTAATTTTTCTATGTGATTGCACAATATGATATGAGAAATGGTTGATGTCTTATAATCATACAACCTTACTTAAGATTGAATTCAACAAAAATATATACAAAGACACTTCAATCTCTTGGTGAGGAGCATATTATGACCTACATATAATTTGAAGCTTCAAACATAGAAAAAAGGAAAATTATTATAGACACTAACTAATTATATATTAAACAATAGGTACAATATTAGAGTTCCATATTATGTTTCAAGGAAATACAACCCAAATCTAAACTACATAAATTTACAAAGAGAAATCATATATGAATGATAGTTTATAGTGGATGGAAACTACATTCGTCTTAAACAAAAAATATAATAAATATTATTTTCCATATGTATGCATGTATTTAAATTTCAAAAATACCATTTTTCAGTTATTATCATTCTTCTTTTTAAACAACAAGGGTAATTAATTTTGAGGTGTATCCTTCTTCGATTATATTTGACATGTAGTACAAATTCTTGTGAAAGGCAATCATCATGATTATTTTGGTGGTAAAATGCTTACAAGGTTTCATGTAGAGGCATCATCCATCTTTAGTTTGAAGTAATATTGGAAATAGAATGTTAGTTATTTTGATGCTTAATAATGTTGAAGGAGCATAAGAATGAAATCATCAAATAAGTGCAACACTAAAGACACAAAACGGGTCAGTGTAACTATGTTGACCATAGATAATGCTAAAAGAGAACTCGAATGTTATGTATGTTATTGAAGAGAAACTATGAGAAGAGAGACTAAGGACCTACTGAACAACAACTCATAGGGCCAAGATTGAATTGGTTTGGACATCCATTGTTAATGACCAAAACATTGTGTCATCAATTTGTTGGTTGAATGGGTAGGTTACCGGGCCAATGATCCCCTTAGTTTTGTCTAATTGCTTGACTTTGTTGGATGTTGGATCAACTGGTTTCTCTAGGCATAGATCTGGTTAGTGGGATTTCTGGAGTTCTCATGTTTTGAACCTCATGTATTACTCAAATGTTGTAGTCTTGAAATCCAATAAAGTTAAATTCTATGCATAAGTTGATTGATTTGAGAAGTACATGATTTACTTTTTTCCTAGTTCAACGTCAAGCCCAACTTAGATTTTGACATCCGTGAGATTTCTAATGGAGGTCAAAATGTGGGACTCCTATTCACAGAGTTAGCTCCATTTGACTAATATTACAAATAAAATATAAAATTTATACAAATGTATTCCTAAATCCATTATAGATAAATCCTAGTAACCAAGCATGGCTTGGATGGGTTGGCTTGGGTTTCAAAATACAAACATATATTATATGAATATCATAAAAGACAAATTGTTCTACAAATCCTTCAAGTTTGACTATATTTTATACACCTTGTACACCTAGTCTGAGTGAAGGTGGAGGGTTATCAATAGTTTGACAGCCAATCATAAATCTTAGTGACTCGTTTAATGACAAAGAACCTTATCATAAATTCATTGGAGTGTCCCTACCCAAATGCAATTATAAATTTACAAGGAATTATAACAAAAAAAAATTCTAGTTGTGATGGTAACACACGAAAGCTTTGATACCTTGCATAGGTGTTGGTAGACACGTTAGATAGTTATAATTAAGTGTCCTAGAAAGGTTGGTGGAAAATTAAATACACTTCCATTACTTTATGAAAACCCAGACATAGGCCACGATATCAAAGTAGAAGTACATAGGTTGAACAATAACTTAAAAATGCATGCCCATAATTGAAAGGGCATACAACCCATCCTGATATTTTTCAAATATTGGGTCATGTTTCATTTAAATTCATAGGAACACCCAATTAGATATTTTAATCATAGGTCTTTTGATAGATGTATGGTTAGGATTGGTTGGAATGTATCTTGTAATATAAATCTCAAACATTAGATTTAAGTCATGATATATGTTGTGTCCAACCTTGTCCAATAAATGAGAGTGTGTGGTGTATGTCATGTGAACCACAACAAATGGGGACATCTCTATAGGAAGCCTCATGTAGCATTTTTCTAGAGGACCAATAAAAATCCCTCAGTATAAAAATAATAATAATTTTTCTAGAAGTTGGCTTTGGATGTAAAGTTAGACTCTTATTGGTTGTCTTATACAATAAGTACACGAGGTCTCCTAGACTAAAAGGATGTTCACTGGTTGGTATACATTGGTAGAAACATGTAAGGCATGATCTCATTCACTGTATGGACTACTCCCAAGAATCCCAACTCCCATTGGGAAAAAAATAAAAGTGATAGAGGCCACACCCACCCAATGTAAGAACCTATCATCCCTATACAAGTAATGGAAAAAGAAAACAAAAATTCCACCATGGGATGAAACCTTACTTTAAATAGGTCACTCGAACCCATTGAAGTCCTTTATATCAAATTTTGATGAATGACTATCTAGCAGAAGCAGTCAACTTTGAGATCATCTTCACATAAGTTTTATAGATTCGACCGGCCAGAGAAGCCCGGGTGGTAAGAGCCTGGTAGGCATATAAAGGGATCAAATTTGAATCAGATACCTATATATCTGATATCTGAATTCAATTTCTTTTGTATGATTTGATATCTAATCAAATATATATCGAAAATTCAAATCCAAACGTAACAATTTGAATTAGGATAATATCTAAATCTGAACATTCAATCCATATCTTTTAAATTAATAGTTAAATATATAGTAATTATTTTATAATTACAACAATATTTGAAACTTGATTCTAAAGTAAGTTACAATAGAATTTAAAGAATGACTTTTTTCAGTAGGTCATCACTTTTTTTTCCTAGTTGCATTTTACAAATTTATACTTATTAAAATAGACGTTAAAGTGTTTTATTCTACAATCTCATCAGCCCATGTAAATTATGACCCCCTACCTTCAATGGAAAGGCTTAGGATAGGTATAACTTTTTTTAGTTTTACATTACATACATAGGCTTTTACATAAACCTTACATGGTTATACCTTCCACCAATGTTGTTAACCTAATAAAATTATGTCTCCTCAAGGGCAACATCAGGACAAGCACAACTCACATTTGTTGGATTACATAAAATCTTGAAAAGCATGCTTTTAGCACCCATCCTATAAATCCATTTACACCATTGCAGACAACAAGTTTAGATGAATATAAAAAAGGAATTTCATTCATATATGCTCGCTAAAAGAGAAAAATACAAACCAAGTATTAAACTTGAATAGTTTGTAGATCAATATTCAACATTGGCATTAATACCATATGTACACTGCTTATATGATTACAAAACATACACAGATCTACAAACACTAAATTTAAATTATGTTGTTGATGGACATCTTGCAATAATGATTAGACCACAATCCCGATCAAAAATTCCATCTCCTATGATCCTGTCCAAGTAAGTGCTTCTTGTAGCTTCCCAACAAATAAGATAGCCATTGGTAATGTCATACAAAAAGTAGGCCTTGCATTTTAGGTTGATACAACGTGCCTTTGTTACCCAGAAATCAAGAAATCACATTATTGATCCTGAATACGCACATATAGAATACAAATACAGTTTATGATAGGAAAAAAACAAATGTAAAAGTTGGGCGAAGATACAAGCATCAAACCACCACTTAAGATATTCATCTTAAGCGTAGGACTTTCAACGATGTTGTTTAAACTGTGGAAGCATAATAAAATAAGTATTGTATATGAAATCCTAAAATACAGATCTTGTATTCGCACCATCAATGTTTCTATTAGGAACAAAATAAACAAAATAAGAAGCAAACAAACTTGGAATAAAGATGGAGTGAAAAGACGGTGGAGAAAGAAGCAACCTTGCTGAAGCAATCACCGAAGAACTAGAGTATAGTCTTGAACCCAACCTCTAAATGGGGAAGCACACTAGGGAAATGATACTCTAGTGATTTTTATCTATCAACCAGCTCACTTAAGAATGTGCTTCCTCAAGTCACCATTATCGACATCCAAGTTATCAAGAAGATAGAATCTTTTACCCCACCAGAAGTTGATAAGCTACACCAACAACACATGCACGAAATCAAGCCTTGTGAGCGACATGGATCGTGGTGCACAAATTGTTGACAACCTAATAATGAAAATAGAATGGGTGGCATCTCTGACGATCTCGCCACTAGGGTTTGTGCAAAAAAACTGGAAAGGAGAAGTAGGGAGTGCCCTGCGGTGGGGCTTGGGGAGAGTGTGGCTGGTACTTTTATATCTAGTTTAAGGTTCTGAAAAGAAAGGAAAAAATCAAGGACACGGTTGGCCCTACCGCTGCCGCCAACAAAATACTTTTCATATTAACATTATCATTCATTTTTAATTTTCTAATTTTGTCAAAATATACAATTAAATTTGAATATTTAACAGATTTATCCGATCTGAAATATCCTTATATTATATCTAAACCCAACCCTTCTAATGTCGAATACGGATTTTTTTTATAATTTTCGGACTCAAATGCGAATCAAATATGTGAATATTGAATATCCATTTATAAATCTAAAGCTCGGTAACTCCCAATGAAGGACCCGAGTCTGAACCACAACGAACGCACTTTATGAATGGAAACCCATGCTTATTTGGGTGGGAGGGGATAACTGGACCATACTCTCTCATGCCTCGATATTTTACCATATTGGGCTCGCCCAAGGTAGGCTCTGTCGATCATCAAAAAATTAGTTTCATAGATTCAGGTTGAATGTGTCTTTAGGGCACATGATTACTGCTGATATACAAGTTTGATAAACTATCAATCATGTTTGGGGTGGAGACAAAATATATGACAACATCATTTGTTGTTGAGGTCAACCTCTGATAGCAACCCAGTAATCGCTAGAGAAGGAATCATCCGAAAAAAATAACAGTTCCTGAAGTAAACATAAAAATGTGTCCTTGGAAAGAAACGATTTCCTACCTCCTCAGCCTTCCTACTATTGCAAAACAAATGAAGAATAAAATATGTGTGTAACAACAACATAATGCCAACGTACATTTCTTTTTAATGGTTTTCTCCATGTAGCATGTGAACGTGCAATGCCTTGTGTTGGTTGTCCCCAGTTCTGCTAACAAAATAAAAGAAATAATTCACATCCACAATTATTAACATCCTTTGATGATAACCCTTGACCATCAATCAAATGACTAATCCACTACTAGTTTGATGACCAAATTAATTTCTGAGGCACAATTTGCTTTCATCTAAGGTAGACAATTAGTAACAACTTTATCATTACTCTAGAGGTGATTGATACTATGAAAAAAAGAAGATGAAGGAAGGGTTTAATGATCATTAAAATCAATCTTGAAAAATCCTACGATAAACTAAGATGGCATTTCATGGAAGATACACTTATAGATGTTGGTCTTCCTCATAATATAATTAAGATTATCATGTCAACTCTGCATCAAGGTACTTGTAAGATTTTATGGAATGAAGGCATAACCATTGAAATACACCCCAATAGAGGAGTGAGGCAAGGTGACCCCTGGCCCCTTATATTTTTGTCATATGTATGTATGAAGAGACTTTCTCAGATTATTAATATCTTCATTGAGAAAGGTACATGGATATCTATTTATATTTCCAGAGGAGGCCCTAAGATCTCTCACCTTTTTTTGTGGTGGCATGATGCTCTTCACTGAAGCCTCTTCCTCTCAGATGGAGAGTATTATTGAATGCCTCTCCTCCTTTGCGGAGTGTTCTAGTCAAATCATGTCTAAGGAAAAATTATGTATCTACTTCTCTACTAATGTTAAAGTTGATAAGTGAAGAAGCATTAGTGACATGGTTGAACTCAAGGTCACCAATGATATTGGGAAGTATCTTGGAGTTACACTCATCCACTCCATAGTTAAGAACATTACTTATGGCTATATTGTTGACAATTTTAAAAAGAAGATGAGTAGGTGGAAAACCAAGAACCTTTCACTTGTTGGGAGGATTACCATGGACAAGAGTGTACTTTGCAAATACCCTATTATTTGATGCAAACGTCTAGTTTGCCTCAATCTATTTGCAACACTATTGATAGAATCCCTAGAAAATTCATTTGGGGCACTACTGACAAACATAAGAAGATCCACTTGGTGAATTAGGAGTAAGTTTGCCTTCCTAAGGAGAAAGGTGGATTGGGTACAAGAACAACTGAAGAGATGAATAAGGGATTCATCATGAAGGTGGGTTGGAGACATTTTTTGAGTCGTCGCCTCTATGGGCCAGAATCATGAAAGGAAAGTATTTCAATAAGTTCAAATATTGAACAGAATCTGACGGTAAAAAGGGATCTGCATTATGAAATGCCAAATGGGGTCTAAGGAAAGAGAGGCCTTATGTGGATTGTTGGCAAGGGGAATAACATTAAGTTCTGGACAGATCCTTGGGTGGAGCAAGATAGCTACCTTTTGAAGTATTATATGCGTAACACTACTAAGACTGATAAATTACAGTCTGTTAATAATTATGTCAAGGAAGATGGTTCTTGGGACTGTAACAAGTTTAGTAGTAAACTCCCCGCTTCTTGCATTCTTAAGATCATTAGTAACTAACCCATGGGCATGATTGCTAAGGATGATGATCCCTACTGGGCATTGAACCCTGATGGGAACTTCTCAATTAAATATGCTTATAAAGAAATCTTGCACTATTGTGATCACGTACCCCAGTGCAAGGAGTTGGAGTAGTATATGGAGTTGGCATGGTACAAAATGAGTCAAAGCTTTTATTTGGACCTTCATCAATCAAAAAAATTTGACCAATAAGGAGCGTAAATGATGACACCTTACTTTCTCTGATGTTTGTCTGATGTGTCAGTATAAAGTCGAGGATGCAATTCATATTACCAGAGATTGTGAGGAAGCCATAGCTATCTGGGTAAATCTAAATGCAAATGAGTACCAGAGTGATTTTTTCACCCTTGATATCCATAATTGGATCAACGGTAACATTAAGCACCAAAATGAGAAGTGGTCAATCACCATTGGGGTGACCCTCTGGTTAGTTTGGGTAACCGTAATAGTTGGGTGTTTCAATAAGTCAAGCAGAATGTCAACCAAATTATGGGGGCTATTAAGAATAGAGTGGAAGACATTACTTCTATAAATGACCTGAATGATTTGTCCAAGGGGAAAAGGACGAGTTTTGTTGCTAGATAGGCTGAACACCCCCCCCCCCCAATGATCAGTGGGTTAAAATTAATGTTGATGGGGATGTGAACAAAACCAGTCACCTGGCTGCAGCTGCTGGCCTTGTGAGGAATCACAATGGAAAGTGGATAGAAGGCTTTATTCTCAATATCGAAAAATGTTCTGCCTTGAAGGCACAACTGTGGAGTATAATTATTGAGGGGTTCAATATGGCTTGGAGGTTGGGTTATAAAAGAGTAATCGTTGAGACTGACTCTAAAATTTCAGCTTAAATAATAAATGGGAACAAGATTCTTAACAATGATTGCAATCCCGTCATCACTCTAACGAGGAATCTGATTGTGATAGACTGAGTCATTCAAGTTCAGCACATCTACAGGGAAGCGAATCGGGCTGCCGACGATATGACCAAACCTGCCCGGAATGCTAGTCTTGGTCTAACTCTTCTTAAGAATCCTCCTCCAGAAATTACTGTTGCCCTTGCTTGGGATGAATAAGGGTTCAAGTCTAGTCGTGCTGTTGACATTGATGTTAATTAGTGTCTTTCTTTCTGTTCGGACTTGTCGTTTATAAATGTATGATCCTCTGTTTGGGCTCCAAGGAGGGGGCGGGGTGAATAAAATACCCATCCACTTCCCTAAAAAAATGACTCATGCACCCATGCATTGTCAACGATAACTCCTATCCATATTTGCACTCAACAGAAGCTAGAACTGCATTTGCAAGCTATCCGTATAGACCTTGCATGTGTTTATCCCTAGAACCAACACCAATCTCAGCACGCATATGTGTGATAAGCAAAAACACCCACATTCCTCATATTAACGTAGCCGGCACGCCTGGCTTCATGTTTTCGAGCTAGCAGGTGGAGAAGTTCCCATACATAGCATGGTTTAGTTACGATTATCTTGAAAAAAAGTTGAGGATCATGAGTGTACACAATATCGACAGACTCTACTATAGAAAACTATTCAAAAGAAGACGACAATGGCGAATGAATTTATAAAACCATGGCGTTGCATATTTTTCTTGGGCCCCATGCGAAGCTTCTTAAGTGCCTTTCTTTCTCCTTGATTTCTCAATGAACATGTAACAAATAAGAGCGCAACTGGTTGTTTAATTTGTAAAACTGAGAGGATCCACTGATCGGAACAGGTAGAAACAGAGTCTACGTGAAGTTAGTGTTGTTCGGAAGTTCGCTGCTTTGGTCATCAAATGGCCACCAGTGATTGAGTTCAAGACAGCGGAGCGATCCAAAGGACGACAGGTTATGGAGACTGGAGTTGACGAGTTGTGCTGTACGGTTGGCGGATTGAGGAGGCCAAGATTAATAAGAATGACAATAGGTTGGGTAAAGAAGGTATAACGTAGGAAGAGTCTAACGTTTGTTGATATTCTCGGATAGAGACTATTGTTATGAGCGGAATAATGGGTGGGAAGGGACGTCAATATACAGCCCAGTGTTTACAGGATATTATGGTGACGGAAACGAATACTCAAGTTTAAATTGATAGAATAATAGATTTATAAAACATTGCTCTGGTACTACTTGAAGTAACTAGCAATATCTACTTAAGAAAATCGTTATCCAATATACAACCAAAATATGCATAATAAAAAAAATTGAAGACACTAGTGACCATCATATTTGACGAGTAGAACGTGAAATAATATAAACAACTGCATCAAAATTAGAGGTAATTGTCATTCTTTCTAAAACTTCCAACGGAGGATGTAGTTTTAGTAAAACTGCTCATACATGAAAAAAAAAACATATATCACACAACGACCGATTAAACTTCAGTTTAACATAAATTACACTCAAAACGTTCAGATTGTCAGAATATGTTTTATCTATGAATAGATAAACATAAAAATTTGGGAAGCATTGCCATAGGATTTTGTAGTTGATCATGAAAACACAGTCTAGTTAACAGTGCACGTTTAAGAAATAAGATAAACTTTACCCACACCAATTTTTATACACATTCATACTTACATATTGAGTCAACGTGTGTCTACTAAGAGAATTGATTATCAAACGCCAAGGAATCTCACAAACATCAACACAAAATTTTTATAACCAAACATATATGGCGAATTTGAAAAATTTTGTACATTCATACAAACGTCAACCAAGAGGCATTTTAGTACCGATTAAATAATAAAAGTGTAGATGTCAGCGTAGATATTCTCCCCAAATAGTTGTGCTATCTTTAACTTCGGTATGCATGCAAGTTATCCCAGTAGACGGTGAGGCTAGGCGATAAGGTATGCCTGAGCGTTGCACATTCGCTGCATTTTGAACTTGTTCGTTTGATTGACATATCACGGCTTCTTGCATATGTTGTAGCTTATGTAGTTCTGCTGCAATTTCCCTCATAGAAGACCGCTCTACTCTTTTCCGTCATAGGCATTGGCTTGTGAGATTCACCACCACTTGCAACTGGACTGTGTTCACTTCGTTTTGAACTCGTGGTTCCAATAGCTCAAACAATCTGTTCTCCTTCATTGATATTACAAAATTATTTGTAAGAGTAATAACTTTATTGTTTCTATTTAACATAGGTGTTTGGCCTGTTAAAAACTCTGCAATGATGACTCCAAAGCTATACACGTCACTTATACTTGTTAGCTGACCTGTTTCGGTACTTTCAGGGTCAACATATCCCCATGTGCCCTTAACTATGGTAGTTTCTTCATGTTCATCCAATGGAATGATCTTAGAAATTCCAAAGTCCGTTACCTGAACACAATAATTTTCATCAACTAATATGTTTGATGATTTAATGTCTCTATGAACAATGGGTTCTGAAGCAAAAGAATGCAAGTAGCTTATTGCATTTGAAATTTCTACTGCAATCCTCAAACGAGCTTGCCATGACAGTGAAGAAACTCGATCTTTGTCGCGAAGGTGTAAAAATAGAGTTCCATTCAGAATGTACTCATAAACTAGTAATGGAACACGAGAGTCTAGACAACAACCTAAAATTTTTACCACATTCGTATGCTTGATTTGGGAAAGGATAACAATTTCATTAATGAATTGCTCAACTTGTCGATCTTCTTCTATTTTTTATTTTTTTATAGCAATTAGTGTATCATCCGGTAGAGTTCCTCTGTATATTGTTCCATACCCTCCTTGTCCTATGATTCTATTCTTGTTGTAGTTGTCAGTTGCCTTCATAAGGTCATTTTCATTGAAAATCGTTGCAATATGGGTCCTATCATCCTGTGATAATATTATATTTTTCATTATTAAACCCCCATTTCTCTCAAATAATTTCTCTCCCAACTTAATTAAGTTTGTCTTCTTGATAAACCAATACTTGATAGAGCAACACCACACCAGTAATAGGATAGTTAAGCAAGAACCTGTATGACAACACTAAATAATGAATGGTTCAAGAAAATATTACATAATCATACTTTAGAAACTCATACAAAATTTCATACCTAGAATGATCACTTGTTATGAGTTTTTCTTTGCATTAGGAGGGCACCCTTTTCCTACTTTATATCCATAACCATCAGTGCCTATTGGGCAAGAACAATGAAAACTTCCAACTATATTGATGCAAAGGTCAGAGCATGTATTTGCCATTGGATCATCACATTTATTGATATCTAAAACAATTAACAAAGAATTGGTGATGAATGATGGAAAAGTTGTGATCCTTTAAGTAAGTTGGTTGCGCTCCATCTTTAACATTCAATTAAGAGTAAATATTTGTATAATCCAAGATAGCATCATTAAACAAGAAATCATATACTCTGGGCATACAAGGATATTACTATCCACATAAGAGTCACAAAAAGTGATAGAGAACTTCAAAACAAATATTTTCCATGCATATTACACTTAAACAAGATATCTATGACTAGGCTTTTTCAAAATAGACCAACTCTACAACGAACAAAAACCATCTTAAGTAGGTTAGAAAATATTATTGAAACAACACCAGAGAATATGCATTACTTTATAATTTGATAAAAACCATTAAATTTTTATGTTAAAGATCTTTGGTTTTCAAAAATTTGATTGTATTTTTCTACTACTGTTGGAAATTTGGTCATATGCGAATGTAATGTCAACTATAGAGAAAATGCAAAAAATAAGGTCAAATAGAAAATTACATTTTGAACTATTAGAAGAATAATAATATTTGGTGAATGGTAATAAAAAAGTAGATAAATGTAATCATTTCTTGTATCTACATAGTAATCACTTTTCTTATAAGGATAGAAAAAATATTATTTCACATAAAAAATGCATGTCTACTTTCACTGCTATTTTTAATTAGTTTAGAAAGACAAATGGAAAAAGTATTCATGGTTTAAAACCGCTCTGAAGGTATGGAAAACCCTATGCCACCCGGAAGGGGCGGCGGCGCAGCGCAAGAAGCAAACCACTCTGATGTTGAAGAAGGGACGAGCATCAACCACAACCACGCAATCCTGATCGGCAACTCCGGTCTCAGCCTAATCTATTCCAGCCATGACAAAGACAAAGCTTCAAACGCAATACATCACGAGCAAGCCATGGACATAGACACAGGAGCCTCTGCAGCGAACCAATTCCCTGACCTTCCTTCTCAACAACGGAGTGAGAATCCTCCCCCCCCAGCAAGCAAAGCAGTCCTACAAGGACATGGTCGGTAAAAATTCATCTGAGAACCACAGATACATTCATATCGATGCCGACGCCTACGATATCGCACTGACACCGGATGACATCATTGTCTCTTTAGACGATGGTGTGCCTGCCTTCGACCTGAAACAGGAAGCTAAAGAAAGTCTGCTGAAACCCTGGCAATTCACTGTGGTGGTGAAACTGCTATCAAAGGAGATCAGATTCTTAACACTCAGAGACAGAATCAAAACTATGTGGAAACCTACTGGAGGATTCAATCTCATCGATTTATCAAATGACTACTTCATCGTACAGCTTCAACGGGAAGACGATTACATGCATGCCTTGACAGGGGGACCATGGCCTCTATTTGGCTCCTACCTCTCCATCCAACGATGGCAACCTGACTTCGCACTTGAAACATCGGCACCACCAAAACTTGTCGCTTGGTTGAGGATTCCAAACCTTCCTATCCACCTATACAGGGAAGTGTTTCTGGCAGAGATAGGGGATCGAATCGGCAAGACTATAAAGGTCGATCTCGATACCATCTCCCAGCGTCGGGGTCATTTTGTTAGATTGGCAGTTGAAGTTGACATGGCCAAGCCGCTTACACCTCTAATCATGATTGACGGAAACCGGTATTGCATCGAATACAAAAATATCCCATTCATCTACATGCACTACGGAAGGGCGGGTCATCTGGATAAGGATTGCTCCAAGAGAATTGCGGATGCAAACGCCGCCAGGGCTGCAGGTGGCACGGAGATGGCCGGTGAATATGTTGTTCAACCACTTGTTCAAGGGCTGACAGACTTCATCTATGCACGCCCAATCCAACGACGCCTGCATACGAACTCAACAAACAAGCAGAATGCCAAAGTAAATACGTCAAATCATTTCCACAACCTACATACTGAAGAAGATGACGCAGAAGCCACGGAGGTCTTTGATGTGCACAAAGTGGCGGATCGGGTGGTGAACGGAATTGATTGGAAGGCAAGAAAAAACAAACTCGAAGCAAAATAAGACAACCAGAGACAATTCTCGTGAAGCTCCAACCCCCAATCACTCTAGGGCAACATCCAAACCTTCACAGACTTCCCAGGATGTCTGCTCGACACATTCAGCAGTTAATCCTACAGGCGACTCCCTTGTATATGGGAGGACGAACTCTCCACATCCCTTGGTAACTACTCTATTTTCTTTTGGAATCTCATCAAATGACACCATTCCTACCCATCCTTAACACAGCCCCAGTCGTAACTCCGTTGGAATCCATCTGCGTAATAGGACAATTCTCAGTATCGTGGAGAGATCGAGAGCTTCCAACAGAAAGAGAGGCAAAACCTCAGTTCTGTAGGACCTGGAGAATGAAGCAAAGGCTATGGGAAAGTCCACACTTCTCGATAGTGATCAATGAAGGTAGCTTCTTGGAACATTCAGGGTGTCTGCGAAAAGGACACCCAAAATGCAGTCAAAGATTTGGTTAATAAGTACGATATTTCGGTCATGTGCCTCTTAGAAACTAGATGCAGTGGACCTAGAGCCCAGGGCATCATCAAGAAGATAGGATTTGTGCATTCTCACAGAGTTGAAGTTGTCGATTTTTTAGGGGGAATATGGGTTCTCTGGAAGAACAATGTCGATTTAAACATTATCCTTTCACACAAGCAATTTGTACACTATAAGATCAATGGCACTTTCTACTCCTTCGTCTATGCAAGCACGACAAGAGGAGGCCAGAAGTTTCTCTAGAACCAGTTGAACTCTCTGTCCCTTTCTATCACGGACCCGTGGGTGGTAGTTCGGGATTTCAATGTTGTCATGTACCCCTCTGAAAAATTTGGAAGCAATACTTTTGATAGTGCGAACAACAGGGATTTCATAGAAGTTGTTGAGGCTTGCTCCCTCTTCCACATAAGATTCACAAAAAGTGATAGAGAACTTCAAAACAAATATTTTCCATGCATATTACACTTAAACAAGATATCTATGACTAGGCTTTTTCAAAATACACCAACTCTGCAATGAACAAAAACAGTCTTAAGTGGGTTAAAAAAATATTATTGAAACAACACCAAAGAATATGCATTACTTTATAATTTGATAAAAACCATTAAATTTTTATGTTAAAGATCTTTGGTTTTCAAAATTTTGATTGTATTTTTCTACTACTGTTAGAAATTTGGTCATATGTGAATGTAATGTCAACTATAGAGAAAATGCAAAAAATAAGGTCAAATAGAAAATTACATTTTGAACTATTAGAAGAATAATAATATTTGGTGAATGGTAATGAAAAAGTAGATATATGTAATTGTTTCTTGTATCTACATAGTAATCACTTTTCTTCTAAGGATATTAAAAATATTATTTCACATCAAAAATGCATGTCTACTTTCAATGCTATTTTTAATTAGTTTAGAAAGACAAATGGAAAAAGTATTCATAGTTTAAAACTACTCTGAAGGTATGGCAAACCCTATGCCGCCTGGAAGGGGCGGCGGCGCAGCACAAGAAGCAAACCGCTCTGATGTTGAAGAAGGAATGAGCATCAACCGCAACCACGCAATCCTGATCGGCAAATCCGGTCTCAGCCTAATCTATTCCAGCCATGACAAAGCAAAAGCTTCAAATGCAACGCATCACGAGCAAGCCATGGACATAGACACAGGGGCCTCTGCAGCGAACCAATTCCCTGACCTTCCTTCTCAACAACGGAGTGGGAATCCTCCCCCCAGCAAGCAAAGCAGTCCTATAGGGACATGGTCGGTAAGAAAAATATGAGAACCACAGATACATTCATATCGATGTCGACGCCTGTGATATCGCACTAACACCGGATGACATCATTGTCTCTTTAGACGGTGGTGTGCCTGCCTTCGACCTGAAACAGGAAGCTAAAGAAAGTCTGCTGAAACCCTGGCAATTCACTGTGGTGGTGAAACTGCTATCAAAGGAGATCGGATTCTTAACACTCAGAGACAGAATCAAAACTATGTGGAAACCTACTGGAGGATTCAATCTCATCGATTTATCAAATGACTACTTCATCGTACAGCTTCAACGGGAAGACGATTACATGCATGCCTTGACAGGGGGACCATGGCCTCTATTTGGCTCCTACCTCTCCATCCAGTGATGGCAACCTGACTTCTCACTTGAAACATCAGCACCGCAAAAACTTATCGCTTGGTTGAGGATTCCAAACCTTCCTATCCACCTATACAGGGAAGTATTTCTTGCAGAGATAGGTGATCGAATCGGCAAGACTATAAAGGTCGATCTCGATACCATCTCCCAGCGTCAGGGTCATTTTGCTAGATTGACAGTCGAACTTGACATGGTCAAGCCGCTTACACCTCTGATCATGATTGACAGAAACTGGTACCGCATTGAATACTAAAATATCCCATTCATCTACATGCACTACGAAAGGGTGGGTCATTTGGATAAGGATTTCTCCAAGAGAATTGCAGATGCAAACGCCGCGATGGCTGCAGGTGGCACGGAGATGGCTGGTGAACATGTTGTTCAACCACTTATTCAAGGGCTGATAGACTTCATCTATGCACACCCGATTCAACGACGTCGGCGTACGAACTCGAAGAACAAGTAGAATTCCAAAGTAAATACGTCGAATCATTTCCACAACCTACATACTAAAGAAGATGACGCGGAAGCCACGGAGGTCTTTGATGTGGACAAAGTGGCAGATCGGGTGGTGAACGGAATTAATTGGAAGGCAAGAAAACAAAACTCGAAGCAAAATAAGACAACCAGAGAAAACTCTCATGAAGCTCCAACCCCCAATCACTCTAGGGAAACATCCGAACCTTCGCAGACTTCCGAGGATGTCTGCTTGACACATTCAGCAGTTAATCCTACAGGCGACTCCCTTGTACATGGGAGGACGAACTCTCCACATCCCTTTGTAAATACTCTATTTTCTTTTGGAATCTCATCAAATGACACCATTCCTACCCATCCTTACCACAGCCCCAGTCGTAACTCTGTTGGAATCCATCTGCGTAATAGGACAATTCTCAGTACCGTGGAGAGCTCGAGAGCTTCCAACAGAAAGAGAGGCAAAACCTCACTTCTGCAGGACCTGGAGAATGAAGCAAAGGCTATGGGAAAGTCCACACTTCTTGATAGTGATCAATGAAGGTAGCTTCTTGGAACATTCAGGGAGTCTGCGAAAAGGACACCCAAAACGCAGTCAAAGATTTGGTTAATAAGTACGATATTTCGGTCTTATGCCTCTTAGAAACTAGATGCAGTGGACCTACAGCCTAGGGCATCATCAAGAAGATAGGCTTTGTGCATTCTCACAGAGTTGAAGCTGTCAGTTTTTCAGGGGGAATATGGGTTCTCTTGAAGAACAATGCCGATTTAAACATTATCCTTTCACACAAGCAATTTGTACAATGTAAGATCAATGGCACTTTCTACACCTTCGTCTATGCAAGCAAAACAAGAAGATGCTGGAAGTTGCTCTGGAACCAGCTGAACTCTCTGTTACTTTCTATAACAGACCCGTGGCTAGTAGTTTGGGATTTCAATGTTGTTATGTACCCCTCTGAAAAATTTGGAAGCAATACTTTTGATAGTGTGAACAACAGGGATTTCATAGAAGTTGTGAGGCTTGCTCCCTCTTCGACTTGGGAGCGAGTGGGGCTCGTACCACCTTCAGGCGTGGTCTACTTCATGAATGCCTTGACAGGGTGCTAGGAAACCGTGAATGGATTGATCATCCTGATAAGAAATGTGTTCAAGTCCTTGAGAAAAATCACTCTGACCATACCCCAATTATGGTGTCCACTGAAAGCCCGTCTGCAACAAAGAACTATTTACCTCATACCTCGGTGAGATGGTACTTGACTCCGGGATATGAGGAGCTCCTACAGAAGGCGTGGCCAAGAGATTGCAACCTGATGTCAGATACCAACATTTTCTTGGCAAAGGCCAACATCTGGGACAAGACTACTCACAAACAAGATAGACGAGACAAGGATCTAATCTCCAATAAAATCAAGTGGAACTAAATGAACCTGGCTCTCTGGTTTAACCATACGCTTGCAGAGGATATGATCATTCTTCAATCACATCTGGACGATATTCTACGTAGGGAGGAAGCTGAGAGCCAGCAGAAGGCTCGTTGCACCTGGATCAAGTTGGGCGATAACAACACAAAGTATTTTCACTCTCTTACAAAAGTGAGAAGATGGAGGAACAAGATCTCCCGTCTAAAAGACACGGAGGGAAACTGGATGGACAAAGATGAGGACCTAAAATCTCTTATCTTAACCTTCTTCTCTAGTGTGTATCAGGAACAGGATTGAGATAAAAGAAAGGTTGAGAGTATCAAGTTTCCTGGCTCCTTCAAACCTCTGTCCCAGGAGGAGCAACTAAGTTTGGCGGCCATTCCTTCTAAAAAGGAGATATGGGATGCTCTTAACTCAATGTCCCCCATCAAGGCACCTGGACCAGATGGAGTGGACGCAGGTTTCTACCAAAGGAATCAGAGCACATTAAGGCATCAATTATGTCATTTCATTCAGGATCCCTTCATAAGGGGCGACCTCCCTCCTTCTTCTACTAACTCGCATATCATCCTTATACCAAAGAACAACGCACCCGAGCAATGCTCTCATCTCAAGACAATATCCCTAAATAATGTCTACACCAAACTTCTCTCTAAGGTGATCGCTTCTCGACTAAAGTTCTTCTTAAAAGACTGGATCTCTCCTTTCCAGTCTAGCTTTGTACCAGGGAGGAGGATAGGGGACAATATAGCTCTCGTCCAGGAAATTATACATTTGATGGAATCAAAAGCAAGCAATCGGAAAATGATGGCTCTAAAGCTCGATTTGGTCAAAGCATTTGATAAATTAAGTTGGCCATTCATCCATGATACGCTGAAATGCACCACCTTGCCCAAAGAGATCATCAATATCATTATGCAAATTAATTGTTATGGGACGTCAACCATTCTTTGGAATGGTGAAGTGGATGGCTCATTCTCTCCCTCTTGTGGTGTCAAACAAGGAGATCCACTCTCCTTGTAAATTTTCATTCTTTGTTTAGAAAGGCTAAGTCAGCTGATCGCAGAGGAGGTCAGAACGGGTGGCTGTAAACCTTTTATCTTTTCCAGAGCAAAGATACCCATCACTCATGCTAGCTTTGCAGATGATCTTATTCTATTTGGGGAAGCGACTCTTCAACAGGCTAGCACAATCTGTCACTGCCTCAAATCTTTCAGTAAAGCATCTGGGTTGTACCTATCACAAGAGAAATCTGCTACTTTCTTCTCTTTTAATACTCCAAGACCAACGAAGAACCAGATTTGTAGAAGGCTTGGGATTCATGAGACGAATAATCTGGGAAAACATTTGGGCATTCCTATTGTGCACAGAAGGAAGAACAAAGAGTTGTTCCACTCATTGTTGGAGAAATTCTAGAAACATATCCTCCAATGGAAAAACAATCTTCTCACGCTGGTAGGAAGGACTACACTCGCAAAGTCAGTTCTTCAGGCTCAAGCATGCTACATAATGCAGTCAATTCAACTCCCAATCTCTATCTATGAGAAAATTGATCAAACTATAAGGAATTTCATATGGAATGGAGGATCGAATAGATGCCTTAATCTGGTAGCTTGGAAGCACCTCAGAAAACCAAAACTTAAAGGAGATATGGGAATAAAGAAGTCAAAGGAATTCAACTCTTCTTTACTTATGAAAATGGCTTGGGATCTGATACAGAAGAGACGGATACCTTGGGTAGACATCATTATGACAGCAAAATACATTTCCAATGGACACCCCAAAGCAACTGGCTCACACCTTTGGCATAGTATAAAGAGCTTCCTTCCCTTTCTGTATGACAATTCAAGGCGCCATGCCATTTCAGGTGTCGATACTACTGTTTGGTCGGACGAATGGGTTGGTCCCGGACTTCTACCTGTCTTGAAGCCAGGTCACCTTATTGATAACACCAATTTTCGTGACGTTTTTTGCCATTATTCTGTTATCAAAACTGCCCTTTTCTGCCATTTTCCTCTATTTTTTATGTAGTTTCACAATAATTAGTCAAGCAATGCTCTCAGTCCATTATTTCCATCTTTTACAGAGTTTCCTCCTATTTTGGCCCATTTAGCACCAATAAGGCTGTTCTGGCCCGCAAATAAGTCCAAGACTGTCTCGGCCCCCCCGACGCCCGATACACATGCTGACCGGCGGGGCTGCGCGATACGACAACGCGCGACGCAAGAATGTCGTGTGATAGGATACCGATGGACGACACGCCTCTTTACCCGACCGGGAGCCGAGCACGCCGCAACTACTCTAGGTGTCGCGCGATATCAGCCACCCACCGGCAGGAGCCTCTCGCCTCGACGCCCGACAGTCGACCTCCTTGTGTCGAGCGATACCGGGCGATACCTGCGTCAGCTGACCACCAATTGAACGGCGGAAAGCAGGACACGTGGCGTTTCGAGCACCATATCTTCTCACGACCAGCTGCCTATAAATAGCTGCTACAGGGAGCTGAAAAGACAGTTCGGAGCTTAGACAATTCGGACAAGCTTGGTCACTTCAGGTTTCGGAGAGTCGAGTGATCTTCGGAGGAGGTTGCGAGAGCAGGCGTATCGTGCTCCAGTGTTCGTACCGGGCGACACTAGGTGAGCTCTTCCCCATCCCAAGAGGGAGGGGACTGGTTCACCTAGGACTGTATCGGGCGACACTGGGAGCCGATATCAGCCGATGTAGATACGCGACACGAGTGCCCGACACCAGTGCCCGGCGATAGGATACGCAGCTCCATGCCCGACACGATAACGAACCCGATACGCTCCGCCCGTCAGGCGTGTCGCCCGAGAGGGTGTACCGCCTGACTCGAGCGTATCGGCCAGGTCCTTGAGTGATGTAGTCGCCCGTCGCGGCGTGCCGCTTGAGAGAGCGTGCCGCCCGACACGGCTGTATCGGGCTAGGCCCCTATCCGATATCGGGCAGGATGGTTATTGTAGCCTGTCGTCCTTCTATATCAAGAAGGCGACACATATCTTTAATTATGTTATTTAAATTCCTTTACTTATGCATTGTAATTAAGACCTTTAATGCTTATAGAAATGGAAATGCTTAATTACTTGCTTCTCTATGCTTGGTGCAATATGTTGGATGACTGCTATGTTTGATATCCGAACTCTAGCTTGCTTTTTTGGATCGCGTTTCGCTTAGCTACCGAATCGTGTTTTCCCGTCGCAACAACTTCGAGAGTTGTGTTGTGGCTCTAGTGTTTGGTCTGATTTTGGAGTACGAGAGTGCCTGGAACGGAGTTGTTTCAGTGACATTCCACTCTAACTTTGAGCCCAGCAACCTCGAGAGGGGTGCCGAAGCTTGGTAAGAGGTATTCGCTCTGAGAGGAGGGGTACAGGATGTTACCGATGCCGCTTGTTTTGCTATAGTCTTATCCTTTGTACCTTGCTCTAGCTCTAGTTTTATCTTTCTGTTTCTATCGCATGAAAACCCCTAAAAATTGCTAAATGGCTAAAACCTGAAATCCTTTAAGTAACTCCACTTGGAGATAGTTTTCTTGTTTTGCTTGTGACATCTTTATGCTTCCCTTATGGGGAATTTACAATCTCTTTTACCTGCCGGAGTGTAGCGTGTCGATTCACGGGTTCTCAACACTACCCCCCTTGTCCCTATGTTCGACCCCGTATATCTACTTTGACCCCGTAAATAAAGTTGTGGGGGCCTAGAAGAATTTGGGTTTATAAATGTAAAAGCTCAACTACCTCAAATCCGCCTAAAAATTTAGGACGCGCGATTTAGGCCAGTCAACTTTTTGGCGCCGTTGTCGGGAACAAGGCAAAAATGGTATTGTAGACGAATCCGAATCCACTAACTACACTCCTGTGCCTCAAGCTTGGAAATGAGCTTGACAGCACCCTTTTTCTTTATTCTTTCTCCTTACTATTATTCTTAGCCTAAGCTAAATAATTCAATTTTATGACTTGATTTTTCATGTCTTTCTCTCAGGAACCCTAAAAGAAAGATCTATGTACCACTGAGATCCGACACCATTCAACCGATCGACTGAGCACAGTCATCGACATCATGCCTCCCCGTGTCAACCCGCAACAAGTTGAAGGTCAACAGCAGGGAAGGCCTAGGGATGAATCACCTCCGCCGAGTGGCAACGATCGCTACGATGGAAATGATCAGCAGGAAGATCAGGAATCGGATCACTCCGAGGAAGGCCACCCCCATGTCAGGCGTCATCACCGTCATCGACACAGGCGACACCAGAACCAAGAACAACAGGGAGGCAACAATAGCGACGATTCAGGCGAAGAAGAAAGGACTTTAAGGGAGTTAGCCTCCACTAAGGCAAACAATTCCAGATGCCCTGTCGTCATTCCGCGATTCAACGCCGCAAACTTCGAACTCAAGCCGTCTGTTATCTCTATGATTCAGAACAAAAGCTTTAGAGGGAGTTCTAAAAATGACAATCCCTATCACCCTTGGATGCTTTTAAGAACATCTGCGATACTATCAAGATGCGGGGGGTTCCCCAGGAGGTGATCTACTGCAAAGGCTTCATCTTCTCCTTAGAAGATAAGGCCCTATCCTGGTATCTTGGGTTACCCCACCAGTCTTTGAACGGATGGGGGAATTGGCGGACGCATTCGTAAATAAGTTCTACCCAACTAAGAAGACAGTGAGAAACAGACAAAGGATAACTTCATTCATGCAAAAGCCTAATGAGAATCTCCATGAAGCCTGGGAGCGGTATCAAGAATATCAGAGGGACTGCCCTCACCACAACTACAAGAAAGGGTTCTTGATCACTACCTTCTATAACGGCCTAACTCCAGAAGAAAGGGTTTCATTGAACGCAGCAGCCGGAAGTGACTTCCTAGGGAAGAAGCCGAGCAGGTCCGAGAAGATCATTAAGAACATGGTCGAGCTGCAAGCCGGCACTAACTATGACAGATATGACCGAAGCCAAGCTAAGAGAAGGTTAGTGAGGCAGCTTCTTTTGAATCCAAGGCGCTGGAGACAATCACTTCTCAGATCCAAAGGATAGCTACGGATGTAAAGCTTCTTTTGAATCCAAGGCGCTGAAGGAATCTGGCGGAAAGGTTAAGAAACAGGTCGAAAAGGTAATGAAATGTGTAACATGTGGAGAAGGCAGACACGGGGTAGACAATTGCATGTACACCCAACCAGACGCATCAAGCGATACCGAATCTGATGTCGAGGAAACCGAGAAGGTGGCTTTTGTAAATTTCAAAAGGTCGGACCATCCTGGTTTCAACTATGGCAACAAGGATGCAGCTGAAAATTCGCATCAGTTGCAAGGCGCCTCCAAACAACCTCAGGCTTTTGAGCAAAGGGGAGGACCAAGCCAATACCCCAGAAACACTCATTTCCCATCAAACTGAGGGAACTTTCAAGCACAGGGGAAGTATCAAGGGCCTAACTGAGAACAAAGCAAGGGCACGCGCCAGGCATACGTGATTGGCCAGTTATTTGATTTTGTTAAGAAGCAAGATACGATCAACAATCAACTGGTGCAGAGTACATTATCAAATTCTGGTGTCTTGAACTCGTTGCATGTACAAGTGGCGGACATGCAGACGCACCAATGCCAGATCGACCAGCAGCTAGCTCAATTGGCTGAAATTGTGAAGAACCCATCGGGAAGGATTCTGTCCAATACCGAACCGGCAAAAAGAACCGGGCAATGACCGCAGAAGCGGGGATGAAGATGCAGGAAGAAGAAACTTTGATCGTCCAGCTGAAGACGTGAAACGCAGCGCTTCTCGGGAGGCAACCCGAGTTGTCTTTTTGATTCCTAGAATAGGACGATTTTACTTTCCTGCAAGAAAAACATTACAAACATTTTGGGATGTAATAAGGCCCGAGTCAGTTCATGCGCCACATGCGCTGACTCAGTTTTGTTGGTCACTGAAGTATTCTATAGGACGGGATGGGTAATGCTAGTTGAGGCCGGGACCTTAGTTTCAGGCCAGTGATGTTTTACCCCGCAACCGCTTTTGTTATCCCTTTTCGCTTTCAAGTTTCCCTTTAGCCTCTGCTCCGAGGGTTGTAACAGAAGGCAACTCTTCCAGCAGGATGCGCAAAATCATGCAAATAGTGTTTTCGGGCATCGCTAAAGCCATGACAAAAGACGCTCCTTCGGGCATCGCAAAATCATGCAAAAGACTGATCACCCTTAGGCCGACGGATGGACTGCCCGTCTCAGGAATGAATTGCCCTATCGGCCGATGCATGCCCGGGATTGCTTGCCGTGTTTTCACCGCCGAGTTTGAGTTTGCTATATATATGAGAACAAGTTTTACCGTGTCGGGCTACCTGAATTACTGTGTTCGTACTCCCGTATCGTGCAAAGGACTTTTGTGCTTTTTACTCCCGTGTCGCGCGACACCCCTTGCCTTCGTAACGTGCGAAAGTCCCGAACTCTGTGAGGTACAGCCCGACAGACCTATCGCCCGGTAGATATAGCCCGGTAGATCTGTCGTGCGGCAGTCTATGCTGCCCAACACGTTCTCTGATTAACATGTATATATTATCGGCCTTGTTAGCTGAGCGGTTTCGTATCGCCCGACATGCATATCGTGCAACGTATCTTTTAGTAACTATTGCCCAATATGCCATGTCAGACGATAGTCGTATCGTCCATTTTTGTATCGTCCTAAAGGTTTTGTGCCGGGCGACACGCTTTTTTTTCTTCCCTTTTATATACGAGTTGTATCGGGCATCTTTTATCGCCTGACACGGCCGCGCATTTGTCGCCCTATCACCTTGTCGTATCGGGCGATACCCATCCCTAGTATCGGCCACATGACTTCACCTCAGGACCTTGTGTGTCGCCCGATACTGAGGGGGGCGGGGGCCAGGAAATCTTTGTACAGAAAAATACCAGGCCACACAATTATTCTTTATTATATACTTCTTTAAAAAACCAATATATTTAATCAAAGTATTTCTTTTTTTGTCCTACAGAGATGGCCCGCACCAAGATTATTGTTGTCCCCGGTGACTCTCAGGGTAGAAGGATCTACCCCGAGACTGCGGCTGAACCCTCCAATGTCGGGCGGAAGCGCCCGAACCCAAGACCAGTCGAGGCCTCTACAACAGAAAAGAGGGCCAGGGTTGGAGAAGCAGCAACCCCAACTCCAATTTTAACTCCAACGCCCCCAGCAGCCGCAGCAATCCCGGAAGCCTTGGCGGTGAGTTTCGAGCCAAGGAACAAAGAGCATACTCACCAGTACGCTGAGCTGGTGCCCAAAATCTACCGCCCCAGCAGGTTATGCCATGAAGCCTCATTTGCTGATCTGGGAATCGAGAAAGGCTGAAAGCCATCCTCGCTGTGGCGGGTCTGAAGAAAATCTGCTTCAGCAGGTCTTCCTCATACACTAGGCTGACAATGGAGTTCATGTCTTCCCTCCACCAGGTGAGAAATTCACCGGCGGAGAGAAAAGAATTCAGAGGGCCAGACAGACTACAAGCCCGACTCTACAATTCGGAGTGCACAATCTCTGAAAAATTTCTGAACCAGATCTTCTCTTCAAGCGAGGAGAAGAGGAACCTGATGGACAACGGTGAGAGAATCACCGAAGGAGACGGGTTCGATCCCGTGAAGCTCTGGAACACGTTAACCGGCAAATCTTCATTCAAGTCGGGAAAGAAGGTAGCTGCTATACACTCATTCTTCTGGAGGATAGTACACAAACTGGTGGCGTGCCTCCTGTTCAGCAAGTACGAATCCAGCAACATATACACGGAAGAGCTCCAGGTCATGTGGCACATAATGGAGGGCCGAGTGATCAACCTCGGATGATTTCTACTGAATAGACTACATCCGATGAAGGAAGCTACCAAGGAATATTGCATGGGTGGCATCGTCAACCTAATTGCAGTAGGACTCGGGTACCCAAAGGAGCCGCGTAGCCTTTCAAGGACGCAAGGCGATGAGGTGTTTGACACCAAGTACCTGATGAGGACCAGCATCATTAGGAGGGGGGGACTATTTCTATAAGTTCGCAAAGACAAATACACTCCTCCCACTCCCTCGCTGCGCCAACTACGATGCAGACAAGTTGGTGTTCACTACAGCCGAGATTGAAGCTGTAGCAAAAGGCGCAGCCCCCACCACAGCCACAAAAGCCCGAGAAGGGGTAGTTCCAGAGCTACCAGCTACAACTGCCAGTAGGGTTGTAGTCTCTCCAGCTATGTCAGCCGCCGCCTCAACAAGAAGGGTGGTAGACGACAAAGAACCGGTGATTGTTGAGGTCACCGAGACAGAAACTTCGGGAGCTGCCGCAGAAGAGATGGCCACAGCCCCGGTCATTTTTGAAATGCCTGAAGAGGCAGAAGAAGAACCTGAGCCGAGCACCAGCAACGCGGTGTTCGCCGAGACCCTGAGGATGGAGCTCGAGGGAGCTCAGCTAACACCTACGCCGCAACCTGTGTCGCCTTTTATAGCAGGAGAGGAGGTCGCCGACAGTGCGGAGGTGGACCGAAGTTCACCCGCACCACAGTCGTCCCCTCGCCGACGAAAAGGCAAGGCGATAGCTGCTGAAGTAGCGCCATCGCCCCGCCTGGCGGCATCGGCGACGCAAACTATTTACGTAAACTCTACCACGCCTGGTAAGCCATCGCATGAGAAAGGGGTCGCGAGGACGGGAGGAAGATCTATTGGATCTTCCCCATCGCTCGGAATGACGCTCGGGCACGAGCTCGACAGGTTGCGGGAGGTAAGAGATACCAACTCTGAAATTTGCATTTCCCTCACCCGCAAATATGCGTCTGTTCAAGACAGGCTGAGCAACCAAGAGCGAGAACTGCTGAGCAGACTGGAGGCCGTAAATTCAATAATGCAGAAAGTTCTCCAACGCCTCGATAAAATCGAGGAGAGGCTGGATAGAGGGGATGACCATCCGCGCCGAAGGCAGCTGAGACGGTCGTCGTCACCTCCGAGCCGTGGCTCTCCATCAACTTCGTCAGCATCTCCCTCGACATCAGCATCACCCTCCTCCTCCAGCGGGCGATCCTCAATGCCCGAGGAGGGGACGCAACCGAAGTCCACCGACGGAGCTCCAGCAGGACGGGTGAGCTCCGTAGGTCCCGAGGAAGAAAATCTCGTGATTCCCCTGGATGATATTGAAGATGATAACGAAGATGTCAGCATCGGGACAAACTCTTCAGACGAGTCCGAGGGAGAAAAGGGGGATGTGTACGCAGCCAATGAAAGACACTTCCCCCGAGGTAGACGATCGATGGCAGACAGATTCCATGAGCCATCAGAGATACCGTCCTTCGAAATGGCCGACTTCGACAGAAGGGCCATCGGCTACCTCTCAATCAGAGACCAGAAATTGCTAGACATGGTCCTAAGATCGCACGCAGATGAAGAAGACATCGTCTGGAGCAACGGCTACTTCTCTGTACGACGGGGAACACTCCGCAACATGTTTCGCTCGACGGCCGTTGTCAGAAAAAGGTTATTCAGGGTCCTCGAGAATGCTATAATAGAAAATATCGATAGTAGGATAGGTCGGAAGAAAATATACTGCGCCACCCCGACCTTGGCGAGAAGGCTGATGTGTAGAGAACTAGACTCCTCTGCGGTGTCCAACATGCTGCAGCACATTGACGAGCATGGCCCTAACCTCGTGTTGGCACCATACAAGCACCGCGACATATGGTTCCTCTGCGTAGCAGACATAAGGAACCACAAAGTCCGGCTCCTGAATTGTAGCCACAACGAGGAGCCGCACTCAGGGATCAGTTTCAGCCGCCCGGAAGACAAAAACATGAGGCTTCTACTGGTGCGTCTTCAAAGAGTTATCAAGCGAGGAGCCAAACGCCACGGCGGCATTTGGAACTTCTTTTCTATTCGCAACTTCCCCGTCCAGGCTGAAGAGGGAAGCGGAAACATCGCCTTAGTCGTCTTAAGTGCCATTGAGGTGTTCAGTACATTTGGCAACTTGAGGGCCCTTAGGGGGCATTGTTTCTATCAATGCAGGGGCACCTACGCCATGTTGCTGATCAAGGACAAGCGCTATTTCCGGGACGTCGGGGTACTGGAGCAGCTGCTGGACAGTGACCTAGATGAAGACTCTTCTCAGTCCAGTAGCCCCTCAGAAAAAGAAGAAGAAGTGGCGATCGTCAAACATGGGGCAGGCAAGGAGCTGATGGTCCTTAAGAAAGTGCACGGGATGGAAGAAACTGCTTCGCCTAAAGCCACGGAAGGGAAAATCAAAAACTTCGACCATTTCTCATGCGCTACACTCACGCAGGAGCAGGTAGATGTCATCCTTCTGAAGTTAGCAGATGCTACCCCGGGGGATGTCATTTACAAGGCGAGCAATGTCGTAGTCCCAATTAATGAGCTAAGGGACATGGTTAAAGAAGGAGGATGTTTGTCGGTATCGGTATTAACCGCTTACGTCCAAATTTTACAACCTAAGTTCGATCATGCATATATAGCCCATCCTATGCTGTTCAACGATGTTTGCCTAGCCGACAAATCAAGAGCACAGAAGCTTTTCCTAGAAGAGTTGGAAAGCAGAGTCCCTAGCCAAGTCTTCCTACCAATTCTTCATTATAACCACTGGACGCTCCTGACAGTGTACACCCGGCAACAAGCAGGAATCTTTTACAATAGCTCGGACGGCAACAAGAACCATCCAGTGCAGTGGACATCAGATCCGCTATCATCCGTCGAACGCTTAACTCGGAAATACTACGACGGGGTGACAAAGATGATACAACCATTCCTGGACACACAAGAAAACAAATGGCACGAACTTCAGTTCTGCCACCGCAGCCCACAACAGATCCCATTATCCAACGACTACGGAATCCACGTCCTGGAATGGATAGCGAATAAAGAGATGCCTGACCAACTCCATCACATCGATTACCACAGCAAAAGAGGAGAATATGTGTGGGAGCTTCAATCTGACGAAGGTGCACTCGTCGGCTAACCCTCACTCGATTAGCATTACCTTGCCTAGTCTACTTCACAACTCTGGGACAGAGTGTGGAGTAAGTTTGGGGGGGTACCATGGTACCAGTGAGGGAGGTACAAAATTCTGTCAAATTTTCTAACTTAATCTTTTGATTCTTTTGTTTATCATGTATACATATATTTGTTCATATAAAACTCTTGGATACATATACATGTTCATATAAAATTTTGAAATTTTGCAAAATTTTGCTTATTTTGTTCTCATACATATGTGCAAAGCTGTTATATTAGTAAAACCTGATGCAACTGCTTGCCAAGTTTATTTTCTTTGCGCTGAATGTGATGCAAGTCATGTTATATCTTTTTGATAGTGCTGCTTCAAATGAACAATAGAATATGTTTTGCCATGCCAAAAATTTCGAAAAATATAATAATCTCGCAAACAGCTAAGAGACGAATATGGAGAAGGAAAAAGATGTCCAAACAGCAAGAATCTCTTTGTTTCCCCTTACGAGACAAAAATCCTAAAAAGAGAGAGAAGCCTTATGAGCATGAATAAAAGAATGAGAGTTGTGCCCAATAAAAGAAAAAAATTTACACACACTTGCTTCCCAAAAGTACCCATCTTTAGGCATGGTAGATCCGGGGCTGTGGTACGTAGGATGTGAAATCACTGCTCTAAAGACAACTGGCTTGGACTGCAGGGACCACTTGCCCGTTAACAGACCCGTACCTGGATGGACTGATGGGAAACAAGAAGAAAACCCAGAAAGCCTTAGCCTACCCTATACACAACTTTCTACCCCGAAAATAAAGCTATTTGGTGTGGAAGCTAACTTCAGAATCATACAACAATGTCTCGCCGAAGCTGTAGAGAATAATCTTACTTAAACAATAAGGCAAGAAAGACGAAGTCTTTTGTTCGTAATGAGGCAGCATTATCTCTAAAGGCATTACGATACTTGTTTTACATCTTATCCTGAGAAGCATACTACGCAAGAAGAAGCATCGCCAAATAAAGTTTAAATATTGATTGAGGACAATCAAAAAGCTAAGTTTGGGGGAGTGGATAACACCAATTTTCGTGACGTTTTTGGCCTTTATTCTGTTATCAAAACTGCCCTTTTCTGCCATTTTCCTCTATTTTTTTATGCATTTTCGCAATAATTAGCCAAGCAATGCTCTCAGTCTAATATTTACATCTTTTGCAGAGTTTCCTCCTATTTTGGCCCATTTAGCACCAATAAGGCCGTTCCGGCCCGCAAATAAGTCCAAGACTGTCTCGGCCCCCCCTGACGCCCGATACACACACTGACCGGCAGGGCTGCGCGATACGACGACGCGCGACGCAAGAATGCCGCGTGATAGGATACCGATGGACGACACACCTCTTTACCCGATAGGGAGCCGAGCACGCCGCAACTACTCTAGGTGCCGTGCAATATCAGCCACCCACCGGCAGGCGCCTCTCGCCTCGACGCCGACAGCCGACCTCCTTGTGCCGAGTGATACCGGGCGATACCCACGTCAGCTGACCACCAACTGAATGGCGGAAAGCAGGACACGTGGCATTTCGAGCACCATATCTTCCCACGACCAGTTAACTATAAATAGCAGCTACAGGGAGCCGAAAAGACAGTTCGGAGCTTAGACAATTCGGACAAGCTTGGTCACTTCAGGTTTCGGAGAGTCGAGTGATCTTCGGAGGAGGATGCGAGAGCAGGCGTATCGTGCTCCAGTGTTCGTACCGGGCGACACTAGGTGAGCTCTTCCCCATCCCGAGAGGGAGGGGACTGGTTCACCTAGGACTGTATCGGGCGACACTGGGAGCCGATATCGGCCGATGTAGATACGCGACACGAGTGCCCGACACCAGTGCCCGGCGATTGGATACGAAGCTCCATGCCCGACACGATAACGAACCCGATACGCTCCACTCGTCAGGCGTGTCTCCCGAGAGGGTGTACCGCCCGACTCGAGCATATCGGCCAGGTCCTTGAGCGATGGAGTCGCCCATCGCGGCGTGCCGCTTGAGAGAGCGTGCCGCCCGACACGGCTGTATCGGGCTAGGCCCCTGTCTGATATCGGGCAGGATGGTTACTGTAGCCTGTCGTCCTTCTACATCAAGAAGGCGACACATATCTTTAATTCTGTTATTTAAATTCATTTACTTATGCATTGTAATTAAGACCTTTAATTCTTATAGAAATGGAAATGTTTAATTACTTGCTGCTCTATGCTTGGTGCAATATATTGGATGACTGCTATGTTTGATATTCGAACTCTAGCTTGCATGTTTTGGATCATGTTTCGCTTAGCTACCGAATCGTGTTTTCCCGTCGCAACAACTTTGAGAGTTGTGTTGTGGCTCTAGTGTTTGGTTCGATTCTGGAGTACGAGAGTGCCTCGAACGGAGTTGTTTCAGTGACATTCCACTCTAACTTTGAGTCCAGCAACCTCGAGAGGGGTGTCGAGGCTTGGTAAGAGGTACTCGCTTTGAGAGGAGGGGTACAGGATGTTACCGGTGCCGCTTGTTTTGCTATAGTCTTATCCTCCGTACATTGCTCTAGCTCTAGTTTTATCTTTCAGTTTCTATCGCATGAAAACCCCTAAAAATTGCTAAATGGCTAAAAACCTTAAATCCTTTTAGTAACTCAACTTGGAGATAGTTTTCTTGTTTTTCTTGTGACATCTTTATGCTTCCCTTATGGGGAATTTACAATCTCTTTTACCTGCCGGAGTGTAGCGTGTCGATTCACGGGTTCTCAACACTACCCCCCTTGTCCCTGTGTTTGACCCAGTATATCTACTTCGACCCCGTAGTCAAGGTTGTGGGGGCCTAGAAGGATTCGGGTTTATAAATGTAAAAGCTCGACTACCTCAAATCCGCCTAAAAATTTAGGACGCGCGATTTAGGCCAGTCAACTTTTTGGCGCCGTTGCCGGGAATAAGGCAAAAATGGTACTGTAGACAAATCTGAATCCACTAACTACACTCCTGTGCCTCAAGCTTGGAAACGAGCTTGACAGCACCCTTTTTCTTTATTCTTTCTCCTTACTATTATTCTTAGCCTAAGCTAAATAATTCAATTTTATGACTTGATTTTTCATGTCTTTCTCTCAGGAACCACGAAAGAAAGATCCATGTACCACCGAGATCCGACACCATCAACCGATCGACCGAGCACAGTCATCGACATCATGCCTCCCCGTGTCAACCCGCAACAAGTTGAAGGTCAACAGCAGGGAAGGCCTAGGGATGAATCACCTCCACTGAGTGGCAACGATTGCTACGACGGAAATGATCAGCATGAAGATCAGGAATCGGATCACTCCGAGGAAGGCCACCCCCATGTCAGGCATTGTCACCATCATCGACACAGGCGACACCAAAACCAAGAACAACAAGGAGGCAGCAATAGTGATGATTTAGGCGAAGAAGAAAGGACTTTAAGGGAGTTAGCCTCCACTAAGGCAAACAATTCCAGATGCCCTGTCGTCGTTCCGCGATTCAACACCGCAAACTTCGAACTCAAGCCGTCTGTTATCTCTATGATTCAGAACAAAAGCTTTAGAGGGAGTTCTAAAAATGACAATCCCTATCACCACTTGGATGCTTTTAAGAACATCTGCGATACTATCAAGATGCGGGGGGTTCCCCAGGAGGTGATCTACTGCAAAGGCTTCATCTTCTCCTTAGAAGATAAGGCCCTGTCCTGGTATCTTGGGTTACCCCACCAGTCTTTGAACGGATGGGGGGCATTGGCGGACGCATTCGTAAATAACTTCTACCCGACTAAGAAGACAGTGAGAAACAAACAAAGGATAACTTCATTCATGCAAAAGCCTAATGAGAATCTCCATGAAGCCTGGGAGCGGTATCAAGAATATCAGAGGGACTGCCCTCACCACTACTACAAGAAAGGGTTCTTGATCACTACCTTCTATAACGGCCTAACTCCAGAAGAAAGGGTTTCATTGAACGCAGCAGCCAGAAGTGACTTCCTAGGGAAGAAGCCGAGCAGGTCCAAGAAGATCATAAAGAACATGGCCGAGCTGCAAGCCGGCACTGACTATGACAGATCTGACCGGAGCCAAGCTAAGAAGGTTAGTGAGGGAGCTTCTTTTGAATCCAAGGCGCTGGAGACAATCACTTCTCAGATCCAAAGGATAGCTACGGATGTAAAGCAGCTGAAGGAATCTGGCAGAAAGGGTAAGAAACATGTCGAAAAGGTAATGAAATGTGTAACATGTGGAGAAGGCGGACACGGGGTAGACAATTGCATCTACACCCAACCAGACGCATCAAGCGATACCGAATCTGATGTCGAGGAAACCGATAAGGTGGCTTTTGTGAATTTCAAAAGGCCGGACCATCCTGGTTTCAACTATGGCAACAAGGATGCAGTTGAAAATTCGCATCAGTTGCAAGGCGCCTCCAAGCAACCTCAGGCTTTTGAGCAAAGGGGAGGACCAAGCCAATACCCCAGAAACACTCATTTCCCATCAAACTGAGGGAACTTTCAAGCACAGGGGAAGTATCAAGGGCCTAACCGAGAACAAAGCAAGGGCACGGGCCAGGAAGACGTGATTGGCCAGTTATTTGATTTTGTTAAGAAGCAAGATACGATCAACAATCAACTGGCGCAGAGTGCGTTATCGAATTCCGGTGTCTTGAACTCATTGCAGGTACAAGTGGCGGACATGCAGACGCACCAACGCCAGATCGACCAGCAGCTAGCTCAATTGGCTGAAATTGTGAAGAACCCATCGGGAAGGATTCTGTCTAATACCGAACCGGCAAAAAGAACAGGGCAATGACCGCAGAAGCGGGGATGAAGATGCAGGAAGAAGAAACTTTGATCGTCCAGCTGAAGACGTGAAACACAGTGATTCTCGGGAGGCAACCCGAGTTGTCTTTTTGATTCCTAGAATAGGACGATTTTACTTTCCTACAAGAAAAACATTACAAACATTTTGGGATGTAAGAAGGCCCGAGTCAGTTCATGCGCCACATGCGCTGACTCTGTTTTGTGGGTCACCAAAGTATTCTATAGGACGGGATGGGTAATGCTAGCTGAGGTCGGGACCTTAGTTTCGGGCTAGTGATGTTTTACCCCGCAACCGCTTTTGTTATCCCTTTTCTCTTTCAAGTTTCCCTTTAGCCTCTGCCCGAAGTATATGGAAGATTTATTGCCCACTCTCCATACTCTCTTCTCTGTCAGGAATCGTCACTAGTAGCCCATCATCTCTGCGCTGACATATGGTCTCTCCCTTTACCTCATAGGGTCATGACGCATCTCTGGATGATGCTTTACAATCACCTTCTCACTAATGATCTCTGTGGGCGATGTAAGATGAATGAAGACCCTAACTGCAACAGATGCAATGGTATTCTAGAAGACAGCCTCCACGCACTACGATATTGTATCGAATCAAAGAAGATCTAGTCTCTCTTGCTCCCTATTGAAGCTACCCAATTCTTCCTAAAACTGTGCGTTGAACACTGGATGGAATATAACATCAAGGAGCTTAAGAAGGTTGAAGGATGGACATGTTTGTTCGCCATCGCTTGTTGGCGCATATGAAAGAACAGGAACGCCTACATCTTTGAACATCATTCAATCCCTCCTAGAATTCTAGCATACCAATGCAAAGTGGATGCAAGGTCAGTCTTATATGCAATGACAAGCACGCCAGCAATCACTGTCGTCATGCCTCCCTATGAGCAACCTATGCACTTATAGGAATCCTCTATCATTCTACATGTAGACGTGGCTACTTCAACAACACTAAATATGTCATGCACTTGTGTTGTAGCTCGAAACAGCTTAGGAGAATGGGTCACTGGCTCATCCTCACTCATACCAGGGACGGACGCAATGGAAGGGGATCTCAAAGCTCTTCTTCATGGGGCAGAATAAGCAATAAAGATCAATACGGCCACATGCATCATCTTCTCTGACTCACGGAACTCAATCCACTGGGTGAAAGGTATCAGCGAGCCACTGGGAAAATTCGTCACATTGATCCAAGAGATCAGGGAAACTTTTCAGAAAGCCAACATAGAAGATATGATGCACATAAAGAGGGATCAAAACAAGCTAGCTGACTTGCTAGCCAAAACCTGTCTAAAACAGTCTGACATAGAGAACATCTGGAGTACTTGACCTATGTTAGGGACAGATATCTACATTTATGATCTTTCGACCTTTTGCACTATGTACCCTTCAATGTAGGAAAGTAACCGGATCACCGGTATTGCTAAAAAAAAAGACAAATGCACTTCATTTTCTATATGTTTGATCTAAAATTCGAGCTATATGATATATGATATTGTATAGCTAGACACTTATCCAATAATTATGCATGAGGTGATTATATGTTAAACCAAAATTGAATTTGGGTTTCTCGCAAGATAAAATATCTTTCACGAAAAAATGTCACTAGGTTCATATATAGAATGATGAGGAAAATGGAGGTATACCTTTGTCTAAGATTTCTTTTTCAGACAATTCATGTCCATTTAACATCATAATCATAAGCATGGTTATCCAAATTACCGCATATTTAATAGTGAGATAGTTCCAAGACATTGAAATAAAAAAAACTTCTCCAAGACATGTTGTAACAGAGTGCCATAACATTGTATGATAGAATTTGATATGTTAGTAAGGTTCAAGGAGGGACTAAATCACATGATTCACAAGAATGTAGTTGTAACAGAGTGCCATCTAATTTTCATGCATTTGTTTATACTTGTAGAAGAGTCAAGGGGGCTAGTTGATTAAGAAAGGAAGTTGAGAGAAAAGAACCATGTATCCTTAATTTCTAGACCTAGTTGTAGTAATCCATGAAGGATAAGTAGATATCTATCATACCCACCTAAAGGATTTTGTTATCATTTAGAACGTTGTCAACAACGCAAAGACTAGAAGTAGATGAAGAATTAGTGGAGTATGTGGAATAGCCTACCAATCCCAAATGAAATTGAGTGTTATTTCATCATTTCTGATGAGTCCATAGAGGCCAGTAGTATCTAGTTACATCTCAAACCTCTGTATGATCTAATTGTAGTCGTTATCCCTAAGGAAAATATTAGAGTCACAATGATCTGACATTATATACATGTGCACATCCAAGACACTACTATAGGGATTCTCCACAAAAATCACAACAACTTCCTCAAGGAAAGAGAGACACAGAGGGAAATTTCATTATAAAAAAATATCAAATAAATGGGAAGTACCACAAACATGTTTGAGTATACATGTAACTATATCACAGTTTGGTACAGATAGAAATTTAGTAGAAGTAACAAAGATAGGAAAAATATATGATACGAACCAAATGATAGGGGTCACATGGCCACGAGTAGTGATATATTTGATGTAATTAGAAAATGTTAAGGTTTTCAATTAATCTAGGTCGTACACACTTCTTTTGTCTCTAGCTTTTTTTGGTCGGTGAAAAATGTGTGTTGCTAGTATTACCAAAACTTTGGGCACTAGGTACCCCAGTACATCAAATAGAAATAAACAAAATATCCAAGGGTCTTTACCCCTCGCAGGGGGATTTGACATCACTAAAAGGAACTAAGATGCTAAGAAAACCTAACAAACTATCGGCTAGGCTCTAGCACTCCAGCCAGCAGAAAGACTATAACGAGTCATGATTACATACATTCAGCGTACCCATAAAAGAAACTACAACTCATCAAAGACAATCACCAGCCACCCTACTTGGGTTTAGCCTTAGAGTATCAACTTTCTTAACCAGCTATCCCGGGGATTCATGAAGAGAAAAACCCCCAAACGGAGCCTCCAAACCATAGTAATAAACCACTGAGATGTAAAAGAGAAAGCAGCAGAATCTGTCCATAAGCTGACCATCAATAAATGTCCTTGAGCTGGGCACTGCCTTTCCTCTACTGGCATTTGATTCATTGCCTGAATATGTGAATTCTAGGTAGATGTCCAGCCCCTCTTCATCAATCAACAACCACCAGATTACAGACCATGCACATCTCTACTACGCCAAGGAGACTAACCAAAAGCTCCAACTCTTGATTCGGGTGTCCAAGTAGAGGCTTGAATTTACTGTAGCAAAGCATCAAACACCTTGAAGGTATTACTACACACAACGGAAGAAGAGCTCAAATAGGAAAAGAAGAAGAATCTACCCCTCCCCCTTGAATCAAACCCAAAATGAGACTCCTATGATCCATGGAGGTGCCTCATCAAACACCTAGAGGGCATTCAAACTCATAGCTACAGAGGAGACACGCTAGAACATCCAGCAAAAGGATTCCAAGGGAAACAATCGATCACCTACAGAAGAATGCACTATAGGAGAAGGCCACCGGAAGGGGATCAAGCTGAAGCCCAGTCACTAGCTGAGGATGATCAGCAAAAACCCATACACAAGAGGGGACTCCTTGAGTGTTGTGAATTCTTGTAGGATGACCGGTGAATATCTACCTTCGTTGGAGAATGGGACATGCCGCCGATCTAGCTAGCGACGGTCCCATCCGCCATTGAAAGCACCAGGAAGAAGATAGGATGGGGTCGGGAGCCCATCACCATCCAGGAGACCCTGGATTTACTTGGAGGAAAGAGGGGGAGGTGCTTGTGAAGGAAAAGAGTGAGCCCTTCCATCACCTGTGAGATAGGATGGCGATGAAGAAGCTAGATCTGGTTGAGAAAGGCACCCTTCCAACCATCATGCTTGAACGAAGTGGAATCGACCAGGTTGACATGCCAAGCCTCTGGCCCAAATCTTTTGTCTCTAGCTTGTAATACCCAAAGTAATATGTCTAACATTTTTTCATTCAAATTAGTTTGTTATGGATATTCCAACTAGAGATCATGACACTCTTGGAGAGTCATTACCTAGGGTGTGTTATACAATTGGAGTCTTTATATCCAAGTAGATATTTTGTCAGCTTGCATTTAATGTGATCATGGGCATTAATTGTTTATAACCTTATTAGGTAAATCAAATTGCTTTACCAAGGAAGTTTATTTCAATTATAGTGATGAGACATAGATCGTCAATAGATATCAAAAGGTGTTGTATCCATGTATGATAAATGTGATGATAGAAAAGAGGATGTTGAGGAAGGTGCGTCAATGGTTCTAAGGACTTGTGATTGATAATGATGTAGAAAACCTAAGCTTACAATAGACACTTATATCTTGAGAGTTTGTTAATATCATCCCTAAAGTATTACAAAGTTTTCCACCATCAATGGATATCTACTTTAGAATAATCATGGACCTACTACTTTGACAAGGTGTCTACCTCCTTATCCAATGGAACCAATTAAACTTAGAACACTAAAGAAGAAAATACAAGAGTTGTTGGATAAAGGTTTGATAAATCCTAGTACTCACTTGAGGAGAACCTTTTTTGTTTGTTAAGAAGAAGACAAACAACACAATAATGTAATTATGGATTGACTATTGGAAAATAAACAGGGTTGCCATGAAGAATAAATATATGTTGCTTATGATTGATAATTTAAAAGACTAGGTGAAGGGAGTGAATGGATTTTGAAATAAAAATGTGTGGCCTAGTTATCACTAGTATAAGATCAAGACTGTGGAGATCACATAAAACAATATTCCACTCTTAATGTGGTATATGTCAATTCTTGGTTATGTCATTTGGACTAATCAATGGTATGTTACCTCTTTAGATTTGATGAGTAGAGTATTATGTTTTCTTATAAATTAGTTCATGATACTATTGATATATAATATCTTGATATACTCTTAAAATGTGGAACAAGAAAAACATTACTAGCATTGCAAGTACTGCATCAACATTTCTTTAGAAATAAATTTGAGTAAGTGTGAGATTCAGTTAGTAGAAATTACTTTTCTTTGACACTTTGTATGTGGTGAAAGATTTTTTGTGATCCCAATAATGTGAAATTTAGTCTTCTATTAGAATAAACACATATGCCAAATGAGATCAACAATATTCTATGATTAGCATGATAAATAGAAAATGTATTCAAGACGTCACTATTATTATGTTCCTTCTAACATGTTGACTAGCATGGTGACATCTTTTTTCTTGATTATTAATTGTGTAGACTTTAGAAGAAAATTTGACCCTAGAACCAACTTTATTACTTCTAAAGAGTGAGAAACCATATGTGACCTATTCTAGTGTGTCAAGGATGAGTCTCAGTGGTGTACTAGTGTAAGAAGGTTAAGTTATCACTTATATTTCTAGACAGTTAATGTAGCATGGGGTAATTGTGTAACACATGACCTAAAATTCTTTTTATTGTACTAGCACTTGGAACATGGTGAAATTATCTATATGGTGAACCTTGTCCAGTGTTAATAGTTCTCAAGAGGTTAAATTACATCTTTATGTCAAAGAAGATGAATGTGAGATAGCGTAGATGAAATGAACTAATAAAGGACTTTGACTATATAATAGACTACCACTGAAGGAAAGCCAATGTGGTAAAAGAGACACTTAGACAAAAATCATCTTCTACACCAACAATGGAGTTATCTTATCTGACATGTATGGGGAGATATACAATATTGAATCTATTTGATATTGTACCAATCTAGGTGCTCAATAAGGAAGAATCCTACAATAGTTACTAGTATAGACTACACTACCATAATAGATATACACAATAGGGTGTGGATCTTGAGACTTAAAAGATTAGATATGAACTGCAATAGGGAAAGAGAGAATGATATCCTTGTAATGATAGAAACATTCTCTATTTAAAATTTAGGATATGCATAATAGACCAAGATGATATGCGGTATAAAATCTTAGAGGAGGAACATATATCCATGTATTGCATGCATTTGGGTAGTACTAATATAAATTAAAACTTGAAAGATCTTTATTGGTGGTTGAGTGTAAAAAGGGTGTGTTGAGTGTTTTGAAACATGAATAATATATCAACAATGAAATATGACATCAAAAACTAGAAGGAATATTGCAACCATACTCTATTCTTGAACTATTACGGGATCACATTGTTGGTGGATTCCCTTCCTCTTACACCCCAATGACATGATTCCATTTGGGTTATTGCATATAGTTAAAGTCAGCTCATAGTTTAATTATAATGATGAGCTATATAGAAAAGCATCTAGAATATATATATATAGAGTCAGGCTAGAATACACTCGAGTGTATTCAGAGCAGAATACACCCAAGTAATTTTTCATGATGCAATATTTTTTTCAAAATTTTAATCCATTGATCGTCTTAGACATCTTTTGAGTAGCTCATACGCAAAATTTGAGCACATTTGGACATTTGTAGGTCATGTTATAAAGACCACAAAAATTATGCATTTCAAATTAGTTTTGCATGTTGATTTTGTTGCCCTTGGATGAGTATATATATATATATATATGGAAGTTTATTGAATACCCGCGCGGGTAAGTTACTTACGCTACCCGTACGGTGGCAATTAGATGTAATTAGTTTCCTTGATATTGAAATCAGTTTCGTCAGTCCCTCGGAAACACCGGATCGGGTCGTCGTTTGCTGCGACGACTCTTGGAGGTACCCGCGTGGGGCGGGGTCGCCGGGCAGCTTCAGGAGCAAGCCTTGGCCGTTGCCATTCACGGTCAGATCTGCCGGCGGCGGTGGCTGGGAGTAGGAGGACTCGTCGACGGCAGTGGTGGAGACCGCTTGGGATCCGCGTGGGCACCAAGGGCAACCTCAGGCGGCGGGTGCGTGTTCTCGTTCCGTTCCTACCTCGGCGTAGGGAGCTACCAGTGGTCGTCTCCCTTCTTCCAGTGCGGGCGTTGGTTCAGTTCGTCATTCCTCCCGCTCTCGGATTCCAGAGCCGGTGTGGAGACCACTGCATCGGTCAGTGTGCCTTCATCCCGGCGTACGCGGTCCATGACGATACTGTCAAGCCTGGCGTTCCTTCCCCCAACCGCCGGCTCCTCACGCCATGGATGGGGCTGGGGCGGTCCGACGTCGTCGTCGAGCAGGCACCGATGCGGTGACCCGGAGGCACTGCTGTCGCCGGAGAGGCTGAACAGAAGAGGTCATGGGTGGTAGCGGTCAATGACCGTGTGTACGCACCGGGAATGAACGGTCGTCGTGGTAGATGGGATGGAGTTAATGGAGGTCTGGTTCAGGCGGGGCAGCATGGCCAAAGATGTCGTGACGCTTTAAATGAGATGCCGGTTCCAGTTGTGGAATGCAGGCCGCAGCGGTGAGATGGGAGAGGAGATCGGAGGGAGAGGTTTTAATGCGATGGCCTGGCTGCCACTGCATCTGCATCTGCGGCGTCGTCCTAGTATGAAAAGCTAGCGAGTAATGGCGGGAGTGAAGAAGAGGGGGAGGAAAAGAGGAGCAGGAGGATCCGATGGGAAAGGGGAGAGAGAGAGAGCAATTTTGATTTTCCAACCAAACACTATGGTGCTTCTTTTTCAAATACATACCAGTCAGCCACGCTTATGAGGTCACCAATCACGTGCTTTCTACACATTTTGGTTCATCAAGGACAAGGTCTCATATTATAATTAGGAAGCTGACCTGCGTGAGCTCTGTGATGACGAAGAAGTAGGCTCTTCTTTGGAAGCATTATGCTTCTGCCTTTGTTTTGTTGTGAGCTTCTTCACGGAATTCGTATTGCCAAATACCTATAATTCATTATTCACATCCATCAACAAGGTCTCAGCTGCGAATTTGCATGTGGTATGCTTGACGAAATGCTCACATGTTATTAAGATCATCACCTCAATTTGTTGCATCACGAAACAGACCGTGAAGCGGCAGTTCTTAACGGAAGTGAGGCAGTAGTGAAGGTCACGCTTAATAATATAATACAGAGGAGGCAATGATCTGTTACTAAACTTAACAACAGATTAAGAAGTTTTGAGTTGGTAGCTGCATGGTAGGGACCTGTAGATGGATCTCCGTGTATTCTGTACAAATACACTCTAGTTTATATCTAGAGTCCAAATTGGAATGCTATATTACGAATTTTAATTGTAAAGCTTTTTAAACAATGCCATTGATTATAGCATTACGTTTTATTCTGTCAATGCCATCAACATATGTGAGTAAATTGAGGATCTAGAATTATAACGGAAAGAACATGTGTTGTATTTCAGAAGCAAGGATCTATTATGGTCATAAAAAGTGACAATTGAATACAATGATAGAACAACAGAGATATCCACACATTGACATATTCATATACTAATAGAAAAAAAATGCATCTGCAAGGTGTAGACTACAGTGCAGACTTTAATGTATAGTTGTATCTGACTACAGTGCAAACTTTAATGTTCTGTCAGTTACTCCCTAGTGCTGTCACAGATACTCTCAGTGTTCTCACAGTTACTCTCAGTGTTATCATAGTTACTCTCAGTGCTATCTGAGTTACTCTTAGTGTACTTACAGTTACTCTCAGTGTCATCGCAGTTACTCTCAGTGTTATCATAATTACTCTCAGTGCGTATCAGAGTTTACTCTTAGTGTTCTGTCAGTTACTCCCTAGTGCTGTCACAGATACTCTCAGCGTTCTCACAGTTACTCTCAGTGTTATCATAGTTACTCTCAGTGCTATCTGAGTTACTCTTAGTGTACTTACAGTTACTCTCAGTGTCATCGCAGTTACTCTCAGTGTTATCATAGTTACTCTCAGTGCGTATCAGAGTTTACTCTTAGTGTTCTGTTAGTTAGTCCCTATTGTGACACTCTCAGTGTAACTCTTCTTAATCTTAGTGTTCTCACAGTTACTCTCAGTGTTATCATAGTTACTCTCAGTGCTATCTGAGTTACTCTTAGTGTACTTACAGTTACTCTCAGTGTCATCACAGTTACTCTCAGTGTTATCATAGTTACTCGCAGTGTTGTCACAGTTACTCGTAGTGCTTTTTTAGTTACTAGTATTGTTTTCACATTTACTCTAACTGCTATTTGAGTTACTCATAGTGCTCGTTCAATTCCTCGCATTGTTGTCATAGTTACTCGTAGTGTTTCACAGTTACTCATAGGTTGAGTAACTGAACAATCACTGCGGGTAACTATCACAAACCTGGAGTAACTGAAAAACACTACGAGTAACTGGAAAAGGACTGTGAGTAACTGAATAAGGACTACGAGTAACTGAAAAGGGAATGCGAGTAACTTAAATAGCCTGCGAGTAACTGTCACAGCCGCTCCGAGTAACTTGAAAAACACTGCGAGTAACTCAAAATAGCCTGCGAGTAACTGAACAACCCTCTGCGAGTAACTGACCAAACACTGCGAGCCATTAAACAACCCTCTGCGAGTAACTGAACAAACACTGCGAGTAACTGAACAACCCTCTCCGAGTAACTGAACAAACAATGCGAGTAACTGTCACAACCACTCCGAGTAACTGAAAAAAACACTGCGAGTAACTGAAAAACCACTGCGAGTAACTGAAGAAAGCTCGCGAGTAACTGGAAAAACGCTGCGAGTAACTGAACAACCCTGCGAGTAACTGAACAACCGCTCCGAGTAACTGAACCAACACTGCGAGTAACTGAACCAACACTGTGAGTACAGAACCATTTCTCTCAGTTACTCAAGCATTACTCTCAGTTACTCAAGCATTACTCTCAGTTACTCAAGCATTACTTTTCAGTTACTCAAGCATTCTGTTACTTTCAGTTCAGTTACTCGCATGGTTGTATCAGTTACTCGTAGTGGTTTCAGAGTTACTCTTACAACATTCAAAGCATAACTAAAAAAACAATGCGAGTAACTGAAGCATTACTCTCAGTTACTCAACCATTAGTCTCAGTTACTCAACCATTAGTCTCAGTTACTCAAGCATTACTTTTCAGTTATTCAAGCATCCTGTTACTTTCAGTTTAGTTACTTGCATGGTTGTATCAATTACTCGTAGTGGTTTCAGGGTTACTCTTATAGCATTCAAAGCATAACTGAAAAAACAATGCGAGTAACTGAAACATTAGTTTCAGTTACTCAACCATTACTCTCAGTTATTCAATCATTACTCTCAGTTACTCAAGAATTAATTTCAGTTACTCAAGCATTACTTTTCAGTTACTCAAGCATTCTGTTACTTTTAGTTCAGTTACTCGCATGGTTGTATCCGTTACTCGTAGTGTTTTTTCAGTTACTCGTAGTCCTTTTTTAGTTACTCGCAGTGTTTTTTCAGTTACTCCAAGGCTGTGATAGTTACTCGTAGGGTTTTTTCAGTTACTCAACCATTACTCTCAGTTACTCAAGCATTACTCTCAGTTCCTCAAGAATTAATTTCAGTTACTCAAGCATTACTTTTCAGTTACTCAAGCATTCTGTTACTTTCAGTTCAGTTACTCACATGGTTGTCACAGTTACTCGTAGTGTTTTTTCAGTTACTCGTAGTCCTTTTTCAGTTACTCGCAGTGTTGTTTCAGTTACTCCGAGATTGTGATAGTTACTCGTAGGGTTTTTTTAGTTACTCAAGCATTACTCTCAGTTCCTCAAGAATTAATTTCAGTTACTCAAGCATTACTTTCAGTTACTCAAGCATTCTGTTACTTTCAGTTCAGTTACATCGCATGGTTGTATAAATTACTCGTAGTGGTTTCAAAGTTACTCTTACAACATTCAAAGCATAACTGAAAAAACAATGCGAGTAACTGAAGCATTAGTTTCAGTTACTCAACCATTACTCTCAGTTACTCAAGCATTACTCTCAGTTACTCATGCATTACTTTTCAGTTACTCAAGCATTCTGTTACTTTCAGTTCAGTTACTCGCATGGTTGTATCAATTACTCGTAGTGGTTTCAGAGTTACTCTTACAACATTCAAAGCATAAAGGTATTCAAAGCATTCAAGAACAATAAGCATTTAAGACAGTTTGCATGAAGGCCGACTTATACGGTATGGACACGTGCAATGTAGACCAACTAATGCGCCTATACGAAGCAATGCTATTGAGTCAAGCACAATTCATAGAGGAAGAGGAAGACCTAATTAACGTGGGGAGAGCTTATAAAGAGAGATTTTGAATCTTTACATCTCGATCAGAATATGACCCATGATAGAGCTGATTGGAAACGAATGATTCATGTAGCCGACCCCAACATGGTTGGGACTGAGACTTAGACGATGATGATAATGATGATGTTGTTATTTTTAACATTGGATAGTTATTTTTTGCGTCCTGGTGTTATTATCAGTGTCGGACACTTACATTTTATTCCAATATGTTACTTAATGTGTCAAATAGCTAATTTCTTTGACCAACGGTTGCTGAATATGTACTTTTATACTATACGGGATACTTTGTTTTGACACATCTATTTCTAATTAATATTTTAACTAAAGAAGTCGTAGTCAATGGTAGCGTTCTATTTTATTACTAAGGCAATATTAAAAGTAAGATTCTTTTGTAATATTATAAACATTTGTTCTTATGCAGCAAAATGCATAAGCATTTTATCAAACACTTTCTATGCAGGACAATGAAGACAATTTCTCCTGTTGGGGTCCGATCCATCTCTGGAAATGAATAAAGACCACAAGCCTTGATGTGACGGTCACGAGCAGCAAGACCGTGGAGGAGGATATCAAACGAGTAGCAAATAATGTAAATACAACAAGCCTCTCCTGTTTCGGCCAAGTCCGTTTGCATCTTGCCGCGAAGGAAGGGTCAATCCGTATCTACGGATTGCTTAGGATACTACAGAAATTGAAGTATCGGACAAGAGGCGAAGGGGTACAGATCTATAAATCACAGATGTGCCGCTGAACTGCGAGAAGGCCACAAAATACATTGTCGCCGACGCCCTCTGTACCTTCTGCACGCGCCGGGTCGGCGTCACACAGGAATAAACGGGAGGGGACAGGACTTATCGGGCTGAAGTTGCTGTGTTGGCACAAGCGGAGTCCTCTTCCATGGCCACAGAGCAGCACTCAGAAGACTGACCGGAGCAGCTGGTACTGTCTCCCTTACTAGCAGCCACCTCCGGCTCCGCCGGTGTGGGGGCGCGGATCTCAAACGCTCGGCGGGATCCGAGCAGCAGCTGCTGAAGTGTCGCCTCGTAGATGGAGAGTGCGTCCAATTTGGGGGTTTTCGTACTGGCCGACTGCTCCAGCTCTAGGCCCTCAAGGGAGGAATCGCAGGGCAGCCCCCGCTCCCAGCATGATTCTTCCTGCGGTCCTTCAGGCCTGTAAATACTTGAGAAGGGAATAATTTATTTTATTTACTACGGATGCCACCGTCTCTATTTGACGGGTAGCGATCACAGGTACCCGCGCGGGCAACGAAAACTTACTCGGAAGTTTATTGAATACCCGCGCGGGTAAGTTACTTACGCTACCCGTACGGTGGCAATTAGATGTAATTAGTTTTCTTGATATTGAAATCAGTTTCGTCAGTCCCTCGGAAACACCGGATCGGGTCGTCGTTTGCTGCGACGACTCCTGGAGGTACCCGCGCGGGGCGGGGTCGCCGGGCAGCTTCAGGAGCAAGCCTTGGCCGTTGCCATTCACGGTCAGATCTGCCGGCGGCGGTGGCTGGGAGTAGGAGGACTCGTCGACGGCAGTGGTGGAGACCGCTTGGGATCCGCGTGGGCACCAAGGGCAACCTCAGGCGGCGGGCGCGTGTTCTCGTTCCGTTCCTACCTCGGCGTAGGGAGCTACCAGTGGTCGTCTCCCTTCTTCCAGTGCGGGCGTTGGTTCAGTTCGTCATTCCTCCCGCTCTCGGATTCCAGAGCCGGTGTGGAGACCACTGCATCGGTCAGCGTGCCTTCATCCCGGCGTACGCGGTCCATGACGATACTGTCAAGCCTGGCGTTCCTTCCCCCAACCGCCGGCTCCTCACGCCATGGATGGGGCTGGGGCGGTCCGACGTCGTCGTCGAGCAGGCACCGATGCGGTGACCCGGAGGCACTACTGTCGCCGGAGAGGCTGAACAGCAGAGGTCATGGGTGGTAGCGGTCAATGACCGTGTGTACGCACCGGGAATGAACGGTCGTCGTGGTAGATGGGATGGAGTTAATGGAGGTCCGGTTCAGGCGGGGCAACATGGCCAAAGATGTCGTGACGCTTTAAATGAGATGCCGGTTCCAGTTGTGGAATGCAGGCCGCAGCGGTGAGATGGGAGAGGAGATCGGAGGGAGAGGTTTTAATGCGATGGCCTGGCTGCCACTGCATCTGCATCTGCGGCGTCGTCCTAGTATGAAAAGCTAGCGAGTAATGGCGGGAGTGAAGAAGAGGGGGAGGAAAAGAGGAGCAGGAGGATCCGATGGGAAAGGGGAGAGAGAGAGAGCGATTTTGATTTTCCAACCAAACACTATGGTGCTTCTTTTTCAAATACATACCAGTCAGCCACGCTTATGAGGTCACCAATCACGTGCTTTCTACACATTTTGGTTCATCAAGGACAAGGTCTCATATTATAATTAGGAAGCTGACCTGCGTGAGCTCTGTGATGACGAAGAAGTAGGCTCTTCTTTGGAAGCATTATGCTTCTGCCTTTGTTTTGTTGTGAGCTTCTTCACGGAATTCGTATTGCCAAATACCTATAATTCATTATTCACATCCATCAACAAGGTCTCAGCTGCGAATTTGCATATGGTATGCTTGACGAAATGCTCACATGTTATTAAGATCATCACCTCAATTTGTTGCATCACGAAACAGACCGTGAAGCGGCAGTTCTTAACGGAAGTGAGGCAGTAGTGAAGGTCACGCTTAATAATATAATACAGAGGAGGCAATGATCTGTTACTAAACTTAACAACAGATTAAGAAGTTTTGAGTTGGTAGCTGCATGGTAGGGACCTGTAGATGGATCTCCGTGTATTATGTACAAATACACTCTAGTTTATATCTAGAGTCCAAATTGGAATGCTATATTACGAATTTTAATTGTAAAGCTTTTTAAACAATGACATTGATTATAGCATTACGTTTTATTCTGTCAATGCCATCAACATATGTGAGTAAATTGAGGATCTAGAATTATAACGGAAAGAACATGTGTTGTATTTCAGAAGCAAGGATCTATTATGGTCATAAAAAGTGACAATTGAATACAATGATAGAACAACAGAGATATCCACACATTGGCATATTCATATACTAATAGAAAAAAAATGCATCTGCAAGGTGTAGACTACAGTGCAGACTTTAATGTATAGTTGTATCTGACTACAGTGCAGACTTTAATGTTCTGTCAGTTACTCCCTAGTGCTGTCACAGATACTCTCAGTGTTCTCACAGTTACTCTCATGTTATCATAGTTACTCTCAGTGCTATCTGAGTTACTCTTAGTGTACTTACAGTTACTCTCAGTGTCATCGCAGTTACTCTCAGTGTTATCATAATTACTCTCAGTGCGTATCAGAGTTTACTCTTAGTGTTCTGTCAGTTACTCCCTAGTGCTGTCACAGATACTCTCAGCGTTCTCACAGTTACTCTCAGTGTTATCATAGTTACTCTCAGTGCTATCTGAGTTACTCTTAGTGTACTTACAGTTACTCTCAGTGTCATCACAGTTACTCTCAGTGTTATCATAGTTACTCTCAGTGCGTATCAGAGTTTACTCTTAGTGTTCTGTTAGTTACTCCCTATTGTGACACTCTCAGTGTAACTCTTCTTAATCTTAGTGTTCTCACAGTTACTCTCAGTGTTATCATAGTTACTCTCAGTGCTATCTGAGTTACTCTTAGTGTACTTACAGTTACTCTCAGTGTCATCGCAGTTACTCTCAGTGTTATCATAGTTACTCGCAGTGTTGTCACAGTTACTCGTAGTGCTTTTTTAGTTACTAGTATTGTTTTCACATTTACTCTAACTGCTATTTGAGTTACTCATAGTGCTCGTTCAATTCCTCGCATTGTTGTCATAGTTACTCGTAGTGTTTCACAGTTACTCATAGGTTGAGTAACTGAACAATCACTGCGGGTAACTATCACAAACCTGGAGTAACTGAAAAACACTACGAGTAACTGGAAAAGGACTGTGAGTAACTGAATAAGGACTACGAGTAACTGAAAAGGGAATGCGAGTAACTTAAATAGCCTGCGAGTAACTGTCACAGCCGCTTCGAGTAACTTGAAAAACACTGCGAGTAACTCAAAATAGCCTGCGAGTAACTGAACAACCCTCTGCGAGTAACTGACCAAACACTGCGAGCCACTAAACAACCCTCTACGAGTAACTGAACAAACACTGCGAGTAACTGAACAACCCTCTCCGAGTAACTGAACAAACAATGCGAGTAACTGTCACAACCACTCCGAGTAACTGAAAAAAACACTGCGAGTAACTGAAAAACCACTGCGAGTAACTGAAGAAAGCTCGCGAGTAACTGGAAAAACGCTGCGAGTAACTGAACAACCCTGCGAGTAACTGAACAACCGCTCCGAGTAACTGAACCAACACTGCGAGTAACTGAACCAACACTGTGAGTACAGAACCATTTCTCTCAGTTACTCAAGCATTACTCTCAGTTACTCAAGCATTACTCTCAGTTACTCAAGCATTACTTTTCAGTTACTCAAGCATTCTGTTACTTTCAGTTCAGTTACTCGCATGGTTGTATCAGTTACTCGTAGTGGTTTCAGAGTTACTCTTACAACATTCAAAGCATAACTAAAAAAACAATGCGAGTAACTGAAGCATTACGCTCAGTTACTCAACCATTAGTCTCAGTTACTCAACCATTAGTCTCAGTCACTCAAGCATTACTTTTCAGTTATTCAAGCATCCTGTTACTTTCAGTTTAGTTACTTGCATGGTTGTATCAATTACTCGTAGTGGTTTCAGGGTTACTCTTATAGCATTCAAAGCATAACTGAAAAAACAATGCGAGTAACTGAAACATTAGTTTCAGTTACTCAACCATTACTCTCAGTTACTCAATCATTACTCTCAGTTACTCAAGAATTAATTTCAGTTACTCAAGCATTACTTTTCAGTTACTCAAGCATTCTGTTACTTTTAGTTCAGTTACTCGCATGGTTGTATCAGTTACTCGTAGTGTTTTTTCAGTTACTCGTAGTCCTTTTTTAGTTACTCGCAGTGTTTTTTCAGTTACTCCAAGGCTGTGATAGTTACTCGTAGGGTTTTTTCAGTTACTCAACCATTACTCTCAGTTACTCAAGCATTACTCTCAGTTCCTCAAGAATTAATTTCAGTTACTCAAGCATTACTTTTCAGTTACTCAAGCATTCTGTTACTTTCAGTTCAGTTACTCACATGGTTGTCACAGTTACTCGTAGTGTTTTTTCAGTTACTCGTAGTCCTTTTTCAGTTACTCGCAGTGTTGTTTCAGTTACTCCGAGATTGTGATAGTTACTCGTAGGGTTTTTTTAGTTACTCAAGCATTACTCTCAGTTCCTCAAGAATTAATTTCAGTTACTCAAGCATTACTTTCAGTTACTCAAGCATTTTGTTACTTTCAGTTCAGTTACATCGCATGGTTGTATAAATTACTCGTAGTGGTTTCAAAGTTACTCTTACAACATTCAAAGCATAACTGAAAAAACAATGCGAGTAACTGAAGCATTAGTTTCAGTTACTCAACCATTACTCTCAGTTACTCAAGCATTACTCTCAGTTACTCATGCATTACTTTTCAGTTACTCAAGCATTCTGTTACTTTCAGTTCAGTTACTCGCATGGTTGTATCAATTACTCGTAGTGGTTTCAGAGTTACTCTTACAACATTCAAAGCATAAAGGTATTCAAAGCATTCAAGAACAATAAGCATTTAAGACAGTTTGCATGAAGGCCGACTTATACGGTATGGACACGTGCAATGTAGACCAACTAATGCGCCTATACGAAGCAATGCTATTGAGTCAAGCACAATTCATAGAGGAAGAGGAAGACCTAATTAACGTGGGGAGAGCTTATAAAGAGAGATTTTGAATCTTTACATCTCGATCAGAATATGACCCATGATAGAGCTGATTGGAAACGAATGATTCATGTAGCCGACCCCAACATGGTTGGGACTGAGACTTAGACGATGATGATAATGATGATGTTGTTATTTTTAACATTGGATAGTTATTTTTTGCATCCTGGTGTTATTATCAGTGTCGGACACTTACATTTTATTCCAATATGTTACTTAATGTGTCAAATAGCTAATTTCTTTGACCAACGGTTGCTTAATATGTACTTTTATACTATACGGGATACTTTGTTTTGACACATCTATTTCTAATTAATATTTTAACTAAAGAAGTCGTAGTCAATGGTAGCGTTCTATTTTATTACTAAGGCAATATTAAAAGTAAGATTCTTTTGTAATATTATAAACATTTGTTCTTATGCAGCAAAATGCATAAGCATTTTATCAAACACTTTCTATACAGGACAATGAAGACAATTTCTCCTGTTGGGGTCCGATCCATCTCTGGAAATGAATAAAGACCACAAGCCTTGATGTGAGGGTCACGAGCAGCAAGACCGTGGAGGAGGATATCAAACGAGTAGCAAATAATGTAAATACAACAAGCCTCTCCTGTTTCGGCCAAGTCCGTTTGCATCTTGCCGTGAAGGAAGGGTCAATCCGTATCTACGGATTGCTTAGGATACTACAGAAATTGAAGTATCGGACAAGAGGCGAAGGGGTACAGATCTATAAATCACAGATGTGCCGCTGAACTGCGAGAAGGCCACAAAATACATTGTCGCCGACGCCCTCTGTACCTTCTGCACGCGCCGGGTCGGCGTCACACAGGAATAAACGGGAGGGGACAGGACTTATCGGGCTGAAGTTGCTGTGTTGGCACAAGCGGAGTCCTCTTCCATGGCCACAGAGCAGCACTCAGAAGACTGACCGGAGCAGCTGGTACTGTCTCCCTTACTAGCAGCCACCTCCGGCTCCGCCGGTGTGGGGGCGCGGATCTCAAACGCTCGGCGGGATCCGAGCAGCAGCTGCTGAAGTGTCGCCTCGTAGATGGAGAGTGCGTCCAATTTGGGGGTTTTCGTACTGGCCGACTGCTCCAGCTCTAGGCCCTCAAGGGAGGAATCGCAGGGCAGCCCCCGCTCCCAGCATGATTCTTCCTGCGGTCCTTCAGGCCTGTAAATACTTGAGAAGGGAATAATTTATTTTATTTACTACGGATGCCACCGTCTCTATTTGACGGGTAGCGATCACAGGTACCCGCACGGGCAACGAAAACTTACTCGGAAGTTTATTGAATACCCGCGCGGGTAAGTTACTTACGCTACCCGTACGGTGGCAATTAGATGTAATTAGTTTCCTTGATATTGAAATCAGTTTCGTCAGTCCCTCGGAAACACCGGATCGGGTCGTCGTTTGCTGCGACGACTCCTGGAGGTACCCGCGCGGGGCGGGGTCGCCGGGAAGCTTCAGGAGCAAGCCTTGGCCGTTGCCATTCACGGTCAGATCTGCCGGCGGCGGTGGCTGGGAGTAGGAGGACTCGTCGACGGCAGTGGTGGAGACCGCTTGGGATCCGCGTGGGCACCAAGGGCAACCTCAGGCGGCGGGCGCGTGTTCTCGTTCCGTTCCTACCTCGGCGTAGGGAGCTACCAGTGGTCGTCTCCCTTCTTCCAGTGCGGGCGTTGGTTCAGTTCGTCATTCCTCCCGCTCTCGGATTCCAGAGCCGGTGTGGAGACCACTACATCGGTCAGCGTGCCTTCATCCCGGCGTACGCGGTCCATGACGATACTGTCAAGCCTGGCGTTCCTTCCCCCAACCGCCGGCTCCTCACGCCATGGATGGGGCTGGGGCGGTCCGACGTCGTCGTCGAGCAGGCACCGATGCGGTGACCCGGAGGCACTGCTGTCGCCGGAGAGGCTGAACAGCAGAGGTCATGGGTGGTAGCGGTCAATGACCGTGTGTACGCACCGGGAATGAACGGTCGTCGTGGTAGATGGGATGGAGTTAATGGAGGTCCGGTTCAGGCGGGGCAACATGGCCAAAGATGTCGTGACGCTTTAAATGAGATGCCGGTTCCAGTTGTGGAATGCAGGCCGCAGCGGTGAGATGGGAGAGGAGATCGGAGGGAGAGGTTTTAATGCGATGGCCTGGATGCCACTGCATCTGCATCTGCGGCGTCGTCCTAGTATGAAAAGCTAGCGAGTAATGGCGGGAGTGAAGAAGAGGGGGAGGAAAAGAGGAGCAGGAGGATCCGATGGGAAAGGGGAGAGAGAGAGCGATTTTGATTTTCCAACCAAACACTATGGTGCTTCTTTTTCAAATACATACCAGTCAGCCACGCTTATGAGGTCACCAATCACGTGCTTTCTACACATTTTGGTTCATCAAGGACAAGGTCTCATATTATAATTAGGAAGCTGACCTGCGTGAGCTCTGTGATGATGAAGAAGTAGGCTCTTCTTTGGAAGCATTATGCTTCTGCCTTTGTTTTGTTGTGAGCTTCTTCACGGAATTCGTATTGCCAAATACCTATAATTCATTATTCACATCCATCAACAAGGTCTCAGCTGCGAATTTGCGTATGGTATGCTTGACGAAATGCTCACATGTTATTAAGATCATCACCTCAATTTGTTGCATCACGAAACAGACCGTGAAGCGGCAGTTCTTAACGGAAGTGAGGCAGTAGTGAAGGTCACGCTTAATAATATAATACAGAGGAGGCAATGATCTGTTACTAAACTTAACAACAGATTAAGAAGTTTTGAGTTGGTAGCTGCATGGTAGGGACCTGTAGATGGATCTCCGTGTATTCTGTACAAATACACTCTAGTTTATATCTAGAGTCCAAATTGGAATGCTATATTACGAATTTTAATTGTAAAGCTTTTTAAACAATGCCATTGATTATAGCATTACGTTTTATTCTATCAATGCCATCAACATATGTGAGTAAATTGAGGATCTAGAATTATAACGGAAAGAACATGTGTTGTATTTCAGAAGCAAGGATCTATTATGGTCATAAAAAGTGACAATTGAATACAATGATAGAACAACAGAGATATCCACACATTGGCATATTCATATACTAATAGAAAAAAAATGCATCTGCAAGGTGTAGACTACAGTGCAGACTTTAATGTATAGTTGTATCTGACTACAGTGCAGACTTTAATGTTCTGTCAGTTACTCCCTAGTGCTGTCACAGATACTCTCAGTGTTCTCACAGTTACTCTCAGTGTTATCATAGTTACTCTCAGTGCTATCTGAGTTACTCTTAGTGTACTTACAGTTACTCTCAGTGTCATCGCAGTTACTCTCAGTGTTATCATAATTACTCTCAGTGCGTATCAGAGTTTACTCTTAGTGTTCTGTCAGTTACTCCCTAGTGCTGTCACAGATACTCTCAGCGTTCTCACAGTTACTCTCAGTGTTATCATAGTTACTCTCAGTGCTATCTGAGTTACTCTTAGTGTACTTACAGTTACTCTCAGTGTCATCGCAGTTACTCTCAGTGTTATCATAGTTACTCTCAGTGCGTATCAGAGTTTACTCTTAGTGTTCTGTTAGTTACTCCCTATTGTGACACTCTCAGTGTAACTCTTCTTAATCTCAGTGTTCTCACAGTTACTCTCAGTGTTATCATAGTTACTCTCAGTGCTATCTGAGTTACTCTTAGTGTACTTACAGTTACTCTCAGTGTCATCGCAGTTACTCTCAGTGTTATCATAGTTACTCGCAGTGTTGTCACAGTTACTCGTAGTGCTTTTTTAGTTACTAGTATTGTTTTCACATTTAATCTAACTGCTATTTGAGTTACTCATAGTGCTCTTTCAATTCCTCGCATTGTTGTCATAGTTACTCGTAGTGTTTCACAGTTACTCATAGGTTGAGTAACTGAACAATCACTGCGGGTAACTATCACAAACCTGGAGTAACTGAAAAACACTACGAGTAACTGGAAAAGGACTGCGAGTAACTGAATAAGGACTACGAGTAACTGAAAAGAGAATGCGAGTAACTTAAATAGCCTGCGAGTAACTGTCACAGCCGCTCCGAGTAACTTGAAAAACACTGCGAGTAACTCAAAATAGCCTGCGAGTAACTGAACAACCCTCTGCGAGTAACTGACCAAACACTGTGAGCCACTAAACAACCCTCTGCGAGTAACTGAACAAACACTGCGAGTAACTGAACAACCCTCTCCGAGTAACTGAACAAACAATGCGAGTAACTGTCACAACCACTCCGAGTAACTGAAAAAAACACTGCGAGTAACTGAAAAACCACTGCGAGTAACTGAAGAAAGCTCGCGAGTAACTGGAAAAACGCTGCGAGTAACTGAACAACCCTGCGAGTAACTGAACAACCGCTCCGAGTAACTGAACCAACACTGCGAGTAACTGAACCAACACTGTGAGTACAGAACCATTTCTCTCAGTTACTCAAGCATTACTCTCAGTTACTCAAGCATTACTCTCAGTTACTCAAGCATTACTTTTCAGTTACTCAAGCATTCTGTTACTTTCAGTTCAGTTACTCGCATGGTTGTATCAGTTACTCGTAGTGGTTTCAGAGTTACTCTTACAACATTCAAAGCATAACTAAAAAAACAATGCGAGTAACTGAAGCATTACTCTCAGTTACTCAACCATTAGTCTCAGTTACTCAACCATTAGTCTCAGTTACTCAAGCATTACTTTTCAGTTATTCAAGCATCCTGTTACTTTCAGTTTAGTTACTTTCATGGTTGTATCAATTACTCGTAGTGGTTTCAGGGTTACTCTTATAGCATTCAAAGCATAACTGAAAAAACAATGCGAGTAACTGAAACATTAGTTTCAGTTACTCAACCATTACTCTCAGTTACTCAATCATTACTCTCAGTTACTCAAGAATTAATTTCAGTTACTCAAGCATTACTTTTCAGTTACTCAAGCATTCTGTTACTTTTAGTTCAGTTACTCGCATGGTTGTATCAGTTACTCGTAGTGTTTTTTCAGTTACTCGTAGTCCTTTTTTAGTTACTCGCAGTGTTTTTTCAGTTACTCCAAGGTTGTGATAGTTACTCGTAGGGTTTTTTCAGTTACTCAACCATTACTCTCAGTTACTCAAGCATTACTCTCAGTTCCTTAAGAATTAATTTCAGTTACTCAAGCATTACTTTTCAGTTACTCAAGCATTCTGTTACTTTCAGTTCAGTTACTCACATGGTTGTCACAGTTACTCGTAGTGTTTTTTCAGTTACTCGTAGTCCTTTTTCAGTTACTCGCAGTGTTGTTTCAGTTACTCCGAGATTGTGATAGTTACTCGTAGGGTTTTTTTAGTTACTCAAGCATTACTCTCAGTTCCTCAAGAATTAATTTCAGTTACTCAAGCATTACTTTCAGTTACTCAAGCATTCTGTTACTTTCAGTTCAGTTACATCGCATGGTTGTATAAATTACTCGTAGTGGTTTCAAAGTTACTCTTACAACATTCAAAGCATAACTGAAAAAACAATGCGAGTAACTGAAGCATTAGTTTCAGTTACTCAACCATTACTCTCAGTTACTCAAGCATTACTCTCAGTTACTCATGCATTACTTTTCAGTTACTCAAGCATTCTGTTACTTTCAGTTCAGTTACTCGCATGGTTGTATCAATTACTCGTAGTGGTTTCAGAGTTACTCTTACAACATTCAAAGCATAAAGGTATTCAAAGCATTCAAGAACAATAAGCATTTAAGACAGTTTGCATGAAGGACGACTTATACGGTATGGACACGTGCAATGTAGACCAACTAATGCGCCTATACGAAGCAATGCTATTGAGTCAAGCACAATTCATAGAGGAAGAGGAATATGTACTTTTATACTATACGGGATACTTTGTTTTGACACATCTATTTCTAATTAATATTTTAACTAAAGAAGTCGTAGTCAATGGTAGCGTTCTATTTTATTACTAAGGCAATATTTAAAGTAAGATTCTTTTGTAATATTATAAACATTTGTTCTTATGCAGCAAAATGCATAAGCATTTTATCAAACACTTTCTATGTAGGACAATGAAGACAATTTCTCCTGTTGGGGTCCGATCCATCTCTGGAAATGAATAAAGACCACAAGCCTTGATGTGAGGGTCACGAGCAGCAAGACCGTGGAGGAGGATATCAAACGAGTAGCAAATAATGTAAATACAACAAGCCTCTCCTGTTTCGGCCAAGTCCGTTTGCATCTTGCCGTGAAGGAAGGGTCAATCCGTATCTACGGATTGCTTAGGATACTACAGAAATTGAAGTATCGGACAAGAGGCGAAGGGGTACAGATCTATAAATCACAGATGCGCCGCTGAACTGCGAGAAGGCCACAAAATACATTGTCGCCGACGCCCTCTGTACCTTCTGCACGCGCCGGGTCGGCGTCACACAGGAATAAACGGGAGGGGACAGGACTTATCGGGCTGAAGTTGCTGTGTTGGCACAAGCGGAGTCCTCTTCCATGGCCACAGAGCAGCACTCGGAAGACTGACCGGAGCAGCTGGTACTGTCTCCCTTACTAGCAGCCACCTCCGGCTCCGCCGGTGTGGGGGCGCGGATCTCAAACGCTCGGCGGGATCCGAGCAGCAGCTGCTGAAGTGTCGCCTCGTACATGGAGAGTGCGTCCAATTTGGGGGTTTTCGTACTGGCCGACTGCTCCAGCTCTAGGCCCTCAAGGGAGGAATCGCTGGGCAGCCCCCGCTCCCAGCATGATTCTTCCTGCGGTCCTTCCAGCCTGTAAATACTTGAGAAGGGAATAATTTATTTTATTTACTACGGATGCCACCGTCTCTATTTGACGGGTAGCGATCACAGGTACCCGCGCGGGCAACGAAAACTTACTCGGAAGTTTATTGAATACCTGCGCGGGTAAGTTACTTACGCTACCCGTACGGTGGCAATTAGATGTAATTAGTTTCCTTGATATTGAAATCAGTTTCGTCAGTCCCTCGGAAACACCGGATCGGGTCGTCGTTTGCTGCGACGACTCCTGGAGGTACCCGCGCGGGGCGGGGTCGCCGGGCAGCTTCAGGAGCAAGCCTTGGCCGTTGCCATTCACGGTCAGATCTGCCGGCGGCGGTGGCTGGGAGTAGGAGGACTCGTCGACGGCAGTGGTGGAGACCGCTTGGGATCCGCGTGGGCACCAAGGGCAACCTCAGGCGGCGGGCGCGTGTTCTCGTTCCGTTCCTACCTCGGCGTAGGGAGCTACCAGTGGTCGTCTCCCTTCTTCCAGTGCGGGCGTTGGTTCAGTTCGTCATTCCTCCCGCTCTCGGATTCCAGAGCCGGTGTGGAGACCACTGCATCGGTCAGCGTGCCTTCATCCCGGCGTACGCGGTCCATGACGATACTGTCAAGCCTGGCGTTCCTTCCCCCAACCGCCGGCTCCTCACGCCATGGATGGGGCTGGGGCGGTCCGACGTCGTCGTCGAGCAGGCACCGATGCGGTGACCCAGAGGCACTGCTGTCGCCAGAGAGGCTGAACAGCAGAGGTCATGGGTGGTAGCGGTCAATGACCGTGTGTACGCACCGGGAATGAACGGTCGTCGTGGTAGATGGGATGGAGTTAATGGAGGTCCGGTTCAGGCGGGGCAGCATGGCCAAAGATGTCGTGACGCTTTAAATGAGATGCCGGTTCCAGTTGTGGAATGCAGGCCGCAGCGGTGAGATGGGAGAGGAGATCGGAGGGAGAGGTTTTAATGCGATGGCCTGGCTGCCACTGCATCTGCATCTGCGGCGTCGTCCTAGTATGAAAAGCTAGCGAGTAATGGCGGGAGTGAAGAAGAGGGGGAGGAAAAGAGGAGCAGGAGGATCCGATGGGAAAGGGGAGAGAGAGAGCGATTTTGATTTTCCAACCAAACACTATGGTGCTTCTTTTTCAAATACATACCAGTCAGCCACGCTTATGAGGTCACCAATCACGTGCTTTCTACACATTTTGGTTCATCAAGGACAAGGTCTCATATTATAATTAGGAAGCTGACCTGCGTGAGCTCTGTGATGACGAAGAAGTAGGCTCTTCTTTGGAAGCATTATGCTTCTGCCTTTGTTTTGTTGTGAGCTTCTTCACGGAATTCGTATTGCCAAATACCTATAATTCATTATTCACATCCATCAACAAGGTCTCAGCTGCGAATTTGCATATGGTATGCTTGATGAAATGCTCACATGTTATTAAGATCATCACCTCAATTTGTTGCATCACGAAACAGACCGTGAAGCGGCAGTTCTTAACGGAAGTGAGGCAGTAGTGAAGGTCACGCTTAATAATATAATACAGAGGAGGCAATGATCTGTTACTAAACTTAACAACAGATTAAGAAGTTTTGAGTTGGTAGCTGCATGGTAGGGACCTGTAGATGGATCTCCGTGTATTCTGTACAAATACACTCTAGTTTATATCTAGAGTCCAAATTGGAATGCTATATTACGAATTTTAATTGTAAAGCTTTTTAAACAATGCCATTGATTATAGCATTACGTTTTATTCTGTCAATGCCATCAACATATGTGAGTAAATTGAGGATCTAGAATTATAACGGAAAGAACATGTGTTGTATTTCAGAAGCAAGGATCTATTATGGTCATAAAAAGTGACAATTGAATACAATGATAGAACAATAGAGATATCCACACATTGACATATTCATATACTAATAGAAAAAAAATGCATCTGCAAGGTGTAGACTACAGTGCAGACTTTAATGTATAGTTGTATCTGACTACAGTGCAGACTTTAATGTTCTGTCAGTTACTCCCTAGTGCTGTCACAGATACTCTCAGTGTTCTCACAGTTACTCTCAGTGTTATCATAGTTACTCTCAGTGCTATCTGAGTTACTCTTAGTGTACTTACAGTTACTCTCAGTGTCATCGCAGTTACTCTCAGTGTTATCATAATTACTCTCAGTGCGTATCAGAGTTTACTCTTAGTGTTCTGTTAGTTACTCCCTAGTGCTGTCACAGATACTCTCAGCGTTCTCACAGTTACTCTCAGTGTTATCATAGTTACTCTCAGTGCTATCTGAGTTACTCTTAGTGTACTTACAGTTACTCTCAGTGTCATCGCAGTTACTCTCAGTGTTATCATAGTTACTCTCAGTGCGTATCAGAGTTTACTCTTAGTGTTCTGTTAGTTACTCCCTATTGTGACACTCTCAGTGTAACTCTTCTTAATCTCAGTGTTCTCACAGTTACTCTCAGTGTTATCATAGTTACTCTCAGTGCTATCTGAGTTACTCTTAGTGTACTTACAGTTACTCTCAGTGTCATCGCAGTTACTCTCAGTGTTATCATAGTTACTCGCAGTGTTGTCACAGTTACTCGTAGTGCTTTTTTAGTTACTAGTATTGTTTTCACATTTACTCTAACTGCTATTTGAGTTACTCATAGTGCTCGTTCAATTCCTCGCATTGTTGTCATAGTTACTCGTAGTGTTTCACAGTTACTCATAGGTTGAGTAACTGAACAATCACTGCGGGTAACTATCACAAACCTGGAGTAACTGAAAAACACTACGAGTAACTGGAAAAGGACTGCGAGTAACTGAATAAGGACTATGAGTAACTGAAAAGGGAATGCGAGTAACTTAAATAGCCTGCGAGTAACTGTCACAGCCGCTCCGAGTAACTTGAAAAACACTGCGAGTAACTCAAAATAGCCTGCGAGTAACTGAACAACCCTCTGCGAGTAACTGACCAAACACTGCGAGCCATTAAACAACCCTCTGCGAGTAACTGAACAAACACTGCGAGTAACTGAACAACCCTCTCCGAGTAACTGAACAAACAATGCGAGTAACTGTCACAACCACTCTGAGTAACTGAAAAAAACACTGCGAGTAACTGAAAAACCACTGCGAGTAACTGAAGAAAGCTCGCGAGTAACTGGAAAAACGCTGCGAGTAACTGAACAACCCTGCGAGTAACTGAACAACCGCTCCGAGTAACTGAACCAACACTGCGAGTAACTGAACCAACACTGTGAGTACAGAACCATTTCTCTCATTTACTCAAGCATTACTCTCAGTTACTCAAGCATTACTCTCAGTTACTCAAGCATTACTTTTCAGTTACTCAAGCATTCTGTTACTTTCAGTTCAGTTACTCGCATGGTTGTATCAGTTACTCGTAGTGGTTTCAGAGTTACTCTTACAACATTCAAAGCATAACTAAAAAAACAATGCGAGTAACTGAAGCATTACTCTCAGTTACTCAACCATTAGTCTCAGTTACTCAACCATTAGTCTCAGTTACTCAAGCATTACTTTTCAGTTATTCAAGCATCCTGTTACTTTCAGTTTAGTTACTTGCATGGTTGTATCAATTACTCGTAGTGGTTTCAGGGTTACTCTTATAGCATTCAAAGCATAACTGAAAAAACAATGCGAGTAACTGAAACATTAGTTTCAGTTACTCAACCATTACTCTCAGTTACTCAATCATTACTCTCAGTTACTCAAGAATTAATTTCAGTTACTCAAGCATTACTTTTCAGTTACTTAAGCATTTTGTTACTTTTAGTTCAGTTACTCGCATGGTTGTATCAGTTACTCGTAGTGTTTTTTCAGTTACTCGTAGTCCTTTTTTAGTTACTCGCAGTGTTTTTTCAGTTACTCCAAGGTTGTGATAGTTACTCGTAGGGTTTTTTCAGTTACTCAACCATTACTCTCAGTTACTCAAGCATTACTCTCAGTTCCTTAAGAATTAATTTACGTTACTCAAGCATTACTTTTCAGTTACTCAAGCATTCTGTTACTTTCAGTTCAGTTACTCACATGGTTGTCACAGTTACTCGTAGTGTTTTTTCAGTTACTCGTAGTCCTTTTTCAGTTACTCGCAGTGTTGTTTCAGTTACTCCGAGATTGTGATAGTTACTCGTAGGGCTTTTTTAGTTACTCAAGCATTACTCTCAGTTCCTCAAGAATTAATTTCAGTTACTCAAGCATTACTTTCAGTTACTCAAGCATTTTGTTACTTTCAGTTCAGTTACATCGCATGGTTGTATAAATTACTCGTAGTGGTTTCAAAGTTACTCTTACAACATTCAAAGCATAACTGAAAAAACAATGCGAGTAACTGAAGCATTAGTTTCAGTTACTCAACCATTACTCTCAGTTACTCAAGCATTACTCTCAGTTACTCATGCATTACTTTTCAGTTACTCAAGCATTCTGTTACTTTCAGTTCAGTTACTCGCATGGATGTATCAATTACTCGTAGTGGTTTCAGAGTTACTCTTACAACATTCAAAGCATAAAGGTATTCAAAGCATTCAAGAACAATAAGCATTTAAGACAGTTTGCATGAAGGCCGACTTATACGGTATGGACACGTGCAATGTAGACCAACTAATGCGCCTATACGAAGCAATGCTATTGAGTCAAGCACAATTCATAGAGGAAGAGGAAGACCTAATTAACATGGGGAGAGCTTATAAAGAGAGATTTTGAATCTTTACATCTTGATCAGAATATGACCCATGATAGAGCTGATTGGAAACGAATGATTCATGTAGCCGACCCCAACATGGTTGGGACTGAGACTTAGACGATGATGATAATGATGATGTTGTTATTTTTAACATTGGATAGTTATTTTTTGCGTCCTGGTGTTATTATCAGTGTCGGACACTTACATTTTATTCCAATATGTTACTTAATGTGTCAAATAGCTAATTTCTTTGACCAACGGTTGCTTAATATGTACTTTTATACTATACGGGATACTTTGTTTTGACACATCTATTTCTAATTAATATTTTAACTAAAGAAGTCGTAGTCAATGGTAGCGTTCTATTTTATTACTAAGGCAATATTAAAAGTAAGATTCTTTTGTAATATTATAAACATTTGTTCTTATGCAGCAAAATGCATAAGCATTTTATCAAACACTTTCTATACAGGACAATGAAGACAATTTCTCCTGTTGGGGTCCGATCCATCTCTGGAAATGAATAAAGACCACAAGCCTTGATGTGAGGGTCACGAGCAGCAAGACCGTGGAGGAGGATATCAAACGAGTAGCAAATAATGTAAATACAACAAGCCTCTCCTGTTTCGGCCAAGTCCGTTTGCATCTTGCCGCGAAGGAAGGGTCAATCCGTATCTACGGATTGCTTAGGATACTACAGAAATTGAAGTATCGGACAAGAGGCGAAGGGGTACAGATCTATAAATCACAGATGCGCCGCTGAACTGCGAGAAGGCCACAAAGTACATTGTCGTCGACGCCCTCCGTACCTTCTGCACGCGCCGGGTCGGCGTCACACAGGAATAAACGGGAGGGGACAGGACTTATCGGGCTGAAGTTGCTGTGTTGGCACAAGCGGAGTCCTCTTCCATGGCCACAGAGCAGCACTCGGAAGACTGACCGGAGCAGCTGGTACTGTCTCCCTTACTAGCAGCCACCTCCGGCTCCGCCGGTGTGGGGGCGTGGATCTCAAACGCTCGGCGGGATCCGAGCAGCAGCTGCTGAAGTGTCGCCTCGTAGATGGAGAGTGCGTCCAATTTGGGGGTTTTCGTACTGGCCGACTGCTCCAGCTCTAGGCCCTCAAGGGAGGAATCGCAGGGCAGCCCCCGCTCCCAGCATGATTCTTCCTGCGGTCCTTCCGGCCTGTAAATACTTGAGAAGGGAATAATTTATTTTATTTACTACGGATGCCACCGTCTCTATTTGACGGGTAGCGATCACAGGTACCCGCGCGGGCAACGAAAACTTACTCTATATGGAATATATATATATATATATATATATATATATATATATATATATATATATATATATATATATATATATATATATATATATATAGTCAGGCTAGAATACACTCGAGTGTACAGATCACACGAATACACTCAAGTGTATTTGCATATAAAGACTATTTTTTGCAAAATGTAAACCATTGATCTTCACTGTCATACTATAACTAGGCTACATACAAATTTTGAGACCATTTGGATGAGTGTAAGTCACTCATCCAAGGGCAATAAAATCGACGCACGAAACTAATTTGAAATGCATAATTTTTGCGATCTTCATAACATGAGCTATACATATCCAAATGTGCTCAAATTTTGGTATGAGTTGTTCATGAGATGTTTAAGAAGATCAACAGATTAGATTTTCATTATATATATATATATATATATATATATATATATATATATATATATATAAACACCCACACCAGGATAAGAAGAAGAAAATCGAGGGAGTCAGAAGGAACATACATCAGTAGCACATGTACATGAACAATAATAAAACCATACACACATGTTCACCATTCAACATATAATTACAACATGAATTGTTACAACATTTGATATTACATATTGAACAACAAACTTCTAACATATACATGTACTACAACTAAACTACAGGATCTTAAGACAACAAGTCCACATGTACATCAGCTCGCCATACAACTCTCACTATCCTGGATCTTCAAGAGCATAACCACAACCTAAACAAAAGATTACATGCGGTACACGTCAGCACAATATTTCATGAATATTGTACTGAGTACGCCTACGTGTCTTTTATATACCTCTCATCATATCTTGGCAATAAGATAAAACTAATATACTTGGCAGTAATAGAAGAATATAAGAAAAGCATATACTTGCACAAGGGTATTCATTAACAAAAGAGAACACATATTTTAGGATTATTTTCCATTATACCTCAAGGCCTTTATGATCACTACCAAAGAGTTAGATTATTTGTACAAGGTGACCACTACCAAAGAGTTAGGTCAGACCACTACCAAAGAGTTAGGTCATATGTACAATGTAACCACTACCAAAGAGTTAGGTCACTTCCAAGCACACTACCAAAGAGTTAGTGCTTTCATATAATGGAACAGATATATTATGTTTCATGTGTTCATAGCCATAAGTACGGAAAATCAGGCAACATATCATATAGGAACAATCATTTCATCCAATACCATATGCCAACTATTTTACTACTCATATAACACAAGCATATTGTATAATAAGCCAAGTAAGAGGTAATGGCGTACCTTCCAAAGAGATAGATCATACTAAACACATATCACAGATGTCAACTATAAGCTTGGTCAAACCTGATCAAAATAAGACCATATACTATCATCAGGTTCTCATCTTATTATATCTCATCTTAACCCTAATTATGTCCATTAGGGTTTCTCTTATCTCATCATGGTATTCTCATGATTATTTGTATTCTTGTCTTGTGATTATCTCACTGATGTCATTTTCTAGATTATGATTCATTATATGAACATTATCTTCCATAGCATTTTTGTGCACATTAATTAACCCTAGGTTACATCATTAACCTAGATTAGGGTTTTATATCACATTAAGAGAAAACATCATTGTATAACATGGATTGTGGTTATCATCCTGATCTCATATTTAATTCTGAGGTTCCAGATACGGATATGAGCTTACTCTGTGAATTTCATCATTTATAGAGCACATATGTATTTATTGCATTTTATTAGGGTTATTAGCCCTAATTAGACATATGGAGTAAATTACAAGATTTTGTGTATCAACATCATGATTACTGACATCAGATGGATTAAAGATATGATTTGTCTTTTACTGGTATTTTCTCATAATTTTATGTCATCATTTGGTATTTATTATCCATTAAACAAGCATTACACATCTTTCATGATATCACTGAGATTTGAGCATCAAAATCCTGATATTATAGTTCCAGTTTGTTCTACGCATTTTTTTGAGAAAAATGGTATATTATATGTATTTTTATGATAAGTGTGCTAATTACTGTGATTTATTGAAGAACTAAGCAAATTCTGGGATTTTTACCTTTTAGGGCCAATCATGTGTTGCCACATGGCAGGGTGCTCCCCTTTGTTGGCGGCCGATTCTTTTGTGGTTTGAACCCGGTTTTTAGTCCTCTGATCGTGGCCTGGTTCACCCGTCCCCCTTTTCTTTCTCTCACACGATCTCGACAGATCCAGAACCGGCGTGCGTTTTGTTCTCTGGATCACGCCGTTGCCGCCGTCTTGAGGGATCTACTCTGGCGGGTAGCTTGAAGCTCCTCCCTCTCCTTCTCGATGCATGACGCCCACCTACGTCCGTCATTGAAGGCTCGTTCTTCAATGCTGCCTCAATTCCGTCGCCGATCTTCTAGAGATGGCAGCACCGCTGCACATCACAACGCCCGGCTCTGCTACCCTGTTCTTCTGCCCAAAGTTGTCTTCGTGAGGCCTAGATCCGGCGAGGAAGCATCTCTCGTCTGCTCAGACTACCTCGTGAGCATCTTGCGGGTCTACAACCGTCTCCTGCTCTCCTTCCTAACGTTCAAAGAGACCGCCTATCGTCTATTTTCCACAGGCATGGCTGTCGTCGTGCTGCTATGCTTTGTGAGCAATGACTCCTCCTCCTCTCGCATCAGTCTCATACAGGGGCATCACATGGTCCTTCTTCATTGTGCAATCCCTCCGCACTCGTACCTCTAAGAGCTCGCCGCCCATGGCCAGGACCTGGACCTGGTTCCGAAGACTGTGCCTGCCTCTTCATCCTCCTCGAGGCCTCTTCTCTATGGTGCCACCAAGGCTGGGCTTACTGGTTAGGAATCCTAGTAACCCCGGTGAGCAACCGTCGCTGCTCCTGGTTCCCCCCCTTCACTAGTCGGCTCACTCGGGAGGAGAAGCAGCGAGAGATGGGGACTCACTCTCTCTCTATGCCTCACCAAAGCTATGTTGTCTAGGCTAGGATGGAGGTGCTCGATATGGCGAAGCCAACTGCCTGGTCTCCATCTCCTTTCACCCCACGATCATCAGTCGTGCCTTCATGGAGGATCACTCACCTCCTCACGTCACCCACGTAACTACAGGGTGGGAGAGGATTGTCAGTCGAATATTCTTCAGATCCAAAGGTTGATAGGAGGCCACGCAACCAATCTGTGACATTCCTTTCTCAAGGATTATAGCAGCTGGATCAGAAATCTAGGGCTGCAAGCAGGCCATGCAGACCCAGCCCAAAGCCAAGAGGCATGACACGGCCTGCCTTAGGCTCAAGCTAGCAAACTTAGTTCTATTAATCATCGATGAAGCATATCATTTCACAAAATTCAAACCTAGATAACGCTTTCTAGGATGCTCCGATTGCCATCAAAATTTAACCATAGCTTCACCATACTTCAAGGTACAATCCATTCGATTTTGGTGCAAAAACTTAGCTATTTGACTTGTCAAATAAATTCCTCAAGAAGGCATAAAATTATGGATCCAGAACATTATATTAACATCATCAACACTCAAACTTATTAAAACATTTGGGATTCTCAAAACAACTCAACATGTGTGACTTCATTTGTGTCATTGGACATTTAGGGTTCTAAAGGTCCACTCCATCACATCCTACACACCTTAAAAGAAATTCCGTCCTCGGAAGTAAGCTAGAAAACTCGCTCTGTCACATCATATACATCTTAAAAGAACTTTCATCCTCGAAAGTAAACCATACTCGTACTTCCAGGGAAAACCTTATCTTTCCTTCATTCATATGTAGGCACTATTCTATGTGTAACATATCTGCAAGGTTACCTAGAACCATGTATCCAAAGCACTATTAGGAGGTTTCAAAAGCATCAAGGGTGAAACCTCATTCCATAGAAGGCTTAAACAAGGGTTTAGAAGCTTAGGTTATGTCATCACATATCTCATATGTTAGATTTTCTTCCTTATCTTTACCCACGCATTAGGATTTCCGCATCATATTATCATGTTCTAAAGGAGTTAACTAATATTAACTCATGCATCAAGGTGTCATCAATATTTTATTTAGCTCATTGTTAGAACATGTTCATCATTGACATATGCCTTTTAGGAGGGAGTTAACTAAAGTTAACCCACATTATCCATCTAGATTACATCAAGGTGTCATAAACGTGATGTTGTGCTAACTGTCAAACTATATTTTTCATCTTTATTAAGCACTAAGATTAGCACCTCATATAACATGTTTCATTTATATGATCGTATTTCATTATTCATAATAAACTGTAACATTTACAAGTGATTTCATCACAAGATTAGTCAAAAATTTCACATTATCATCATTATCGATGTACATAGTTAATCATTTATGCCTTGATATCTATTAAACCATTTCTAGATATTTCATCATATTGCGTCTATATATCACATCTCGAGATTAGATCACATCCTTACATATATTATATAATGGTTGTGCTAAACAAACTTATGAAAGTGTCTTGTTAAACATATATCAAAACTTTTATCTAGTCCAACTGAGGTTCTTCTAACCCATACCACGAGGGTAGTATCGTGCTCAGTCTCTCTGAGCTAACTCAACCCTATGAGTATCTTATACGCATATACTTTATCTTTTCTCTGTGATCTAGGGTTATCGGATTACCTCATTGGCACTAAAGATAGCTTCAAAGCTCTAGCCACATAAGCACAAACCAAAACATGATATGACATGATGTTCTCATCACAGGCCTTCTACCCATGAAACACTATATCTCAAAGCTCTCTTATATGCACCACTAGATTCCTATGTGGGAAACGACCAACCCGAGCATGAGGCTTCACAGAAACTAACATAGCTACCTCCTCCAGGGTCTTGGGCTCTCTCCCTCACCCAGATGGAAGGCACTCATATTGATGTTCGCATGCGCATATAAAGAGCCTCTCTATCTCTAGGGTTTGGTCCTCCCAAGGACATCTAGGGTTCCACAAACTGTAGGAATAATGCATAAAGCAACTCAACTCATTCACTCATGAGTAGTCTAGTTTAGGACATATCATATCACATATCTCATAATTCTCATATCTTGGAGTTTAGGTTCTCTAACCTTCTCCCAATGGGTCTCACTCTCTCTGGAGTTAACCCCGAAACTGGTCCTAACACTAGAGGTCCTCCTTCATAAAAGAGATTGAGGCTCGTGCTGACTCACAACCTTGTCTTAACTTAGCATATCTTATCTCATAAAAGAACTCATACTTTCATCATCAAAACTTATCTCAAATCCTCAAAAACAAACATAGATCATCATAACCATCTATATAAGACTTAGACCGTATCATCAAAGTTATTTCATCTATTCCATCTATCATATATATTCCGACAAGGCTCTAGACATCTAATCTAAAACTACCCTCTCTTCTAGACTAATGTCATTCACTTTCACTTAGGTTGCATGACCACCTCCTGCTCGTACATGTGTGGGGACACATTTTTGTAATACATATACATAATAAAATATTATATAGTTTTTCTCTGAAAAACAAACGTCAGAGAAAACTATCGAGGTTCGATCCGTTTGGAATCAAAAACCAAATCCTGAAACGAGTGTCCCACCCATAGTAGAGAGTCCAATGTCATGAAAACTAGTGAAAAGGGTGAGAACAAGGGGTAGACTAGTGTAGCTACTCTAGACAACGTGCGCAATATGTCTAGGGTTTCTCTTCCTTTTATGTACGTCGTTTCCAAGTAGTGCAATGTTCCATACCGCTGCACTACAAGGAAAGAACGACATCTAAGGACTTGCTACTCAACAAGCACCACTCTAGACCTAGTTCTCGGACATCTAGGTGCTAACCTAGAGGCTAGGTCAGATCTAGTCTCTAAAAGACGACTAATCTAACCCTAAAGGATTATTAAGGTTCAAGGTTCTTTAGTTTTGAGTTGCTTAATGAGCAAATGTCAGGCTTTGCTATTATTCATGCTCTGATACCACCTGTGATGTCCTCGGATTTTCTAAAACTTAATATGATGTGTGACGTCCAAGTTGAAACCCTCACCTCAGCGAGAATCTCAATTTAAACACCCACACCAGGATAAGAAGAAGAAAATTGAGGGAGTCAGAAGGAACATAAATCAGTAGCACATGTACATGAACAATAATAAAACCATACACACATGTTCACCATTCAACATATAATTACAACATGAATTGTTACAACATTTGATATTACATATTGAACAGCAAACTTCTAACATATACATGTACTACAACTAAACTACAGGATCTTAAGACAACAGGTCCACATGTACATCAGCTCGCCATACAACTCTCACTATCCTGGATCTTCAAGAGCATAACCACAACCTAAACAAAAGATTACATGTGGTACACGTCAGCACAATATTTCATGAATATTATACTGAGTACGCCTACGTGTCTTTTATAAACCTCTCATCATATCTTTGCAATAAGATAAAACTAATATACTTGGCAGTAACAGAAGAATATAAGAAAAGCATATACTTGCACAAGGGTATTCATTAACAAAAGAGAACACATATTTTAGGGTTATTTTCCATTATATCTCAAGGCCTTTATGATCACTACCAAAGAGTTAGATCATTTGTACAAGGTGACCACTACCAAAGAGTTAGGTCATATGTACAATGTGACCACTACCAAAGAGTTAGGTCACTTCCAAGCACACTACTAAAGAGTTAGTGCTTTCATATAATGGAACAGATATATTATGTTTCATGTGTTCATAGCCATAAGTACGGAAAATCAGGCAACATATCATACAGGAACAATCATTTCATCCAATAACATATGCCAAGTATTTTACTACTCATATAACACAAGCATATTGTATAATAAGCCAAGTAAGAGGTAATGGTGTACCTTCCAAAGAGATAGATCATACTAAACACATATCACTGATGTCAACTATAAGCTTGGTCAAACCTGATCAAAACAAGACCATATACTATCATCAGGTTCTCATCTTATTATATCTCATCTTAACCCTAATTATGTCCATTAGGGTTTCTCTTATCTCATTATGGTATTCTCATGATTATTTGTATTCTTGTCTTGTGATTATCTCACTGATGCCATTTTCTAGATTATGATTCATTATCTGAACACTATCTTCCATAGCATTTTTGTGCACATTAATTAACCCTAGGTTACATCATTAACCTAGATTAGGGTTTTATATCACATTAAGAGAAAACATCATTGTATAACATGGATTGTGGTTATCATCCTGATCTCATATTTAATTCTGAGGTTCCAGATACTGATATGAGCTTACTCTGTGAATTTCATCATTTATAGAGCACATATGTATTTATTGCATTTTATTAGGGTTATTAGCCCTAATTAGACATATGGAGTAAATTACAAGATTTTGTGTATCAACATCATGATTACTAACATCAGATGGATTACAGATATGATTTGTCACTTACTGGTATTTTCTCATAATTTTATGTCATCATTTGGTATTTATTATCCACTAAACAAGCATTACACATCTTTCATGGTATCACTGAGATTTGAGCATCAAAATCCTAATATTATAGTTCCAGGTTGTTCTACGCATTTTTCTGAGAAAAACAGTATATTATATGTATTTTTCTGATAAGTGTGCTAATTACTGTGATTTATTAAAGAACTAAGCAAATTCTGGGATTTTTACCTTTTAGGGCCAATCACGTGTTGCCACATGGCAGGGCGCTCCCCTTTGCTGGCGGTCGGTTCTTTTGTGGTTTGAACCCGGTTTTTAGTCCTCTGATCGGGGCCTGCTTCACCCATCCCCCTTTTCTTTCTCTCACGTGATCTCGACAGGTCCAGAACCGGCGTGCGTTTTGTTCTCTGGATCACGCCGCTGCCGCCGTTTGGAGGGATCTGCTCCGGTGGGTATCTTGAAGCTCCTCCTTCTCCTTCTCGACGCACGACGCCCACCTGCGTCCATCATTGAAGTCTCGTTCTTCAATGCTGCCTCAATTCCGTCGCCGATCTTCTAGAGATGGCAGCAGCACTGCACATCACAACGCCCGACTCTGCTACCCCGTTCTTCTGCCCAAAGTTGTCTTCGCAAGGCCTAGATCCGGTGAGGAAGCAGCTCTCGTCTACTCAGACTACCTCGTGAGCATTTTATGGGTCTACAACCGTCTCCTTCTCTCCTTCCTAATGTTCAAAGAGACCGCCTATCGTCTATTTTCCACAGGCATGGCTGACGTCGTGCTGATGTGCTTTGTGAGCAATGACTCCTCCTCCTCTCGCATCAGTCTCATATAGGGGCGTCACCTGGTCCTTCTTCATAGTGGAATCCCTCCGCACTCGTACCTCTAAGAGCTCGCCGCCCATGGCCAGGACCTGGACCTGGTTCCGAAGATTGTGCCTGCCTCTTCATCCTCCTCGAGGCCTCTTCTCTATGGCGCCACCGAGGCTAGGCTTACTGGTTAGGAATCTTAGCAACCCCGGTGAGCAACCACCGCTGCTCCTGGTTCCCCCCCTTCACTAGTCGGCTCACTCAGGAGGAGAAGCAGTGAGAGATGGGGACTCACTCTCTCTCTATGCCTCACCAAAGCTATGCTGTCTAGGCTAGGATGGAGGTGCTCGATATGGAGAAGCCAACTGCCTGGTCTCCAGCTCCTTTCACCCCACGATCATCAGTCATGCCTTCATGGAGGATCACTCACCTCCTCACGTCAACCACATAACTACAGGGTGGGAGAGGATTGTCAGTCGACTATTCTTCAGATCCAAAGGTTGATAGGAGGCCATGCAACCAATCCGTGACATTCCTTTCTCAAGGATTATAGCAGCTGGTTCGGCAATCTAGGGCTGCAAGCAGGCCGCGCAGACCCAGCCCAAAGCCAAGAGGCATGACACGGCCTACCTTAGGCTCAAGCTAGCAAACTTAGTTCTATTAATCATCGATGAAGCATATCATTTCACAAAATTCAAACCTAGATAACTCTTTCTAGGATGCTCCGATTGCCACCAAAATTTAACCATAGCTTCACCATACTTCCAGATACAATCCATTCGATTTTGGTGCAAAAACTCAACTATTTGACTTGTCAAATAAATTCCTCAAGAAGGCATAAAATTATGGATCCAAAACATTATGTTAACATCATCAACACTCAAACTTATTAAAATATTTGGGATTCTCAAAACAACTCAACATGTGTGACTTCACTTGTATCATTGGACATTTAGGGTTCTAAAAGTCCACTCCATCACATACACACACACACACACACACACACACATATATATATATATATATATATATATATGTGTGTGTGTGTGTGTGTGTGTGTTTGTAAATATATATATATGTGTGTGTGTGTGTGTGTTTGGATATATATATATATATACAAACACACACAGAGATATATATATATATATATATATATATATATATATATATATATATATATGTGTGTGTGTGTGTATGTGTGTGTGTCTATATATATATATATATATATATATATATCTATATATATATATATATATATATATATATATATATATATATATATACATATATATACATATATATACATACATATATATTATACATATATATACATATATATATTATATATATAATCATATATATATACATATATATACATATCTATATATATTATATATAATATATAAAATGTATGTATATATAATATTATATATATATATATATCTTCGCTACCCGTACGGGTAACTAAGATTCACTACCCGTGCATCAGTTTTGTAATAGGTAGACATGCATTTGTAATGAGATGGTCCAAATTTGTAATGAGACAATCAAAATTGTAATACAAAGACTCATTTTGTATTATAGCGTTGTTACAGTCATAAATATATATTTTACAGCCAAAATGTAAGGATCGGAGAAACCAACCGATTTGAAGAAGCACAAATGTCAAAGAAAACATCTTCTAAGGGAGTGATAAGTAATTTCTTCCTTATGTTATTAAATTGATCTAATGGAAGTGGTTTTGTGAAAATATCAGCCAATTGATCTTCCGTATCAACATGATCAAGGGATACATATTTTTTAGAAATATGATCCCTTAGAAAATGATGGCAGATTTGAATATGTTTGGCACGGCTGTGTAAAATAGGAGTATGTGCTAAGTTTATAGCACTTTTATTGTCACAAAAGATAGGTGTAGATGAAAATATAAAAACATAATCATTTAAAACTTGTTGCATATAAAGTACTTGAGCACAACAAAACTCGGATGCCATATATTTAGCTTCAGTGGTAGAGAGGACAACCGTGTTTTGTTTATTGCTAAACCATGATACTAAGGGTCTTCCTAATAAGAAACAACTTTATCTTGTGATCTTTCGGTCAAGTCGACAACTAGCGTAATCGGCATCGGTATAATCTTTCAAATCCAAAGATTGTCCTTTACGATACCATAAACCATAGTTTGTAGTGCCAGCTAAATATCTTAGAATCCTTTTGACAGCTTGAAAATGAGTTTGCATAGGTTTTGATTGAAATCTAGCACAAAGTCCAACGGAAAACATGATATCCAATCTAGAAGTGGTTAAGTAAAGCAAGCTACCAATCATGGCCCTATACAAAGAATCATCAATGGGTTCCCCATTTTCATCCTTGTCAATTTTATTAGAAGTGCTCATTGGTGTGGTAGCATGTTTGCAATGTTCCATCCAAAAACATTTTAAAAGTTCATTTGTATACTTCTCTTGGCTTATAAAAATCCCAGTGGGTGTTAGCTTTATTTGAAAACCAAGAAAGAAATTCAATTCTCCCAAGAGACTCATTTCAAATTCCTTTTGCATAATATCACTAAATTGTTTACATAAAGATTCATTTGATGCACCAAAGATAATATCATCAACATAAATTTGAACAACCATAAAATCAGATTCATATGTTTTGAAAAATAAAGTAGAATCTGAATTTCCAATTGAAAAGTTATTATCAAAGAGAACTTTTGAGCCTTTCATACCAATTTCTAGGTGCTTGTTTTAGCCCATAAAGTGCTTTCTTAAGTGTGTATACATGATCATCTTTTTTAGGAATTTCAAAACCAGGTGGTTGGGCAACATATACTTCTTCTTGTATTATTAAATTTAGAAATGCACTTTTTACATCCATTTGGAATAATTTGATGTTTTTGTGGGAAGTTATAGCTAGTAACATTCTAGTTGTTTCAATTCTTTCCATGGGTGCATAAGTTTTATCAAAGTCTATTCCATCTTGTTGATTATACCCTTATGCTACCAACCTAGCTTTATTTCTTACTACAACCCCAGCTTCATTTAATTTATTACGAAAACTCACTTAGTTCCAAAGATGGTTTTATCTTCAGGCTTAGGAACTAAGTCTCATACATCATTCTTAGTAAATTGATTTAATTCATATTGCATGGACATTATCCAATAATCATCTTTAAGAGCTTCAGTTACTTTCTTGGGTTCAATTATAGATACAAATGTCATATTTGCAACATCTCTAAAAGATGAACAAGTTTTTACTTTATCATTAGGATTTCCAATTATTAGTTCTTGAGGATGATCCTTAATGAGTCTAGGAATGGGTTTTTGTGTCTCAATTTGTTGATCATTTTCATCATTTTGGTCATGCTTAGTTGATATGGTTAGATCTTCAATTTGATGAGTAATATCAACTATTTCATTATTTTCAGTACTTTGTTTTAGTTCTTCATGAAAATTAATGTGAATGGATTCTTCAACTTTTCTAGAGATGGTGTTGTAAACTCTAAATGCTCTGTTAGAAGTTGAATATCCTAAGAAAAAGGCTTTTTATGATTTAGAGTCAAACTTTTCTCTATCAACTTTTGTGTTCAAGATATACCAAGTTGAGCCAAAAGTATGAAAATAATCAACCCTTGGTTTCTTATCATAAATAAGTTCATATGGTGTTTTCTTCAAATAAGAGTGTATGGTTACTCTATTTAGCACATAACAAGTTGTGTTTACAACTTCAGCCCAAAATGTTTTAGGTGTGTTATGTTCAAGCATCATAGTCCTAGCCATTTCTTATAAGGACCTATTTTTTCTTTCAAATATGCCATTTTGTTGTGGAGTGTGTGGAGTAGAAAAATTGTGAGTGTAGCCTTGAGATGTGCAGAATTCTTCAAATATATGATTCTCAAATTCTCCAGCATGATCACTTCTAATTGTGCATATTTTGTTTTGTGATTGATTTTCAATCTTTGAACAAAATTGTATGAATACTTGAATGGTATCATCTTTATTTACAAGAAAATGAACCCATGTATATCTATTGTAGTCATCAACAATAACAAAGCAATATCTTTTTCCACCAATAGATTGCGTCCTCATAGGTCCAAACAAATCCATATGAATAAGTTCTGGTGATCTACTGGTGCTAAGCATGGTTTTGGATTTGAAAGAAATTTTAGTTTGTTTACCCAGAGTACATGGTTCACAGTTTTTAGATTGATCAAAAGATAGCTTAGGAAAACCACAAACAATATCATATTTAACTAACTTTTTAATAATATGTGAACTAGCATGACCTAGTTTTCTATGCCATAATTATAGAGAGTTATCTTTTGCAAGTAAGAATTTTCCAACTACAGCTTGCATAGAGTTAGGTCTAAGAATACATAGATTTCCAATTCTTTTTCTTTCATACACAACATTTGTAGTGTTTTCTACTAGTAACTTGCAACAATTTTTATTGAATAATACATCATATCCACTATCACATAGTTGACTGACACTTATCAAGTTATGATGCAAACCATCTACAAGTAAAACATTTTTAATTTCAAGGTTTGTACCAATATTACCTATTCCAACAATTTTACCTTTACCATTGTCTCCAAAAGTGATTGTTCCACTTTTCTTTTTTTTTTAAGTTTGAAAAGCATTTTCGGTCATGTGTTGGGAACATCCATTGTCAACCACTCAATCCTGCAACAAAATATAGGTTTTGGTACCCATGTGATGGTCCATTATGGTTAGGTACATTTAATAACAAACTCAACGTGATTACATAATTTAAGCTGAACAAAACTTCATTTGTTCGACAAATACTTCTACCGAAATATGTATCGGTCGAATATTTTCTCGACTGAGAATGTTTTTGTTTTATAGGTTGAAATAAGAAATCTCTTGGTCGACAATTTTCTCGACCGATTTTGTTTCGATCGAAGATTTCTCGATCGGAATTGTTACTATTTTTACTACAAATTTTAGATTTGACACAGGCATTTCCTCAGTTGAATACTTTCTTGACCATGGAGTGTCTCGGTCAAACTGTTTATCAACTGAGGGTGTTTTTGTTTGTTTTAGCAATTTGTTTATGTTAGTTTTAAACTTAAGTCAATACAATAAGCTAAGGTTCCAGTCTATTTAGTTGAGATGAGACATTAAGATATCCAAATGAGGTGTTAAGTCATATCTCAACTTAATCATATTCAAGTTTTCTAAGTTTGAGGTCTTGGGACCCATAATTCAACATCTATTTTCTTGTATGGGCATGAAAAAGAATAATGTCCAAGATGCAAGAAATTGTGACAACAAATAGAATCAATTTCATTTCTCTTTGAGTTGTTCTTGGGTACATACATGATCTTGGTCATGGGTGCTTGTGTTCTTCTAGGTTTAGGTTGATAGGATTTTTCTTTTGGAACATATCCTAAACCTCTCCTTCAATTATAACTAGAGGAATTTTTCAGAATCTTATCAAGAACATCATTGTTTCTCAAACTACTAATTTCTCTTTGTAATTTAGAAATATCATCCATTTTCTTTTTGATATCTAACTTTACTTGATCTAGATCAGATGATAATGCATCTTTTTCTTTGACAATAGCATCACAATCTAGATGAGCACACAAGATAGGTTGAGTCTGAAAATTATTTAGTTTTGCAAGCAATTCAACCTTTTCTTGAGAAAGAGAATCATAGTTTGTCTCTAGAGTGAGCAACTTCATATTACAATCATTGAGATATGATTTCAATGTAGAATTTTCAGAAATAATACCTTCCTTTTCAAAAGAAAGATCATTTAATTTAGCATACTAATCCTCACTAGTTTTGATAATCCTTTTTAGTTTCTTTTTGCAATCAACATATTTCTCATGTGTATCTTGAAGACTAGCAATTAGATCTTCTTTTGGTAAATAAAAGAAGACTTACCTGTTGTGATTCGTCACTATCATCTTCTCTTGCCACGAGACACTCCACATTCTCTTCTCCACTTTCACTATCACTTGACTCATCCCATGTAACTTTGTATGTTTTTTCTCCCTTCTTCTTAGATGAGTTTTTCTTACCCTTCTTTGCTTTAGGACATTCATTCTTAAGATGTTCCTTCTTTCCAAATTCAAAAAAACTAGGAGAGGAAGAAGAAGAACCAATAACTTTGTTAGATTTAAATCTTCTATATTTCTTACCATTTACAATTAGAGCTTCTACTCCCTCATATCCATCACTTGTCTCATCACTTTCTTGAGTGATGACCTTTTTAGCCTTTAGAGCCATATCCTTCTTTCTCCCTTGTTGAAGTTCACGCTCTCGTCTGTCTTCCTCCTCCAAGGTTGCCACATGTGCTTCTAAGTTGCCAATGAGTTGCTCCATCCTTAGTTAGGTGAGGTCATCGGCTTCTTCAATTGCAGTTACCTTAGGCTTGTACTTGGGAGGAAGAGACCTAAGAATTTTTGACACTTGATCTTATTCACTTATTTCTTTACCTAAAGCATTCAAACCATTAACAATCGAAGAAAAATTTGCATACATTTCACTAATAGACTCATTTGGTTCCATATAAAACTGTTCAAACTTTTGTTTAAGCATACCAATTTTGGAATTTTTTTCTTGAACAGTTCCTTCATAAGTAATAGAGAGTCTATGCCATATTTCATATGCATTTTCACAATTTGATATTCTATTAAACTCACCTATGGAAATTGAACAATAAAGGATACTTACAACTTTTGTGTTTATTGGGATAATCTCATCGTATTTGCATCCCATGTAGCATATTCAGTTTCAAGAATATCATAGACATTTGAAACCATTCTCCAGAGCTCCTAGTTGATTCCTTGAAAGTAGAATTGCATCCTCCTCTTCTAATAGGTGTAGTTGGTTCCATCAAATGGTGGAGGCCGAGCCACAAGTGTTCCTTCCAGGTTGAGGTTGTTTAGTACCCCATCACCCATTTTTATTAAGACTTGTTAAGGTTCCTTGAAGCCTGCTCTAATACCAATTGAAAACACACTATAAGGGGGGTGAATAGGGTTTTATAATAATTTTAAAAATAATTTAACCAAGCAACCACAAAAATGTTGTAGAAGGAGACAAGGTGTTTAGAGTGGTTCCGCCCTTAACAAAAACTAAGGGAGTCAGTCCACTACCCAATTGTTTCCAATTGGGATTTTGAAAGTATTTGAATTTTATTAACCTCGCAAGGATGTTACATAAAATTACAAACACCTTCCTAACCCTTTGGACAACCTTCACCCCGAAGTCATCTCACCAACCTTGTAGAAGCCTTCACTTGAAGTAACTTCAAGCTCCCTCTTGAAGTAGCCTTCCTCCTTGAAGTGGCTTCCCATTGAGACCTTCTAGAAGTAGTCCAAAGTCACGCCGAGCTACCTTCACCACCAAAGAAGCTCCTACAACCTCCTTTCCACAACCTGCAACCTAGGAGTAGCAAAGGACAAACACAAGTAATACAAGAGAACAAGAAGGGAAGAAGGAAATTACACTTTACCACTTTAGCACAAGGCTTGAATCCCATATCAAGCATTTTGATCTCCTATCCAATGTGTATAAAAGTGAAAGTGTAGTGGGTAGGAGATGTTATCCTATAGGACAAAAAATCTTAGCTTATGGAAATGATTTGCAAGTGCAAGATTGCTCAATTGCTCACAAGAGTTTATTCTCAATTGCATGTATGTGTACTCAAGTGAGTTTGGGTGTCCTAAGGCTTGTCCTATTTATAGGAATGACCTACTAGTACTTAGGGATGTTCTAGACACTTTCTAGGGTGTTCTTAGTGCTCGACTAGCCGTTAGATATCCACCAATTACATTTGTAATGACTAGTTGATTAATTCTGAAAAGTGCAGACAGAACCCTTCTCGGTCGAATAGTTTATCGATCGAGTGTCTCTCGGTCGAGCAATTTGTCGACCGAGGGTAAGTCTGGAGTAAGTGTATTGCAACGTTCAACTCAACTCCCAACTAATTTTTCTAACTCAGTCTAACGGCTAGGAGGGTCTATTCTCGGTCGAGAATTTTGTCAACTGAGAGTGTCTCGGTCGAAGTTTTTGTCGACCGAGAATATCTCTAATTCAATGTATTGAGTCATCTACTGAGTGTACCAACGTGTAATTGTAATGCTAACTTAGGAGATGACCTATCTAAGTGTTGTCGGCAGAAGACAAGGTGAGGTCAGGAACCCATCATCATCCAGGAGACCCTAGATTTACTTGGAGGAAAGAGGGGGAGGTGCTAGTGAATGAAAAGAGTAAACCCTTCCATCACCTACGAGATAGGGCGGCGATGAAGAAGCTAGATTTGGTTGAGAAAGGATCTCTTCCAACCATCACGCTTGAACAGAGTGGAATCAACCAGGTTGACATGCCAAACCTATGGCCCAGATCTTTTGTCTCTAGCTTGTAATACCCAAAGTAATATGTCTATCATTTTGTCATTCAGATTAGTTTGTTATGGATATTCCAACTAGAGATCATGACACTCTTCGAGAGTCATTACCTAGGGTGTGTTATACAATTGGAGTCTTTATATCCAAGTAGATATTTTGCCAGTGTGCATTTGATGTAATCATGGGCATTAATTGTTTGTAACCTTATTAGGTAAATCAGATTGCTTTACCAAGGAAGTTTATTTCAATTATAGTGATGAGACATAGATCGTCAACAGATATCAAAAGGTGTTTTATACATGTATGATAAATGTGATGATAGAAAAGAGGATGTTGAGGAAGGTGCGTCAATGGTTCTAAGGACTTGTGATTGATAATGAGGTAGATAACCTTAGCTTACAATAGACACTTATATCTTGAGAGTTTTCTAATATCATCCCTAAAGGATTACAAAGTTTTCCACCATCAATGGATATCTACTTTAGAATAACCATGCACCTACTACTTTGACAAGGTCTCTACCTCCTTATCCAATGGAACCAATTAAACTTAGGACACTAAAGAAGAAAATACAAGAGTTGTTGGATAAAGGTTTGATAAATCCTAGTACGTCACTTGAGGAGAACCTTTTTTGTTTGTTAAGAAGAAGAAAAAAAAACACAATAATGTAATTATGGATTGACTATTGGAAAATAAACAAGGTTGCTATGAAGAATAGATATATGTTGCATATGATTGATAATTTAAAAGACTAGTTGAAGGGAGTGAATGGCTTTTGAAATAAAAATGTGTGGCCTAGTTATCACTAGTATATGATCAAGACTGTGGAGATCAAATAAAACAATATTCCACTCTTAATGTGGTAGATGTCAATTCTTGGTTATGTCATTTGGACTAATCAATGGTATGTTGCCTCTTTAGATTTGATGAGTAGAGTATTATGTTTCCTTATAAATTAGTCCATGATACTATTGATATATAATATCCTGATATACTCTTAAAATGTGGAACAAGAAAAACATTACTACCATTGCAAGCACTACATCAACATTCCTTTAGAAACAAATTTGAGTAAGTTTGCGATTCAGTTAGTAGAAATTGCTTTTATTTGACACTGTGTATCTGGTGACAGATTTTTTGTGATCCCAATAATGTGAAATTTAGTCTTCTATTAGAATAAACACATATGCCAAATGAGCTCAACAATATTCTATGATTAGCATGATAAATAGAAAATGTATTCAAGACGTCACTATTATTATGTTCCTTCTAACATGTTGACTAGCATGGTGACATCTTTTTTCTTGATTATTAATTTTGTAGACTTTAGAAGAAAATTTGACCCTAGAACCAACTTTATTACTTCTAAAGAGTGAGAAACCATATGTTCCCTTTTCTAGTGTGTCAAGGATGAGTCTGGGTGGTGTACGAGTGTAAGAAGGTTAAGTTATCACTTATATTTCTAGACAGTTAATGTAGCATGGGGTAATTGTGTAACACATGACATATAATTCTTTTTACTCTACTAGCACTTGGAACATGGTGAAATTATCTATATGGTGAACCTTGTCCAGTTTTAATAGTTCTCAAGAGATTAAATTACATCTTTATGTCAAAGAAGATGAATGTGAGATAGCATAGATGAAATGAACTAATAAAGGACTTTGACTATATAATAGACTACCACTGAAGGATAGCGTAAACGAGACACTTAGACAAAAAGCATCTTCTACACCAACAATTGAGTTATCTTATCTGACATGTATGGGGATAGATACAATATTGAATCTATTTGATATGGCACTAATCTAGGTGTTCAATACGGAGGAATCCTACAATAGTTACTAGTATAGACTACACTACCATCATAGATATACAAAATAGGGTGTGGGTCTTGAGACTTTAAAGATTAGATATGAACTGCAAGAGGGAAAGAGAGAATGATATCCTTGTAATGATAGAAACATTCTCTATTTAAAATTTAGGATTGCATAATAGACCAAGATGATATGAGGTATAAAATCTTAGAGGAGGAACATATATCCATGTATGGCATGCATTTTGGTAGTACTAATATAAATTAAAACTTGAAAGATCTTTATTGGTGGTTGAGTGTAAAAAGTGTGCACCGAGTGTTTTGAAACATGAATAATATATCAACAATGAAAGATGACATCAAAAACTAGAACGAATATTCCAACCATACTCTATTCTTGAACAATTATGGGATCACATTGTTGGTGGTTTCCCTTCCTCTTATATCTCAATGACATGATTCCATTTGGGTTGTTGCAGATAGTCAAAGTCAGCTCATAGTTTAATTATAATGATGAGCTATATAGTAAAGCATATAGAATATATATATATATATATATATATACATATATATATGCATATATATATATGTACATATATATACATATATATGCATATATATATATATATCTGTGTGTGTGTGTGCTTGCATATATGTATATATATATATATATATATATATATATATATATATATATATATATATATATATATATATATATATATATCTATGTGTGTGTATATATATAAATGTATATATATATATAATATTATATATATAATATTATATATATACATACATACATATATATACATACATATATATATTATATATATAATATATATATATAATATATGTATATATATAATATTATATATATATATATTTATATATATACATATATATATCTTCACTACCTGTGCGGGTAACTAAAATTCACTACTCGTGCATCAGTTTTGTAATAGGAAGACATGCATTTATAATGAGACGGTCTAAATTTGTAATGAGACAATCAAAATTGTAATACAAAGACTCATTTTGTATTACAGCATTGTTACAGTCATAAATATATATTTTACTATTTCCAGATGGAGAATACAGACACCACATTGTATTTACAAAATGAGTCAGTCTATTACAATTTGGATCATCTCATTACAAATGCATGCCTTTGTATTACAAAATTGATGCACGAGTAGCAAATATATACCATATATATATATATATATATATATATATATATATATATATATATATATATATATATATATATATATATATATATATATATATATATATATATATATATATATAGGCTCATCTTTAATACCCACACCGGTAGCTACCCGCACACCCTTCCTGTCACTTTTTATAAAAAATTTCACAATTTTAGAGGAGCATTTTATCTAGCTCCCCAAAAAAATTATCCAAAAATAATATCATTTTCCCCACCAAAATAAAAAAATACGTCCATATATTTATTGATTGTATATTTTCTGCACAGTTACTTTTTTAGTCATATAGTTACTTTTTTATCAATATAGTTACTCTTTTGATCGTAGAGTCACTTTTGTGTACCATATGGTTACACTTTTGGATGTGCGGGTAGCAAAAAATTAGGCTACCCACGCGGGTAGCGAATAAATCCCATATATATATATATATATATATATATATATATATATATATATATATATATATATATATATATATATATATATATATATGTCGATAATAAATTGAGGCTTCAGGTGTTTGATTATAAATTATAAAAAACCATGGAACCAGTTGACATCTTGTATTTTGGATTGATTTCATGATTTTGTGGATAAGATGGAATTCAATTTTCCATTCCATCACTAATACATTTTTGACCTCTAACATCGCTTCCGCTAGCATCACTTATATTAGAAAGACCGACCTAATAAACTAAAACCGAAGCAAGAAGTCATTAGAAAAAATCCGGGTACCGCTTATAGCTATTGGGTCGGTTATGTTAAAGTAAGCGACGCTAGAAAAGACCCGTGAAAATCATAATTTTCACAGCACACATAAACATAGCATCGGTTTTAATAGAAAACCGACCCAACATGCTTCCCGCGGAGAAAAATTGGTTTTCTGCCTTCGCGCGCTGAGCTATATGGTCGGTTTTTTTAAATAAGCGACCCTAGTAATTGAAACGAAAAAATTTGGGTACCGCTAGGTGACTTCTCTGGTCAGTTTTTTAGGTAATCGTCCGCATATCTGTACCGCTAGGCCGACTTCTCCGGTCGGTTTTTCTGGATAACCGTCTGCATAGCTGTGGACTTCTCGGGTCAGTTTTTACAAAAACCGTCCCTATAGGTGTGATTTTTCTTGGGTCGCTTATTTTCTAATAACCGTCCCTATATGGGACATGTTGGGTCGGTTTTCTAGTTAATTGACCGTAGAAGTCAGAACAAAAATAAAAACCCTCAGCACTCTCTCCCACAGCGCTCACAATCGGCCACAGCTCGCAGCTCTCTCCCACAGCACTCTTTCGCCGCCCGACACTTCCGGAGCTCTCACCTCGCCGCCCAACACTCGGAGTGTCGTCGCACCTCTTCGCGCTGCCACTCTTGTGCCACACTGCCTCCAACCTTTGCCGCCGCCGCCAAGGTCTCACACCTCTATCCAAAGATGCCCCCGCCGCCGCCAAAGGTCTCGCCGACACAGCAAGGTCTCGCCGACGCTCCAAAGCTTTAACACTGCCACTTCAAAGTTGTCGCTGCCGCCATCTCAACCGATTCTCCGAGGATGCCCCCGCCGCAGCCAAGTTTTTCCGCCGTCACCTACTCTCTCTGAACGCTTTCGCCGCCGCCAAGGCTTTCGACGCCACCACCTCCCCAAACAGATAGGAAAGTTCATTTTCCATTTCAAACTCTCTTCTTTTAACCCAATGTTGGAGTACCATGGTCGTTCTACGGCCATGCTTGGTGCCACGGCCGTTTTGGCCAAAAATTTTAGTTTTTAAAGGTTACAGTTCACCATGACTGTCGTGAAGGACCACGACCATTTTGAGTATGAAATGGTCAAACTTTTGATTTACTGTTATCTATTATGAAAGAGCATGCATGATGTTTAACTTACTCCCTTCTGTTTATATTTGTCAAGAGCACCTAATTGATTATTCAATTTAGTACATATAATGAATGTTTATCTATGGAAGTACTCTTGATTTGTCAAGAACACGTAATTCATTTTATTTGACTAGTAAACCAACCAATAATAAAAAGCATGTAATCTTTTATATCTAGATTTTATTATCAATCACATATGTAATCATTGTATACAATCTAGAAATACGAGGGTAGACATTGTGTACTTTCAGATTGACACTTTAGGGTTTATAGATGATACCATCGATGCATAAATATGACAATATTACATTTGTATATAAAATTAGAAACCCGTTCAAAATTTATTCATTAGGAGTAAATTTTGGATAGTCCTCGATATGGGACTGTTTTTGGATATTTAATCTCACTTAGGATGTAACTGTGTAATGTATGTTTAGTTTTGAATAACATTTTAGTAGTATTTCCTCATTTGTTCTCTGGGTACATATGTGAGTGGTTATTTGCCATTTACATTGATGTACTTGGAGAACTAAGGGGAAATGCTGCTGAAATTTTATTGAAAACTAAACGATACATTATACAATTACTAGTGAGGTTAAATATTCAAAAATGGGATAGGTGGTACACTTTAGTATAAAAGTAATGAATTTCCTATCAAAAAAACCTTACAACTTATAGTATCAATATTAAATGCTCAGTTTGATAATTAATTTTAATGTGATCTAGAAAATGGATCGAAGTTGGATGTCTATCAAGAACCGTTGTTGTCCAGAGTTTACCAAAGGTGTTGATGAATTTATCAGATTTGCTGAGGAACATAGGAAACTACCTACAGATAGGTTCTATTGTCCATGTAGAAATTGTGGTAACAATTTGAAAGTTGATACTGTTGAGGAAATTAAGAATCATGTCATATGCAATGAGATCATACAAGGTTATAATGAATGGTATTGGCATGGAGAGAAACTTAATTATGGATCAGAAAATGTCGATGTTAATAGTGGTGACATAGAAGATATAGATAATGATGTTAATGTCAATGATGAACTGATTCAGGATGACCCGATTCAGGATAATATGGTTGATGAGATGCTATGTAGCTGTCAGGACAATGTCATTGATCCACCTTCTTTATTTGCAAACATTGTCCATGATGCTGAAAAACCATTATATAAGGGTTGTACTAAGTTCACGAGGTTGAGTGTTGTGATGCGATTATATACTCTTAAGGATCAAAATTGGTGGAGCGATAAGAGTTTCACTTCATTGTTGTCTTTGTTAAAGGAAATTCTTCCTGAAGGCAACGAGCTTCCAATTTCTACATATCAAGCAAAGAAAATAATGTGCCCAATGGGAATGGAGGATAAGAAGATTCGTGCATGTCCAAATGACTGTGTGTTATTTCAGAAGGACTATAGTGATTTGATAAATAGTCCAAAATGTTGTGCGTCAAGGTACAAGACTACAAATTCATCTAAGGCTAAAAATGGCTCTCCTGCCAAGGTGATGTGGTATCTACCAATAATACCACGATTTCAACACTTATTTGCTAATACAGAAGATGCGCAAAATTTGTCTTGGCATGGGGAGTTAAAGGTCAATGATGATGGCGTCCTACGACATGCATCTGATTCACCACAATGGAAGAAAATTGATTTATTATACCCTCAATTTGGTAAAGAAACAAGGAACTTAAGACTTGGACTTTGTACAGATGGAATGAATCCATATGCTACATTAAGCAGCCAACATAGCACGTGGCCTGTTATGATTGTTATATACAATCTTCCTCCTTGGTTGTGTATGAAAAATAAGTATGTCATGTTGTCAATATTGATATCAGGGCCCAAGCAACCTGGAAATGATATTGATATTTACCTTCAACCTCTAATTTATGACCTAATGAAATTATGGGAAGAAGGTGTTATGACATATGATGCTTCACGTAAAGAGATCTTTACTTTGCGTGCTATGTTGTTTTGCACGATTAATGACTTCCCATCTTATGGAAATTTGTCTGGATATAGCATAAAAGGATACAAAGCATGTCCTATTTGTGAGGAAAATATCGATTCAATTCGACTGAAACATGGTGGTAAAATCATATATCTTGGTCATCGGAGGTTTCTCCCACCAGTGCATCCTTACCGAAGGCAACGCAAAACCTTTAATGGGTCAACTGAGGAACAAAGTGCTCCTAAACCTATACCAAGAAATGTTGTATATGATAGGGTGAAACATATTGTTAATGAATTTGGAAAGAGTTCAAGTAGTCGTATGCTCGCATGTGACAAATCTCTATACAAGAAGAGGTCAATATTCTGGGATCTTCCTTATTGGAGATTTTTGACAATTAGACATTGCATTGATGTCATGCATGTTGAAAAAAATGTTTATGATAGCATCATTGGTACGTTATTGAACATACCAGGAAAGACTAAAGACGACATCAACTCTAGAAAAGATTTAGAATTAATGGGTATAAGAAAAGAATTATCAGTTGAGATCAGGGATCGCCGCACATATTTACCACCATCTTGTTACACTTTGTCCAAGAAGGAGAAAAAGACTTTCTGTGAGTGCTTGTATAATATTAAGGTTCCACAAAGATACTCTTCTAATATTCGTAGATTGGTATCAAAGAAGGATCTGAAGTTGATAGGTCTCAAATCTCATGATTGTCACACCTTAATGCAACAAATTTTACCTGTGGCTATTTGATCTATATTGCCGAAGCATGTAAGGTTTACAATCACAAGACTCTATTTCTTCTTCAATGAAATATGCAACAAAGTGATACATCCTGATACTCTCGATAAATTACAAAATGTTGTAATTGTTACCATGTGTCAACTTGAAATGTACTTTCCTCCATCATTTTTTGATATCATGGTTCATCTTGTAGTACATATTACAAGGGAGGTGAAGATGTTGGGTCCAATTTTTTTACATTGGATGTATCCATTTGAACGCTACATGAGTGTTTTTAAAGGTGATGTTCGGAATCGTTATCGTCCTGAAGGGAGTATTATTGAGGGTTATGTGTCTAGGGAAGTGATGGACTTTTGCAACGATTTTTTGAATTCCAATGAAACTTCTAGCGATCTAAAAAATGATCTTATTACTGAGTCTTATTGTGGCAAAGGAACTCTTGGAGAACGAGTGAAAGGAATTAGTCGTGAGTTGTGGGAACAAGCACATTTGTATATTTTACACAACATTGATGAAGTTAGTAGCTACATCACAGAACACAATGATCTTATCAAGAAAAATCATTCGCGATCTAGTTCAATGTGGCTTGCAAGAGAGCATAATCGAACATTTATTAGGTGGTTTGAAGAGAAAGTCTTTAACCAGCTATCTGAATCACCAAATAATGTTGCTGAGAACATAAAATGGCTTGTCTTTAAGCCAAAAATGGATGTCATGTCATATGAAGGTTATGACATAAACAGATTTTTATATTACACTAAACGTCAAGATGAAAGTAGTGTAATCCAAAATAGTGGGGTCACTGTTAAAGCTTGTTCATTGTATTTTTCTAGTGCCAAAGATAAAAGACCACGCGAAGCGGAGATGTCGTATTTCAGCATCATTGAGGACATATGGGAAATGGACTATACAAATTTTAGAGTTCCTATCTTTAGGTGTAATTGGGTTGATAACAACAAAGGCGTTTTAGTCGATGAGTTGGGTTTCACATTGGTGAATTTTGAAAAAATTGGAGAGAAAGATGAACCATTCATCATGGCAGACCAAGAAAAACAAGTATTCTATATTGATGACCCAACAAATAAAAATTGGTTTGTCATTCTTCATGGAAAAAGATAGTTTACTGTGGATCCAATAAATGAAGAAGAATACTATGAAAAGTATGATGATTCCAGCCCATTTTCAGTTGGTTTTCCAAGTGTCAATGTTGAAGTTAACACCGATGACTTATATACACGTCAAGACCATGCTGAAGGAATTTTACTTGACTAACAACTCAACCAAAACTAGAGGCATGTATTATCATTCAAGAACACATTTTCTTTTATCATGTATAAATTTTATTATATATCACCACTTGTTCTTTTATTATCACTTATGTTTTCTTTTATCATGTATATTTGCAGGTTGTTCTAAAATGGCAAGTGAAGATGAATATTCTGATCATGAGCATGAGGATGCTAGTGGTGATGTTAAGAAGAGTAGAGGTCCCACAGTGATGCATCGGCTGCAAGAGCTTAGGGCAAAAGGGGAGAAATTCCCAATCCAGTTTGAAAGGGGAGGAGCACCTATTGGGGAACACGCTAGTACTTTTAAGCATTATGTAGGGGCAACCTCACGTAGTAAGGTGCCAATAGATATAGAAAACTGGCATGATGTTCCTATTGTCTTGAAAGACCTCCTTTGGAAAGATATATCTTTGAGTTGAATTTTGATACTATATTATCTTGTTTTTTGTTTATTGATTCCGGTTTTTTTTTGGCATATACTTTTTGAAATAAGATTATTGCTTCATTTGTATATAGGGTGTTTTTCATTTAACTAAAAAAGACCACAGGAAAAGAGTGTTGCAGCGTTGTGGTGTACGATGGAGGGCATTTAAGACCTATATAAAAAGGGATTATATAGATAATCCTAATCAAAAGAAGAAAGCAACAGACGTATATATTTTTATAGATCCTGAGGTGTGGGACAGATTTGTTGCACAAAGGAATTCAGAAGAGTTTCAGGTATACAATTAATGTTTTTATATATGTATATGTTTTCCAAGTTGTAAATTGCAATACTTCATTTTAAATGATCAGGCTATTCACGAGGCCCAAAAGGAAAGACGGGCCAAAAATGTGCATAACCATCACATGGGATCCCTTAGTTATGCCCAGCGCCGAGAACAACTAGAGAAGCAAATCTCTTCTAGAGAAGGGTCTAGCACAACTCAAGTTGAGTGTCCACCCCGTTATAAAATTTGGGCTGATGCTAGAAAAAATAAAACAGGTGAAATTACCAACCCTGCAACTAAGGAGGTGGCACAAAAGATGGTAAGTTCATCACAATTAAGTAATTAAAGAGTAGGATTTAATAATATCTAATTGTTTTTGATTTAATATTTTCATTAAATATGAATAGGATGATCTCTAATTGTTTGTGATTTAATATTTTCATTAAATATAAATAGGATGATCTCTAATTGTTTGTGATTTAATATTTTCATTAAATATGAATAGGATGATCTCTATGAGCAAAGAAAACAAGGAAAATTCATACCAATTGGACGCATGGATGAACTATCAGTTGCTCTTGGTACGAAAGAGCATCCTAGCCGTGTTAGGGGATTAGGAGCTGGCATAGGATTCAAGACTTATTATGGGCCTTCAGAATCTAGAAGAGGTCGTATAGTTACACATGACGAGGTTGAAGCATTAGTATCACAGAAAGTGCAACAAATATTATCTTCATTTCAGCCTATTCAACCTATTCAACCTCCTCAAACCGTGTGTCTCTCACATGATGATGTACAAGCTTGTACTCCAATTGTAGAAGGTCATGGGAGCACTCCCAATGAACCACCACAACAATCTGCAGTAAGTTTGTTCTATATATGTTAATATGATATATATAATATAGTAGGTATCTGGTTTACCGCTTTGTATATAACTTATATTATTTCAACTAGGTTGGTATGAACTGTAAACTTGCAGTGGAGGTTCCAGAGTACAATGTTGTGGTAGCGGGTAAGGTATACAACATCGGTGGTACATTGCATTGTCAATCAGTTTCTGATGACATTTGTCGTGTGTCCATCCATCTTGTGTATGATGGAATGGGGGACAAACCACTACCCATACCTTCTTCTGAATATGGTACAGTTGATGAAGCAGAGGGTGCTATGGTTGGATGGCCTAGACACTTGGTTATCATTGACAAGGTATATCTACATGTTTTTCATATTTGACTAGCTACATATATGAACTCGTTTAATATAAGTATGTATTTAATTAACAGGTTTGTAAACCAAAAAGTAAAAGTCCTAGTAGTCGTCCTCCTATGCCCAAGCCTTCTTTCATTCCAGAAGCCACATTCGATGAATTGGGAAATAAAAGTAAATGTTTGGCTCGATACTTAGCCAACCAAAGCCCAGGATCACATATGGTGGTCAATTTAACAGAAGATGCAGTTGGGAGGGACTTTGAGAATTTTATTTTTCTTGATGATATTAAAGAGTTGTTCCAGTATGATTGGCTAAATACTTCGATATTAGAAGTATGGATAAGGTAAAAATTAATCAATATAGATTACTCGAATATATACATTTTTAGCTTATTTGTAACATATCAAATTTTGACAAATGTTTTACAACCATTTATATACTGAGATGACAAGCTTTGATATAAAGAATGTTGGATTCTTAGTTCCTTCAGTCACTAGTCAAGTGCAGACACAAATGGATGATGTGAATGAGTACTTCAGTACTGCATTCAAATATTTTGGTAGTGTGGGAAAGGAAATTATTCTAATTCCTTTTAACGTCCAGTAAGTATTATAATTCAATAGAATTCTAATATTGACTAAATTATAATTCTAATTTTTGTTTTCAATATAAATTTACTCAGATTTAGACATTGGGAACTAGTGGTGGTTGTCCCAAAATTGATGACTTTCTATTATCTTGACCCAATGGGAAAAACAACAAGGGGTCACAAACTGAGATTGCCAACTATGGAGTAAGCATAAATTTAGTTTCTATAACATCAATTGTTATGCATCAACATGATATTTATACTTAGAATTTCTATTTTGACAACTATCATAATCAAATTGATTGATAGGGGTATAAAGTCTTATCGTGAAGGTGGAGGAATAATACCCACAAAATTAAAGACACTGACTTTGAAAAATGTCAAGGTAACTACTTTGACTTCTTATTCGTATATGTACAACTCTTACAGTAATGTATTAATGTCAAATTTTATATGTTAACTCTTTTATAGTCTTATTTCTTTATTTGTACAACTCTGTTTGTAGAAGTTTACTAATATTAAGTTATAATTCTTTATTTGTAGTGTCATATACAAAATAATGACTGGGCTTGTGGCTACTACGTAATGAAGTATACGCAAACTATTTTGAAAGAAGCATCACTAGACATTCAGAGTATAGATAAGGTAATTAATAAATAATAACATCATAAATTTACAAGTGAGATTTGCATCATTTTATAAAATATATATGAGCATGTGCTTTTTTTGCAGATCTTTACAACTCATCCTTACACACTTGATGGGTTAAATGAATTCTGAGAAGAATGGTCAGATGCTTTTCTTAATGAAGTCACTATAGCATTGGATTGAATTCATAACTTCATTTGTGTATGTAGATTTGAAACTCTATCAGAATTTACTTTTTGTAGTATGACATTAAATTTAATATCACTTTTAAACTTGCAATCTATCATTGTTGTTAGTATGTGCTATGTGTATGAATGTTAGTATGTGCTATATGTCTCATTTGAATGAATCTATCTTAGACTTGCAAGAATGTTAGTAAGTGTTGTGTATGAAGATGTCTCAACTCAATATATGTGAATAATTGTTGTTATGAATGTGTGGTTTGGAGATTTACATCAATTCAAAAAGGATTGGACATAAAAGTTCGCAAATGGCTTTGGAATGCATTTTTGGCTAGCATCATTGCATTTGCAAGTCTATTTCTATTGCAGGTTTTGAATTGCGTAAAGCAATTCTATTTTGCAGGTTGTTGTACTAAAGATTTCTGGTTCTGCAGAATTTTTCTTTAAAAAAACAATATAACTTCTCGGGTCGGTTATTTAAGAAAACCGTCCCTATAGACTTCTTGGGTCGGCTATAAACAAAAACCGACCCAGTAGGTTCTATCCCAAAATTCTACAGCTATTTGAAGAATTCTAGGGTCGCTTATAAAGAAAAACCGACCCAATAGACACTTCTTGGGTCGGTTATACACAAAACTCACCCAGTAGGTTCATCCCAAAATTCTACAGCTATTTGAAGACTTCTAGGGTCGCTTATGGAGAAAAACTGACCCAATAGACACTTCTTGGGTCGGTTATACACAAAAACCGACCCAGTAGGTTCATCTACAGCTATTTGAAGACTTCTAGGGTCGCTTATGGAGAAAAACCGACCAAATAGACGCTAGTTGGGTCGGTTATACACAAAAACTGACCCAATAGGTTCATCTCAACATTCTACAGCTATTTGAAGACTTCTAGGGTCGGTTTTTTTACCTCTTTTGGGTCGGTTTTTTACCTCTTTTGGATCAGTTTTTTACCTATCTTGGGTCAGTTTTTGTACCTCTCTTGTGTCGGTTTTTGTTCCCTCTAGGGTCGGTTTTTGTACCTCTTTAGGGTCGGTTTTTCAACCTCTATAGTGTCGCAAGTACTGTAGCGATGCCCACCTAGGCGTCGCTTAAAAAGTGACGCTGCAGGCTTCAAAAAACCGACCCAAGAGACCAATATTGTACTAGTGCATCCCGAAAAGATGGACAATATGAAATACAAAGTAAGATTCTAGAAAGCATATTTAGAGCATTTGTTGCAATCTAATGGTAAGAAATATGAGAGAAGAATATTTTTTTAAATGATGTGGGAACCACCCTCGAGGAAGAGCCACTAGAGTGACCCCACCGTGAAAGTATAAACCCCCAACCCCCCAGGCTATCCTTATAATGTAAGGGACATTTAAATTACATAGTGGGCCAACCTACATGATGGGATAATTTGTTCCAAAGGTGCTCAACCTAGTTTTTAAACCCATGTTCATTCATTAGGGCGCATGTTCCTTTACCACCAAAGCTAAAACCTTGGTACCGAGAGAAGGAGATTTTGGGTTCTAATATTCAAATGAAATCACTGAAAGGAATGAAGTGATTAGACAATAACTTGAGCTTTAAGTTACGTAGAAGAGTTATATGGACTAGAAGCACTAACCTCTAGATTTTGAGGTGGGTATTCATGTCTTCTTAAAAGTACAACCTTCAAAAGGGTTTCTTAGGCTTAGGTAGAAGGGTAAGAGGACTCCTAAATATGTTGGAGATCACCTTATAGTAAAGAAACATTAGAGAGTATCACAAAAACTAGAATTTGCACCATAGTTAGAATATATTCATCATGTCTTTCGAGTTTTGATGCTAAGAAAATGTCATCTTGACACAATGCAAGTGTTTCAACAAAAAATATATAGATAGTGGGAAATGAAGCCTATGAAGGACCAATACAAATCATGGATTGTAGAATTTAGAAACTTAAAAAATGAATATGTTTACAATTAAAGTGATTTGGAACACCAAAAAGTTGAATGTACCATTCAAAAACTAGAGTATGAGATGCAAAGATTTCACATTGAGTTGTTCTATATTTCAAGGATGAAATGTATCATAGGATGGAGGATTTGCTACGACCCACTACTGGACAAACCAAACTATGTATTATTTTTATTTTTATCATTCAATTACTTTCATATTTATGTTGATTTGGAACTTTAATTTTTGCTTTTTGAATGGATTAGAGTTATTAGAAACCCTTCCATTAAAAAGTTCATGTTTTCAGGTATTCTTGATTGACAAGTCCTATGTTGTAGGTTCCTTGTATTGTTTCATGTGTACATGATGATAGAATTACAAATGATGGTTTGTTGTTTTTGAGATAAAAAGTGAATGGATGATGAAAATTTGAAATGATATATCTGTGTGATATTTTAAAATAATGAACATGGGAATCACTTGATTAAGGATATTGAATTTGATCATATGAAGGTTAAGGATTAGAATAAGAATAATTTTGGAATCTCAAAAAGGTGTAGGGATCATTGATGATTTTTTCAGGGTCTTGGATTAACTTTGAAAAATTGTGCCAATCTTTGTGGGATGACATATGAAAAGGTCATATCAATCTGTGTGGTTGAATTGACAACTTCAATCAAAGAACTAAGAAATTCGTTGACTTGTTAAATATCATGTCTACAATTCGGGTTAACTTTCAGTTTTATATTTTCTTTGATCTTTGCTTCAATAAGTAATATAAGATTAGTCTTGAAGGTGTCTTGACTTCATAAAAGGTTGGTCAACTTTCCTTTCTTACATAATAATATATATGAGGATGTCATAATTTAAAATTACATGATTTATATAAAACACTAGCCAATTTCTATCAACTTCAGCATGCCTTGTGATTCTAATCACACTATAAATCCCACCTTGTGAATTTTCTCTAGAGGAAAAAAAGGTGGAATTGAATAAGAATGCATAGATTTTATGTCATGAATAATCTCTAAACAATGTGATACATATGACCTATTAGATGAGAAAGACGCTCAATCTTCCAAAGAGATAACCTAATATTATGATAGGTGCTCTACACATCTTGAACCTTCCATGATGGTTGTGGTGGATATGGTAAACTAGTATTTCTTGTAGTAGAGTGTATCCATTAAAAGAATGCCTAGATCATATTACAGATGGAGTAATAATTTTATATGGAGTTAGGTGAACCCGTGTAGGTGGGAGTGAGGTCCCAACTCTCCAAATGTGAAATGTGACACAAAATTTATGAGGATACAAACACAAATCTTAGAAACATGGAATTTATAATGAATGATGAGATATTAGATATGAGGTGTGGGAGTGAAAAGGTAGAAATTATATAGCATCCAACTTAGATCTAGGAAGAACATGGGTTGATTTAATAATGTTAGTGTTATTGGATGAATCCTAAGGAATGGAAAATGATTTGTGAAATTTAGTACAACATGGTAAATTATTTTTTTTAGGTACAATACAAGTAGTTCAGGAAGATAATTAAAATATATAATATGATATTTATGTATATTGATTGTAAATCACATTGTTTCCTATCTAAGTTATGATTTCATTAAAGCGAAGCATATTTTTAAATATAACAAGCATACATGCAAAGTGATTGTCTAAAGAATATTAGTTGTAGAAAATATGAAGATGAAAATCATGTTTACTAATTGCATGTTTACTTATAATTTAAACATTGGTTAATGAACCAAAGAAAAGCTTTTTAGGCCCATAAGACAAGTCAACCACTCCTTATCCATATAGAAGATCTCAGTGACTTCACTACTAGGGGAGGTATCGATTTTTTGATGTGTATATAGAAGTTCTTGAAGTTGGGAGTCTAGGGAGAGAAAATGAATGTAAAACCAACCCCTTGGTCCCTTACTATAGATTTGAATGACTCAACACCAACTACAGTTGGAAACCATCTCCAAGATGGAATCTAACAGTGAAATGTATTCACACTTCTCAAGAATCAAAATCGACTATGTTCTTCTAGGAAATATATAGAAGAGGTTGAGAATGTAACCATGATTCTTTGTTTCCTCGATATAGTTTTGAGAAGATCCTTCAGTTTATTTAATGATAACCCAATTTCTAAAATTTTCAAGTTGAAAAAATAATTACCAATCTCCAATCCTAGAAATTTAAGTTTATTTATTGTCATGTACAAGACAAAGAAGGGTCGAATTGTAAAAAAAATGTAGGTTTCAAACACCATGATTCCTCCTACTTTGAATATTTCAATGTAGGTTTTCTAAACCATGATTCCTCTTCCTTTGAATATTCCTTTGAAGATAAAAAAGATACTATATATTCCTAAGGTAATCATCTTCATCCTATTTCTATGAATATATTCAAGCAAGATGTCCACTCTTTTAATTAAGTAAATACATTAAAATTGAGTTTAATGACTCATAAGGAAACTATGGACAAAAGATAAGGAAAAACAAAATCTAATTATATGAAGAATTTAGAGCCTTCTATTGAATTATGGTCCAAATTTGAAGTCAATAGGACTTCGTTTGGTCCCTAATATATTTGTGGAAAGTTGTAGTAAAGTTTAAACCCAAATTCTAATGATATTCAAATTTATTCCATCGATTTACTATAGTTTCCTAATCATTGAATGTCACGTTGACATTTTGGTTTTTTGCCTAAGTGTTGGGTGTCACTCTGGCTATTGTAAGTTTTGCTTTGATAGGGTTCTCTCTCAGCTGTTGGATGGGCATCGTGGGGCTGGAGAATTGTCACCTACCTTGGGTAGGAGGTCGATGATGAGAAAAAAGGTCATAGATCCTTCTGTGACTCGGATCTATCTACACAAGGAAACTTTTTTAGAAGTTTCTTCATGAATGAAGTTGTGATCAATTCGCAAACTCAACAATCCCTAGATTGATAGGACTTTGTGCCCATCAACAAAATGCCCCTTTAGGGATGGACTCCCACCTACCAACAGGGATCACCACTGCTATCCCTTTGTGTCCTTGCATTATATAAGGAACCAAAAATGACCTTTGAACCCCAAAACTTCCTCCTCCCCCTTCAATTTCTTCTCAGGTATCCCAAGCTTTCCCACCCTACTCGATGTGTTCTTCGGCGAACATAGTGTGAACCCCTGCTTCCTCTGTTTCCCCCTGCCAAATTCACACATGGGTAAGAATTTAAAGGCCTCTAGGACTCTCCATGTATGAGTGATTATATTGCAGCTTTCCCAATCTGTGTGACCTATTCTTCGTCATCTGGACCACACCGACACTGCCCACCATGACGAGTCAGTGGGCACCCTACCCTCATGAGGCAACAAACAAAATTGCCTAATCTCCAAGTTTGTTTTTCCATTCTTATTTGATGTAGTTTCACCCACCTTCATGGTTTTGGATTTTGAGCCTTCATCCTTGGTGATGTAGTTCTCTCCATGGTTATGTATGTTTTAGCACCATTTTACCCGCATCTTTAGTTCTTTATGACCGTCAGAGTTCAATGATTCAATGGGTTCATCCCCTAGTTTTGATCACCAGCAAGACTCCAGTCTTGCTCATGCCTTGGGTCCCTGATGTGCTTCTTCCTCGCACACAATGAAGGGGAAGAATCCTGGTTCAGAGATGACTCCCTTGCCCGTGGTCGCTTAATCGCACAATTTCTTCTGTATGGGTATTTTTGTATTTTTAACGCCTGGACAACCCAGCGGCCTGAGCGGGTCTATGTCTGTCTAGCCATCCTTGACTATGTGTATTTTTCTCGAATTTTGAGTGGCTTATTCTTGGAAAATTGACATTAATTCAATCATTGGTCAAAAATTGTGAATAAATACTCTTTGGAAAGGGTTTTTCAAGTGGAATCTGATTTTAGAGTTTTAAAGCTACAATTTTGGTTCCTGAACTGATGTTTTATTATAAGCCCTAGTTTGACCCATGAAACCCTAATTAATCATTGCATGTAATTAATGTAATCCAATCCAACCTAGTTTTCCTAATTTAATGGCATTGATCAGTAAGCCTAACCTAATGCACTAAAACCCTAATCTATTCTAATTCAACCTGGGATCAATACTAGGTATTGATTTATGATGTTTAATAACAATGAACAGGTGTTTATAGCCTAATCCAGACAAGAGAAGGTTGACTTAGGATTTGACTCAAGATCAGAGAGACCAAGTTAGGATCTGCTTTGCTCCACATAAGAATGTCATGCCACTATACATATGTACATTGGTTGAATTGGATGTTATGCATGATTTATGGATTAAGCTTTCAATTTCAAGTTCAATTCTCAAATCATGTTTATCATATAAACTACTTGATGTTTGCTATATCCTATGTCTTATTGTTAACATGTTCATTAAAATTAGAGATTATGATTAATGATCAAAGGTTAATGGATTTAAAGTTCATGTTTCAAGAGGGTGAAATCCCAAAATGTTAAAATTCAAGTTCAAGATTTAATTCATGTTTATGGTAATGTTAATGTCAAGATAATTGAAATTCAAATAGTTTTATATGCTTTTTGAATCATGGATCTGAAGAGGTTGTTATCGGCATTAGTGCCAATTATGGGCTTTCATAGACAAATCATGGGCATTCGTGTCATTATGGGCTTTCCTAGCACTATGGGTTTTCCTAGAAATCATGTGCTCCTAAGTGGGCATCATAGAGAATTGCATATATTTACTACTCAATTCTTCATGTTATAAGAAACATGTAATCAAGAATGCTCAAGTTTAATTCATGTTTAGATTTTCTCTCAAGTCAATTTTATGTGCTTATTTTCAATTTTTATACAATGTATAGTGTCGCTTACTGATGTATGTCTTTGTTTTCACATAGCCGTGGGATGAGATGTCCCTAGATCAAGGAGAAAAGGTATTTGAAATGAGTTCTTTGAAGTAGAAGATCCCAAGACTTAGCTTGGTGGGGTGCCATCTACACCTTAGAAGATCCTATATTAAGTTTAGAGAAGATTTATGCCTAGATTTGTTCCACCTTTCATGTATTATATTTTAGTTCAAGGATAGGATAGTTGATGTTATTAGTCGTATCTTTCAAAGAATGATGTATGAATCAATATTTTTAATAATGCATGGTGTTTCATTTATTTTTCTGCTATTGAATATCATGTCTTGTAATGTTCCTCCAAGCCAAGTGACCCATGTTATGGACAACATAGTGTTTTCTTCTTCTGATATATATGTGCATGGAGGGGTGTTAAGATATGGAATCAGAGCAACAAGTAGATGTCCACTAAGATAAAGATTCACATGTTCTAAGCCATAGGTATACAAGATTAACTCAAAGATATTTGAGACCAAAGTATAGGTCTAGTTAGGAAACATCAATTAGTATAAGGATTAGGGTTACGTGCCTAAATGGTTTTGGACTTTTATGTTAAATCTAGAATTGAATGTAGCATACTCTCTCTTTTTCCAACATGTTTGTGGTATGGGACACAGGCTCATGCGGTTCTGTAGAGAGAATGTGTCACACCCCGATCTCACACTAACCACAACCCACGAGATTAGGGCGCGACGGAGGGATTATCATATAAACAAACCACTGAGAACTTTTCTTTTTAAAACCTCATAATGATATCAGGATTATTGTTGTAAACTAAAACAAAAATAACTATTGCGGAAGCATTTCAATTAAACTGGCTAGAGAACATAAACAGAGTTTACAACATGTAATATTGTTTAACAGAAAGTAAACATAACAGTTAATTTACATCTTTATACACATTCACCATACATACTCTCTCTCACCCACACCATGTCCCAAGGACCGAGGGGAAAGGACTAAGAGACCACTATCTAACTAACTATATATACCTTCTACTGACTAGGGTGGTAAGATCCATCAGATTCCTGGAACTATCGCTGACCTGAAAATGTTTGAGTAGAGGAGTGAGCCTACTCGCTCAGTGAATAGTTTTTCATTTAACTATCATTAAACAACTCGTCAAGTTTATTGAATTGAAATAAAGCATAAGAACAATACTATACAGAGCATTTCTAATGACATAGCAGATTTTACAGATAATAATCACATTTCTATACAACAACAAATATCGCATAACTATAAAGCATAAAATATCAGAAACTGCATATCTTGAATAATAAAGTAATTATTGAGAACTAGCACAGAAGTTCTAAACTCTTAACATATTGAATTTACTGTGATCCTATATGATTACATTTTAGTTATTATGCCCTAATCATATGCAGTGTACTCTGTATACAAAGATTTGTAGAGAACTACGATCTCACCGTACAAGACTTAGCGACACACCCGGGAAATGCTAAGTCTAACTTCTCGTCCTAGTCTGCTACAGGACCCATAGGCTCTCTGGCCTCCTCTGCACTCACCATGAATGCTCTGGACTCCTCCTCTAACCTGAGCACACAGGCGCAGGGAGTCAACACTGGGTTACCACCAGAATTACTCAACCGGTTGGTGTTGGATAACCCTTTACTTTATTTATTATATTACCCCAGTGCCACCGAAATTACTCAATCGGTTGGTGTTGGACACTGTCTATCAACCCTCGTGCCACCAGAATTACTCAACCGGTTGATGTTGGACACGAGTTTCACCCCTAAGGTGCAGACCTCTCAAAGGGGTTCTACGGTGTTAGGGCACCTAAGTCTATTAACTGATAAACATATAATCATTTAAACAGGAATATCACATTTCATACTTATTTCACATTCTGAACATCACTTGAAAACACATATATAACATTTATCATCCTTAAACATGATTCAATATCATTTATCCAGTTTCCAAGCTAAATATCCATTTTTAAATCAACGAATACATTGCAACATAATACAGGAAATTTCATCATTTTCATCAAGCATATTATGTATTTCAAGTTCCAATGAACCATATAAATTCACTGATTCAATCCACACTGATCAGATGCTAAACTAAATCATATAACAGCGTCTAGAAGCATTTTATGAAATAAAAAGTCGGGCGACGCCAAACGCTGCCCGACGCCTGATAACGCCTGTTATCAGCATAATTCGCGCACAAAACAGAAAATATTCAAACACCTGAGTTTATTAATGATAAATAAATGAAACCCCACTCACAGTGATTTAGACTGTCCGAATTCGTCCGGAGGTGTGTCCAGGACCTGATTCCGGGCAGAAATTAGTTGCATTCAACCTTGGATTAGTATCCTGTTCACGTTCTATAGCTTCACGCTTACAGCAGATTGGCGGAAATGCTTGAATTCAAGGCTAGAACTAGCTAGAAGCTGCGCACTATGCTGGGTCCCCAAAATCGGAGCTAAGGAATGTAGATTTCCTACTGATGGCGCCCCAAGTTGCTTCCTTGCTGCTGCTGCGTGCAAGAGCAGCTACTGCTGCTGGCCGTCAGCCAAGTAGCTAAGGTGGCTGGGGTAGGTGCTATCTGTTACTAATGGCTGTAGATTCGAGTTGTAGGCTCCCAGCCGAAGTCACTAGTGTCGATTCGAGGCGTTGGACATGCCCAAGAGAGCCCCTGGCCGTCGCCTTGCTGCAGCTGCAGCTTGGCCGCAGCTCTGCTAGCCGGCTCCCTAGCAGCTTGGCTGCTTGGATGGGGCGAGGTCGAGGAAGGAGAAGGTGGAGGAAGGAGAAGAAGGAGAGGGTGGCCCTGCTGGTCGCAACTCAAGGCGCCAAAATCGCCCCAAATCACCCCCCCCCATGCTGCTCGGCCGAGCGCCTGCTTTGGGTGCCGCCTCCAGAAAAGAACCGCTGGAGAGGATAATCGTGAAAAGAAAAGTAAAAATGATCGTTTATAAGTAGGAACTTTTTTTGGAAAAATTTCCAAATTGACCCAAGAACTGAAAATCCTTATAACTATTTCCTCGAAGGTCTAAATAGCGTGATTTCTTTTGCATCCACTCAAGCACGAACTCCTCTACCAACTCAAAGCATGAAAACATACTGATTAGACTGTTTCACTAGATCAAAGCTCTAAATGCGACTGTGATTACTTGATTCAACTTAATGAACTAAATAATCAACATTGATATCATTAATTGCCTCATGTGATTCAAACTCAACTATTGATTCACATATTAACTTATTTGATTAACCATGATATTTAATTTGATATTCAACACTAATTGAGGTGTTTCACGTAATTCGAGATATTTATTGACTAACCCTGATATGGGTCGTAACAATCTCCCTCCCTTATAAGAATTTCGTCCCGAAATTCCCAAAAGAGAAAAGGAAACTTGTTACGCACATCTAATCCAAAACTCCCATGTGGCTTCCCCTAAGTTGTGGTTTCTCCACAAAACCTTCTCTAAAGGTATCTCACGATTTTTGAGTTTCTTGATCCTCAGATCAGCTATTTGTATTGGTCCCTCAACATAGGACACATCTGATCTAATTCCAGATCAAACCACAAAACATTGTCTTTGTAGAACTGTTATAACAATATTTCAATTTAGGGTAATTACCGAGAAATTATTATACTATACATGCAGACAAACTAAAATTTCTTAAATAAACAGAATGCATGTCAATCTGGTACTAAAATAAAATCATGCAATTAACTGTTAAACATCACTACATCTCATACTGAGAATTGATATCAAAATACTTGATTCATCGTACACCCTATCCTTAGGGTTTTCATTTGCCTTATTCATTCATCACATGCCAACACCCTACTCTTAGGGTTATCTCATTCACTAGTCACATGGCAACACCCTATTCTTAGGGTTTCTGTTATCTCATCTGTTTGATTGCAATTCAAATCACAATACGATATCATTCTAGAACTGGCAGAGCAGTATATTCAAAATCATTGTAATTACTGAGTAATCTTTATATCATGCATGCAGGCAGATTTAAAAAAAATTCATAAATATCCCAAACTCAAATCAATTTCGACACATACATACTGAATTCATGTAATTGAATATCTTATTACACCAATAAGAGTAATTTACTTCACACATAAGAAACCACTTGTAACATTATCAATTATGTGCAATTTCTCGAAGTACGTGCATATTAGCCCAAATCCTGGTTTATGCATCACATAACTCAATTTAAGAGTTATTTACGTATCATATCACAAATAATTAATAGTACTTGAGAGTTCTAATAATACCTCAGAGAAATGTGCCAGTTCATGTAAATGTTAGGTCATACACATTAACATAACAGGGAGCATGCAACTAGATTTATTTGCATATTTTAATGCTATCTTATTATCTTGAAATCATGCATCTTATGATTTACCAATTCTGTATTGTCCGGGTTTATATTCAAACTGAAACATTATCAGTTGTGTATTTCTAAACTCAACATTCACACTAAGCAAACTTTATAAGACTTAAATGTTCTTCCCAACTTCCACTGAGATGCATAACACATGCTCTCAGCATGTCCTTAAGAGTCTGAATGGTTCTCTCAGACTGACCATCCGTATGCGGGTAAAAAGGTTGTACTGAATCTTAACTTTGTGCCCGAAGCACGATGCAACTGTTTCCACAACCTAGATGTGAACTTAGGATCTCAATATGATATGATTGAAACTGGATTACCAGGCAACCTAACTATTTCATCCATGTATATCATAGTCAAGTTTCGAGACATCAAAGGTTGACTTAATACGAAGAAAGTAAGCAGACTAAATTAGTCTATCCACAATCATTCATATAAAATCATAACCTCTAGGTGTCTTGGGCAACCCTATCACAAAATCCATTGTGATATGTTCCCATTCCCATTCAGGCATAGAAAAAAGATTACAAGGTAGCTGTAGATTTCTAGGGTTCAGCCTTAACCTACTGGCACACACTACTTCTAACCACGTACTCAGCTACATCCTTCTGCATATCTGACCATCCATTTCAACTTCTTGAGATTCATATACATCTTAGTATTTCCTGAAAGCATAGCATACATCAATACATACACTTCCATAAGAATCTTTTCTTTCAATTCACTATCTCAAGGTACACACAACATGTCATGCTAATACAACACCTTATCATCTTAAAAACTTAAACTCTGGTCTCTTTTCCTCTTATCATGTCATGCATGGTCTGGTTTAACTCACTATCACCCTATTGTAGTTCCTTGATCTGATCATAAAAAGTAGGCTTGACTTGCATCTGTGCAATCAAACCACTCTGTGCTGTCACCCCTAAGTCTAAGTTCAACTCTCACATTTCTACTAACAGGTCTCTATTGAAACCTGTCATAGAGAATGCATTAGCTGTTGAACTTGACTTTCTGCTAAAAGCATCATTCACCACATTCTCTTTACCAGGGTGGTAATCTATTGTCACATCATAAAGATAGTGACGCCATGTCTTAAAAACGTGAACTACATCAACTATCTTCAGATCATATATCGGATAATACTCCGCTTTCTATGCTACTCTCTTATTGTTACATTTCAAGTTTATATCTTACTCTTTTCTCTAAGTCATTTCATGTTGTTCATGTACTGATCAGTTTAGCTACCTTAAAACCCTATATCACTATCAAAGCCAGTTTACTTTACATAGATCAAATCTCAAGGTCTTATTTTACAGAGATACTAGTATTCAAGGTTAAATCACTAGTGATATCCCTTGAGCTACTACAACTCTAATCATTCTAGGGTTTGGTCCTTAACAATAACATAGCATTATTTTGTGCGGGTGTGGTCGATTATATAAATCAATTTGAGTTGCTTGGGTCAATAGCATATTAATCCAACACTCAACTTTAATTATATTGGCTGAAAATTCAGTTTTCACAATAGTTTATGTAATTCGTTTATTAAACAGCTAACAGAAACTCCAAAAATTCTAGAAATTTTATATGTTATACCTAATGAAGTTTCAGACCTCCAGTAGAAATTTGAGATCATTTCTAATTACCAATAAATAATTAAAAATCAAACAGTGCACTGCTATATTGAAGTCTGCAGCAGATTCGGTCGAGTTGTAAACTCGGCCGACACCCTCACTGTAGAGATCAAAAGTCATCCAAAAATTACGCCAATTTAACAGAGTGTCTAAAATTGTGTTTGTCAAGCACAGTTAAAATTTGAGATCAATTGGATATATAAATAAAAAGATATAATTCAATTACCACACTGCTATATCATTCAGAAAATGTGATCGGTCGAGTTTGAAACTCGGCCGATAAACAAGTCAGAACATTCTTCAAAAATTCTGATATTTTCCAATGTTGTTTACATTTTATATATCCAAATCATATCCAAATTTGAGCTAAATCATAGTTACACATAAAATACTAAAAATTCATTTAGTGAGACATTCTATTTATCAAATTTTGTATTCATATGTCATTAAAACCCTAATTTGGGCCAATTGGGGTCTATACTTTTCAAACCCTAATTCTCAAGACAAAAGAACACTTAGACTTCTTATCATAATTAAAACATCCTAGTGTATATACATTCTCACTATGTTACGGGTCTAATTCAACCAGAGTCTATTCTTATTTTACTGTTAATAGGAGTCATTAGATCCCAGTAACGCATCCTGCCAGCCGGACCAGGCCGAACCTGTAGTCCTGAAGCCAAGAGCTACTCGGGATTAACCTACTCCTATTAATCTTAAACATGTGGAAAGAATATCCACTTAGGGAAAACTCATTTAAGCATAACTTCGGGTATACTTAATACAAAGAATTTGAATAATAATTAAATCACTTCATGTCACATAACAATATAAAAGGATCATATTTATTCTACAAATTGAAAATCTAAATTCATGCATATAAGAGCATTTCTAGTGATCTTTAAATCAAATAAGCAATAATATACAAGAGTTGAATCGCATCTTATATGTAATCTCTTATTTCTACATTAATTTCTTATCTCATAACCCTAAGATTTCTAGGGTTTCTCTCTAGCCCATCCTTCCTCTGCATACCTGGCCAGGGCATTCAGAGAAGAACAGACAGAGTAGCTTGATACTGGTCAATCTAAGTATTCAAACACCTGGCCAGGGTATCTAAACACTCAGACCTTCCAGAGCTAAAACTCATCATTTATTATTCGTCTCACTTATAACTTTATCTTTTGACCTTAATGATTCTTAACGACTCAACTTAAACTCTTTACTTGGTTCTCGTGACCACATCCTTTTCCTGCCATCTGTAATAGTAAAACAGAACACTTCTTGTTAGAAAATTGCAGACAGAAGAAAAACTCTTAAACCTTAATCCTATTGGTCTCTTATCATCCCCTGACCTTGACTTAGAGTATTCATATACTCAACTTATGCTCTGATACCAAGATTGTCACACCCCGATCTCACACTAACCACAACCCACGAGATTAGGGCGCGACAGAGGGATTATCATATAAACAAACCACTGAGAACTTTTCTTTTTAAAACCTCGTAATGATATCCGGATTATTTCTGTAAACTAAAACAAAAATAACTATTGCGGAAGCATTTCAATTAAACTGGCTAGAGAACATAAATAGAGTTTACAACATGTAATATTGTTTAACAGAAAGTAAACATAATAGTTAATTTACATCTTTATACACATTCACCATACATACTCTCTCTCACCCACACCATGTCCCAAGGACCGAGGGGAAAGGACTAAGAGACCACTATCTAACTAACTATATATACCTTCTACTGACTAGGGTGGTAAGATCCTTCAGATTCCTGGAACTGTCGCTGACCTGAAAATGTTTGAGTAGAGGAGTGAACCTACTCGCTCAGTGAATAGTTTTTCATTTAACTATCATTAAACAACTCGTCAAGTTTATTGAATTGAAATAAAGCATAAGAACAATACTATACAGAGCATTTCTAATGACATAGCAGATTTTACAGATAATAATCACATTTCTATACAACAACAAATATCGCATAACTGTAAAGCATAAAATATCAGAAACTGCATATCTTGAATAATAAAGTAATTATTGAGAACTAGCACAGAAGTTCTAAACTCTTAACATATTGAATTTACTGTGATCCTATATGATTACATTTTAGTTATTATGCCCTAATCATATGCAGTGTACTCTGCATACAAAGATCTGTAGTGAACTACGATCTCACCGTACAAGACTTAGCGACACACCCGGGAAATGCTAAGTCTAACTTCTCGTCCTGGTCTGCTACAGGACCCACAGGCTCTCTGGCCTCCTCTGCACTCACCATGAGTGCTCTGGACTCCTCCTCTAACCTGAGCACACAGGCGCAGGGAGTCAACACTGGGTTACCACCAGAATTACTCAATCGGTTGGTGTTAGATAACCCTTTACTTTATTTATTATTTTACCCCAGTGCCACCGAAATTACTCAATCGGTTGGTGTTGGACACTGTCTATCAACCCTCATGCCACCAGAATTACTCAACCGATTGATGTTGGACACGAGTTTCACCCCTAAGGTGCAGACCTCTCAAAGGGGTTCTACGGTGTTAGGGCATCTAAGTCTATTAACTGATAAACATATAATCATTTAAACAGGAATATCACATTTTATACTTATTTCACATTCTGAACATCACTTGAAAACACATATATAACATTTATCATCCTTAAACATGATTCAGTATCATTTATCCAGTTTCCAAGCTAAATATCCATTTTTAAATCAACGAATACATTGCAACATAACACAGGAAATTTCATCATTTTCATCAAGCATATTACGTATTTCAAGTTCCAATGAACCATATAAATTCACTGATTCAATCCACACTGATCAGATGCTAAACTAAATCATATAACAGCGTCTAGAAGCATTTTATGAAATAAAAAGTCGGGCGACGCCAAACGCTGCCCGACGCCTGATAACGCCTGTTATCAGCATAATTCGCGCACAAAACAGAAAATATTCAAACACCTGAGTTTATTAATGATAAATAAATGAAACCCCACTCACAGCGATTTAGACTGTCCGGATTCGTCCGGAGGTGTGTCCAGGACCTGATTCCGGGCAGAAATTAGTTGCCTTCAACCTTGGATTAGTATCCTGTTCACGTTCTATAGCTTCACGCTTACAGCAGATTGGCGGAAATGCTTGAATTCAAGGCTAGAACTAGCTAGAAGCTGCGCACCATGCTGGGTCCCCAAAATCGGAGCTAAGGAATGTAGAATTCCTGCTGATGGCGCCCCAGGTTGCTTCCTTGCTGCTGCTGCGTGCAAGAGCAGCTACTGCTGCTGGCCGTCATCCAAGTAGCTAAGGTGGCTGGGGTAGGTGCTATCTGTGACTAATGGCTGTACATTCGAGTTGTAGGCTCCCAGCTGAAGTCACTAGCGTCGATTCGAGGCGTTGGACATGCCCAAGAGAGCCCCTGGCCGTCGCCCTGCTGCAGGTGCAGCTTGGCCGCAGCTCTGCTAGCCGACTCCCTAGCAGCTTGGCTGCTTGGATGGGGCGAGGTCGAGGAAGGAGAAGGTGGATGAAGGAGAAGAAGGAGAGGGTGGCGCTGCTGGTCGCAACTCAAGGCGCCAAAATCGCCCCAAATCACCCCCCCATGCTGCTCGGCCGAGCGGCTGCTTTGGGCGCCGCCTCCAGAAAAGAACCGCTGGAGAGGATAATCGTGAAAAGAAAAGTAAAAAAGATCGTTTATAAGTAGGAACTTTTTTTGGAAAAATTGCCAAATTGACCCAGGAACTGAAAATCCTTATAACTATTTCCTCGGAGGTCTAAATAGCGTGATTTCTTTTGCATCCACTCAAGCACAAACTCCTCTACCAACTCAAAGCATGAAAACATACTGATTAGACTGTTTCACTAGATCAAAGCTCTAAATGCGACTGTGATTACTTGATTCAACTTAATGAACTAAATAATCAACATTGATATCATTAATTGCCTCAGGTGATTCAAACTCAACTATTGATTCACATATTAACTTATTTGATTAACCATGATATTTCATTTGATATTCAACACTAATTGAGGTGTTTCACGTAATTCGAGGTATTTATTGACTAACCCTGATATGGGTCGTAACAGAATGTTATATGCATAATCATACTTGTCTTGTCCTTTCAAGTGCATGTGGTATGGGACATGTGCATCAGGGGGGGTACTAAGATAAGTGTGATAAATCATGTCACCTTTGCATATATGAGAGGCCAACATGTATGCAAAGGAGATAGAAGAAACCTGAGTTGGCATTAAATGTTTAAGGCATATAGTCACCTAAACCTAATTGGACACATAGTAAGACCAAGCATGCATACAAAGACTACATATTTGACATTGATCATTTCTAGAATTAGAACCCCTAGAGAAGAGGTAAGAGAGGTTCTTTATCATGATAATGATGATGTTAAATAGGTACATTAGTAGCATACCCACATGTTGATAGAGTTTTACAATGAGAATGAGACCTTGAGATGATATTAGAAATTAGTGTACATAGAATATGTAAAAATCTAAGGTGGGTAGTATGAGAAAATTTTGAGGATAAAACTTATTTAAGGTGGGTAGAATTGTAACATCCTAAAATTTTAAATAGAACAAGTTAGGGTCTTATTTACAAATTTCTAATTATAAAATTTGAAACTTAGACTTTAATGCAAGTTACCCAAATATTGAACTCTTTTCTTTCGCATAATGTTTGGCATAAAAGAAAACAAAATATGCTTCATTTCATTCCTATATGATTAAATGATCCCTTTATATATAAAAGAAAAACTAGCATTTATCCTCTCACTTTCTCTCTCCCCTATTCTTAAAGAATTCTTAAAAGGGATTAAAAGGGAAAGAGAAAAAGCTTCAAATTTGAAAATATAATCATGGAGTAGTTGCCTTGACCAAGAAGTTTTCCTCCTGCTTTTAATGACTTTAATATAAGAGGAAAATATTTATAAATTCGCTTTTACTCTCTCCTCCATGAAATTTTCAAAAAATGCATGAAATATATATGATGTGAATTGTTAGGAGACAATTAATTTTTATCTTGATTTTAGAAAGTACCTCAATGGAAGGTGATTGTCACTCTTTTAATCAAGTAAATACATTAAAATTGAGTTTAATGACTTATAAGGAAACTATGGACAAAAGATAAGGAAAAATTAAATCTTATTATGTAGGAAGAATCTAGAGCCTTTTATTAACTTATGGTCCAAATTTGAAGTCAATATGACTTTGTTTGGCCCCTCAATTATTTTTGGAAAGTTTTAGTAAAGTTTAAACCCATATTCTAATGATATTCAAATTTATTCTATCGATTTACTATAGTTTCCTAATCATTCAATGTCACACTGACATTTTGATTTTCCGCCTAAGTTTTGCATGTCACGCTAGCTATTGTAAGTTTTTCTTTGATTGGGCTCTCTCAGCCGTTGGATGGGCATCGTGGGGCTAGAGAATCATCTCCTACCTTAGGTAGGAGACTGATGATGAGAAAAAAGGTCCTAGATCCTTCTATGACTCAGATCTCTCTCCTCAAGGCAACTTTTATAGAAGTTTCTTCGCCAACAAAATTGAGATCAACTCGCAAACTCAACGATCCCTATTTCAATAGGACTTTGTGCCCTATTGACAAAACACCCCTTTAGGGATGGACTCCTTCCTGCCAACAGGGATCACCACCACCATCCCTTCACGGCATTACTTTATATAAGGAACCAAAAATGACCTTCGAACCCCAAAACTTCATCCTCCTCGCTCAATTTTTTCTTAGGTACCCTAAGCTTATCTTCCCTACTTGATGTGTTCTCTAGCAAACATAGTGCAAACCCATGCTTCATCCGCTTCCTCCTGCCAAATTCACACGTGGGTAAGCATCTCTAAAAAATGAATAATCACCTCTCTTCTCGACAATATTTTAGGCTTTATGTTCTCTTTTACCCTAAACCCTAGCATTCTAATTACATCACTTCCTATCTATTGTCACTAGCACATCATGTTGAAACACAAGGAGTATAGAAGCCTAGTAGTTAAGATATATCCTCTAGGGGATCCCATGTCACATTTAATGGAATTATGTTTGCGATTCAAGGTTTGTTTGATAATATTAGGAGTTACTTCTTAGAAACCTTGATCTACATTGACCCATATAAATATCAAAATCTTAAGACCTAGATATCTATGATAATTTTTCCCTCCCTGAGCTCCCTAGGTAAAGTATCCATGACTTTTTGGAATATGTTCCATATAAATTAGTCTAGTCTTGATCATTACCATGGTTGACTACCTAAACATATTATCTTAGTGTTGAGGTTACCAACTTTGATAACTATTAAAATATAGTACATATATGGTTCCTTATTTTCTCTTAATATGTTTGTAAAGGGACCAAAGAACTTGGATACACTTATTACTACAGTGGAACTATTTCATCCTCTTTTCTCACCCCATAGACTAAGGTTATGGACATTTTTGTTGACTACTACATCCATCACAATAAATGAAGTTGTGAATATCAATAATCATATCTAATACATGGTCCACAAACTCTAGGTTAAGGAAAAAGAAACATCATCCATAATATTTTAACTTTAAATATTGCCCCAATCGTCTCAATACCAAAACTCCATATAAAAAAGATTTAATGGGACTTCTCAAAAAACCACTTGGAAGGTCATATTTATACAATTAAGTATAAAATGGATAGAAAGGGAACCTTATCAATGATACCCTCCTTAAAAGAGACAAATCTACACCCAATACCTCATCCACCCATAGAGAAGGATGAATATCTAACATTATCCACAATCATTTCCTACCATAGCTTATTCTTGTGCATCTAATAAACAATTATTGGGGTAGATGACGTAGAAAAATGATATTTTGTTCATGTCATTATTACCTTTATCAATCTAAACCAATATTCACCATGAAAGTAACAACATTACACTACACATAAATCTCAACACCACCTCTTCTTATCCCTCCACATGTCACATACCATACACACATTTCTCTTCATATATATAACTCATGTACTTATCAAAATTTCTACCATTCTCCCTCCACTAAATATAAACAAAAATCTTTAGTTGTTCCAATAGCCTTTCTGCCTATACAAATGTAAGTAGGTTTTATGGTTATGATTGTAGTTCATATTTGTATTACAATTAAGCCATGAAACTTGATGACATTAGCACTCAATGGTGAAATAGTTATAAAACTACCAAAGGAAGGTATGGAAACATGTGATGATATGAAGAAGGGTGAGATGACAATGTTGATAGGAATTATGGTGAATATGAGGAAGTTGATGATCTCCATGATTTGAATACAACTTCTCATGATAATGACAATGATCCTACTCCTTTCCACTTGATATGTATGTTGATGTTCCTGAATTTTACGCCTTCAAGGATTCGGCACAGATTTGAACTTACTAGCCCTTTTTGTTAAATTTTATCTTCTTCTTTGGTGTACTAAAGAGGACTTTCATATGAGACTTACGTTGTTTTTGTTTAACTTGATGTACCTCTCGTTTGATGTATTTATTCTCTCTTAGATGCACCTTTCATGATGTACGCACAACTATGATGTTATTATTTGGTAAAATAAGTGTAGAACTTTATCGATGACCAAACTATAGGTACGTGATTATATAGATGACATGCACCCCCACAATAGACTAATCAAAATAGAAAAGGAAATGACTAGATTCCACTAATCACGTTGAGACACGTAACTTATTACCCTAGAAAATAAAACAACACACTACTAGAGAGCCATATGTCTCACACACCAAAGGATGTGGATACAATCCACGTATTCATGAACCCAAAATATAGAGAAACATATTGTACCTCAAACCACCTATCAAAATTGATAAAACATTCTAGCATAATCAACCCATTTTTCTAACTTGGGCTTCTTTTTCTTATTAGGTTTGATATTCCCTCCCCAATCTTCATACATCTCCCATGGTTGTAAAATAGGTTCACACTCCTCAACAAAATCTTCTTCATCTTCCATGCCTTATATCATGTGATTTCTTGTGGAACTTCTACCTTTTTTCCACAATTTTCCCAAAGGTCGACCACAATTAACTGATTCTTGTGATGACTAATGATTATCTAGCACAAAAACATAATTGTTGCTTGTCCTTTCTTATGAGAATCTCCCTTACTACTTGTAGCTTACTATTCTTTTATAGTATTCCTATTAGGTATTGATTGAGAGAACTCAACAAAAACAAAAGTACCTAAACCTAGACCTTCCTCCTGAGAAGATACTTTGTCATCCATACATTCTTGTTCTTATCCATCTTTCCCATTAGAAGGAACTGTGAACCCATGACCTATTTTTTCAAAGAGGATGGATCAGGTGGATCATTTCAACAATTACAATAAGTACTTCTACATATAGTTTCCTTCTACCTCCCAATGTGCAACTATATATCCCACTGATCAACAAATTCTCTATACCATTGAGGTCATGAGGAAAGTCTATGCCCAAACCACTTCCATATGACACGTATGTTGACTTGGTAACATACTCAAACTTCAAGGAAGTGGGATCACCATTAATCAATGTCGTTGTATCTTTTTGGAATTTTCAAGGAAGTGGGATCACCATCAATTAATGGTGTAGATCAAACTAATAGAGATCAATTCGACGTCCAACTATACCCCTCTCTCTAGAAATATTATCTATCATCCAATGAATACAAATATTTTCCATTCTAATCCACATAGGATATGCAATAGATGATAGGGGAGAAGGAAGAACACAATGTGACACCTTATGGATAATGGCTAGAAGTCTATCCATCATCCATGGGGTAGAATCTAAGATTCTATTCTTTTCTTTTATTGTTGGTAGCTTGATGATAAATCCCTCCTTCTCTTCAACAACTATATCAAAATGATCACTAGGGTTCCACTATCTTTAGATCCAATTAGATAGAAGGTGTCAAAAAGGTTACCTACCAATGAATAGTAGATCATCCTAGATTGGCAACTTTCCATTCAATGTAGTAGTCTCAAATTGAGTATGTTCCTCATAGTTGGTTCCACAAAGGGGATAAAAGCAACATCAATCACATCATGGTCTAGTCATGAAGTCCTAATCTAGTTGCCATGAGTTAAACTCACATCCAACATGTAGATAGAGATGTCCTCCACATGATCATGTGAGTCCTACTAGGTCATTGATTCGATATTTGGCTTTTCCCTAGCTTCCTTCTCAAAATTTAGCACACACACCTCTCTCTGTGAAGAAAACTCACAATTTTTTGGTAGGGATTTCAAGGAAGGGAATCACTTCCCTCTCCTCTTCACTAAATTCCCTAGGACTAGATGGGATCACCTTTCCATCAAGGGTAGGTCCTCTTCAACCCCTTCACCCCTTCCACCCCTAGGGAATCACCCTTGCCCTTGCCCCTGACCTCGCCCTTGCCCCTCAACTTTCCCTCCAATTTCCAATCAGCTAATCCCTATGCACAAATATGACATTTATGTAAATGACCTTCACTTTGAGATTCAACATTTGTCATGTGCTTTGTTGACAAAATTTCCATATCTTAATGTTTTATAGGCTTGAGAGTTCACACCTTGTGTTTGCATCTCATGTTGCATATATACGAAAACTTTCTTTATTTAATTTTTATGTCAAGCCATAGATGTATTATTTGATACTCATGTCAAAGTAGCATTCTTGAGGAAGGATGTATGTTTTGAGATCGAAAGAAATACTTAACCAAACATGTAACTGCCACTAACAAAATCTTGATGTTGTATTTTATTTTATTAAAATAGAAATCGATTACATTTCCCCCCCACCCCCATTTGGATATCAAAAGGGAGGAGAAACATACAAAAACATACATTCAATAGAAATGAAAGCATTCTTGTCATATTAGAAGCATGTTTTCATTTCTATTAGAAACACAATGGTAGAATTAGCATAAATTGAGGGGGGTTAGTTCTTAATTTAAGTTATATTTCCCAAAAGTATGGGTGCTTTTCAAATGAGCAATATCTTTAAAGGAATGGTTTGTTGCCTTCGAAGATGGAATTGATGTTGACTCAGAGGTTACATTTTTGAAACCATATTTTGGTAATGACTACCATTCGACTTAATTTTTTTTATGATGAACCTAATTTGAGATGTTTTAAATCAAACATAACCATACAAAAACTCAAATCATGTAACTACGGTTCAAGAAATCTCACATGCAAACAATATCAAAGTCTCTACAAAAGTGGATACCAGATCCTATACTAATTTGACATGAATCATCTTATTTGAACGTATGTATCGTATCTGGTCATAACCATGAAACTCGTAATCGAAACTAAATGGTAAAATGTATTTATCGACCAACCCTAAACTTGAAACACTATTCAGCTAGTTACCAAGTATAATTTCAACCAACCTATCCAAATTTTTTTGTCAGTGGAATGGGAGTTGGTTAAACATCTTGGTCAAGGCATACCATAGTATAGTGATACTATATGAGGTCCATTATGGAAATTAGAGCAAGCAATAACTCATGTCTTGGACTATGTAAAGCATCACACAAAGTATGTTCTAAGACAATTTAGTTGAGCGTGCATGGGACCAAGACTAGGCTTTGCATCACCCAAATAAATCCTAAAAAAAATTGACCTTCCTAGAAAATTCTCCAACTGCGAGCATCATCTATTTATTTTATTAGAAAAATGAATTATTGACCATATGTCTTTTCATTAGTTTACTATCCGATGAATTGTTATTTTTGTAGTTAATTGAAATATGATTTATTAGAACCCACTAAGAACTTAGAAGTTTACTTCAGTCGTTAGTAATGGATAGTCGACAACTTTTGCTGTAAAGACTAGTCATTTGGCAGGATTCCAATACAAGTATAGCAGTTGAGAATCTATGCTCTAGACAATGTGCATAGGAAATTATGGGTGTACACTTCGCCATTGGCACCCAAGAAAATGGATCATATATACCAGGCATGGAGGTAGACACAACATATTTGGTCCCCATTGCCAAAAATAATGAGTATTAAATTCTTGTGACCCAATTGCTTACATACTCTCTGATGTTGTAAGAGAAGTAACCCTACATTGTTAAATTGTGAAGTTCTCACTTTTCTATTTTAAACTTCTGATAGTACAAATATTACTTTTAAGGTCAGTTAAAATAGCCCTATAGCATTAGTTTTGTACTAACGCTTAAGTAAGCGACACTATAACTAATACCTTATGTGCTAGTTTTATGAGAACGATCAAATCAACGCCATAGTGAGAGTGTTATGAAAACAAAAACTGATGACTCAATCGATGATTTAGAGCAATAGACTGTTGAGCAACTTCTCTATGTGGTTGGTTCCAAGTACGAAATCAATGCCACAGTCGAACTGTAGTGTCGACTTCTTAAGCAACAACTGACGCCATGGGTTAATAATGTCGGTTTTCACCATAAAACTAAAGTCAAATAGGTTATCTGCTGCTCAGTTCTATCACCAAAACTAACATTGTAGTTCCTTATCAGGTAAAAGTTTAACTGATAAGGGTAGATATGCCATCAGTGTTTGTTGAAAAATTGACATCACTGATCTACAACGTCAATATTTTATAACAATTGATGACACAATTATTTTTCTTAAAATAACAGGCCTGCAAACCAACTATCTTGGTGTTTCGCAGGATATGGAACATGCAATTCATTAGAACTACAAATTTCATCCTATATGCAGCTTAATAACATGCCAGCACAGCTATAAAATCATGAATAAAAGAAATTTCATATAAAATCATGAATAAAAGAAATTTCAAAAATATATCGTCAGTTGCACATTGAAAAAAGACTACACATATACTTCTCATTAATAAGAAAAGTCAACATCACTAAGACTTTAGGCATTGGTTGCCCACCAAGAGACCAACGTTATAAGTCAATTTAGGAGGAAGCAATTTTCATGGGGCAGGTGGCATGAATCCTTTGTCATCGATTCTCTTAGAAAACAACCAATGAAAAATGTTTTTAGAGGCAAAACATTTCACGGTGTACTGACCTACGGCGTTGGTTTCTGTGGTAGAAACTGATGTCATAGTCTTTTTAGAGAAAAAATTTATTTCACAGAAAGGACTTTATTGTCAATTTTTTACGATCGATGCAATATGTCAATATTAAAATTTTCCGCTGAAAAATTAAATTTCACGAACTATCATAGACGTCGATTTTTCTCAAAGAAAACGACGTTACAATAAAAGCGATACTCGTATTTTTTCTTAATAAAAAAGACTTGACTAGTAGTGATGTTTATGTTAGAGCAACCGACGATATATGTCTCAATGTCGATTTTCGTATAAACTGATGTTAAGAAAAGAGACACCACATGTCAAAATTGTACTAGTGTCTTTTTGGTCGTGATTTATTTCTCGCTCAGCTAAGAAAGTTGTAGGTCAGGTGACCTTATCCTTATGTAAAGGTATGCTAACTCTTATGTCCGGAAAATAACTCTTGAGGGACTTGGTCTAAGAATTTCTAAGGTAAATGTGGTTCATCATAGATTAGAAATTCGATAGGGTGAATTCATTAAATAGTAAGATAGAAAATTATAAAATAGGGGCCATTATATACCGATGTCTCCATTTGTTATTGTTTCAATCTTTATCTGCATAGCTATATGATGTGGTGGTTTAATTGTATTGCGTAGAAATAATACAGCTCGAAATATCCCCTGTTTGTGTAGCGGTAGGGATTAGAAATTCGATAGGGTGAATCTCAATAAATAGTGAAGATATGAAATTATGAATAGGGATCATTATGTGTAAATACCTCAAATTGTGATTGTTTCAATCATTCTCTTTCTTGATATATGATGTGGTGGTCTGATTGTATTTGTTAGAAATAATATAGCTTGAATTACGCCCTGTTTAGCAACTTTTTGTTATAACAAAAAACATACATCAAATTTTACCATCATAAACGTTAATAGCTTGTTGGTTTATAAGGGATGTATTTCATAATACACATAGTTGGACACCGCACGCCAACTATATTTGAGCAATACATAAAGTGCATATAAAGAATACACGAAAATTGAGCGATATAATAATTATTAATCAGCGGCTAGTGCGAGATCTCCCTTCGAAATCCCAAACACCTTAATTTTTGTTATACAAAGGCCCTGTCATAGTGATAGTGGTATTTTTATAGCTTCAGTGTTATGTTTTGATATTTCAATAAATAAACTCATGGATAAAATTTTCGAAAACTGAATAGCTAGAAACCAGCTTTCTAATATATATTAAGTTCGTACCTTGGCAGCCGTCAGCTACATATGGGTTCCCTGTGTAGCCCGTGTTGCAACTGCAACGGTACCCGGGACCGTTGGTGGAACCGTGGAATTCACGCAGTGAGCGTTGGTGCCGCCGGCATAATCCGGCGACCTTCTTGCCTCGCTACAGCTGTAGTTTGCTATAGCCCAGTGAACCACCGGAACACGTACTGTTCGCTGTCCATTATAATAGTGTAGGCCGACCTGCTTATACGTTTGGTTCATGCTACTCGTGTTCATCGCCCCGACGCCCAACGCGTATTTCTTCACGTTCTTCGGGATGCTGGACTGACAACACCCGAACTGACAACACCCGAATCGATCGTGCAGGATGATATGCACATAAGTGCAGGCTGGGCGGCGGTATTTATGACTTCGCGTGGTTTTGATAAATTTTGAGAAGTTTTGCCTTTTTAAAGGTGGTTTTCGGATGATGACGTGGCAGCATTTAATTGGATGGGTTGGTAAAGGGTGTGTAATGTGTAAATAATTTATTTTGCTTATAACTTTTGGACCGTGATGAATTTTTTGACGAAATAAAAACCGTTGGATTCGTTATGAAAAATACAATTCAACAAGACTAATATTGATATATTTTTAACAAAAAAATATAAAAATGATATAAATATGTTATTTTGGGTGTCAATTAACCATTTTTGGGTGTCATTAGGCATTTATGGGTGTCATTAGATATTTGTGGGCACCGTTATAATTTTAGATGTAAGTCAATCATTTTAGGAGTCAAATAACCATATTTGGGTGTCATTAGTCATTTATAGGTGTCTTTGAGTGTCATTAGCTATTTTTGGATGCCAATAAGTTATTTGGGTGTCGTTATATTATTTTGGTTATCGATAGTCATTTATGGGTGTCATTAGGTATTTGTGGGCGTCGTTATAATTTTAGGTGTAAGTCAATCATTTTAGACGTCAAATAACCATATTTGGGTGTCATTAGCCATTTATGGGTGTCTTTGGGTGTCATTAGCTATTTTTAGATGCCAATAAGTTATTTGAGTGTCGTTATGTTATTTTGGTTATCGATACCTTATGTGGGCGTCATTTTAAACTTCTAGGTGTCAATTACCTTATTTGGGCGTCAATCACCTTATTTGGACACTATTTTTATGGGCACCATAGTTGGTTGTCAATTAACATATATATATCATTTTTTATTTTTTTATCTCAAAAATATGTCAATATTAGGCTTGTTAGATTACATTTTTCGTAACGAAACCAACGGTTTTTGTTTTATTAAAAAATTCATTACGGTTCAAAAGTTATATGCGAAACAAAATTATTTACCATTTGCATAAATCCAAAAACACGGTCCAATCATCATCCGCCACGTGGCGACTGTTTGGGTGGTGGTTTTCACCTGCGCGTGAGGTCGCGCATTACAGGCGTGAGGGTGATAGAATCTTAGTCCTTGAGTAACAGCCAAGGACCACCAACTTGTTCCTAGTATTGGAAAGCGTGTAGGGAGTACCTCCAAGAAGTGTGATATTGAGAGGCAAGTCGTCAATGCCCTTAGTCAGGCTGATACTTCGGTTGCTTGGCTGGGACGATAACAACATCCAGGGACACGTCAGTGACAGATACAAGACTGTGCTTGGCCGGTTTCATTCCCGGAAGGCTAATCAACGGAGCCTTGGATGAACTGTTGCATTCAACTTGAAAACCCTGACGGTAGCAGCCATTTTGGAAGCCGAACGGGTAGGGAAACGAGACTGTGCCGCACCGAGTGGGGCAGTTTTTCAGAGCAGCAGTTGTGGGTGGAGCTACTGCTGCTACTGCTTCAGAAAGCGTGGGCGGTAGTGCCGACGAAAGTAGCAAGGCGACGAGAACAAAGAAAGGAGGCATGGTATTAGGCTGTTTTTGATAGATATTCTGGCGACCACGGCAGGCGGCAGCTGCGTTCTACATATGATGGGTCGATCTGACTATACAAAATTGTCCGATATTGAAAATTCCGGCTGCAAGTTGGCAATAAAATATTAAAGGATTTTCACAAAACCATGTGTGTTAGCACATAGTTATCATCAAGTTCTACTGCATGCGCGTTATTATGCAAAAGGGAAAATTTCAAAGTGCATCCGTCAGGCAGTGATGGTGGTGATTGGGCCATTGCCAGGTGAGATGTCTCTATTTCAGTCCTTGGTGCCGGCTGTAATACTTACTAGATTCTTTTAGTAATTGTTACGGTTGACACCGCCAGTAAATTACGCCGATCTTTAATTTTCTTATTCTACTTAAGATATATTGATCTATCAAAACTGGCTTCGGTGGTGACAACATGCATCAAAATTAGAGATAATTGAACGACTGATTAAACTTCATTTAACATAAATTACACTCAAAACGTTCAAACTGTCAGAATATGTTTTATCTATGAATAGATGAATATAAAAATTTGGGAAGCATGGCCATAGGATTTAACAGTTGATCGTGAAAACACAGTCTAGTTAACCTTGCAGGCGTTTAAGAAATAAGATAAACTTTACCCACACCATTTTGTATACACATTCACACTTATATATTGAATCAACATGTGTCCACTAAGATAATTGATTGTCAAACGCAAAGGAATCTCACAAACATCAACACAAAATTTTTATAACCAAACATATATGGCGAACTTGAAAAATTTTGTACATTCACAAGAACGTGAAGCAAGAGGCATTTTAGTACCGATTAAATAATAAAAGTGTAGATATCAGCGTAGATATTCTCCCCAAATAGTTGTGCTATCTTTAACTTCGGTATGCATGCAAGTTATCCCAGTAGAAGTAGACGGTGAGGCTAGGCGAGAAGGTATGTCTGAGTGTTGCACATTCGCTGCATCTTGAACTTGTTCATTTGATTGACATATCACAGGTTCTTGCATATGCTGTAGCTTATGTAGTTCTGCTGCAATTTCCCTCATAGAAGACCGCTCTACTCCTTTCGGTTGTAGACATTGTCTTGTGAGATTCACCACCACTTGCAACGGGACCGGGTTCACTTCGTTTCGAACTCGTGGTTCCAATAGCTCAAACAATCTGTTCTCTTTTATTGTTATTATAAAATTATTTACAAGACTAATAACTTCATTGTCTCTATTTAACATAGCCGTTTGGCCTGTTAATAACTCAGCAAGGATGACTCCAAAGCTATACACGTCACTTTTACTTGTTAGCTGGCCTGTTTCGATACTTTCAGGGTCGATATATCCCCATGTGCCCTTAACTATGGTGGTTTCTTCAAGTTCATCCAATGGAATGATCTTAGAAATTCCAAAGTACGTTACCTTAGCACAATAATTTTCATCAAGCAATATGTTTGATGATTTAATGTCTCTATGAACAATGGGCTGTGAAGCAAAGGAATGCAAGTAGCTTATTGCATCTGAAATTTCTACTGCAATCCTCAAACGGGCTTGCCATGACAGTGAAGAAACTCGATCTTTGTCATGAAGGTGGTAAAATAGAGTTCCATTCGGAATGTACTCATAAACTAGTAATGGAACATGAGAGTCTAGACAACAACCTAAAAGTTTTACCACATTCTTATGCTTGATTTGGGAAAGGATAACAATTTCATTGATGAATTGCTCAACTTGTCGATCTTCTTCTATTTTTGATTTTTTTATAGCAATAAGTGTCCCATCCGGTAGACTCCCTTTATATACCGTTCCATACCCTCCTTGTCCTATGATTCTATTCTTCTTGTAGTTATCAGTGGCCTTCATAAGCTCATTTTCAGTGAAAATCTTTGCAATCTGGGTCCTATCATCCTGTGATAATATTATATTTTTCATTATTAAACCCCCATTTTTCTCAAAGAATTTCTCTCTCAACTTAATCAAGTTTGTCTTCTTGATAAACCAATACATGATAGAGCAACACAACACCAGTAATAGGAAAGTTAGGAAAGAACCTGTATGACAAAACTAATTAATGAATGATTTTGGAAAATATTTCGGAATCAAAGTTTAGAAACTCGGTCATATGAAATTTCATACCCAGAATGATCTCTTTTGATGAGTTTTTCTTTTCATTTGGAGGGCACCCTTTTCCTACTTTATATCCATCACCATCAATGCTTGTTGGGCAAGCACAATGAAAGCTTCCGATTGTATTGATGCAAATGTTGGAGCATACATTTGTCTTTGGATCATCACATTCATTGATATCTAAAAAAAATAACAAAAGATCGGTGATGAATGATGGAAAAAATTGCAATCCTTCAAGTATAATAGTTGCCCGCGTTCCATCTTGATCATTCAATTAAGAGTAAATATTTTTTATAATCCAAGATAGCGTCAGTAAAATAAGAAATTATCCACTCTAGGAATACAAGGATATTTCTATTCACATAAGAGTCACAAAAAGTGATAGAGAACTTCAAAATAAATATTTTCCATGCATGTTATGTTAAATAAGATATCAATGACTAGACCTTTTCAGAATAGACCAACTCTACTATGAACAAAAACCATGTCTTAAGTGCATTAAAATTCATTATTGAAACAACACCAAATCATATGCATTACTTTATAATTTGATAATAACCATTAACTCTATGTAATAAAAATGTGGTTTCAAAAAGTTGATTATATTTTTCTACTACAGTTGGAAATTTTGTCATATAATTATGTGATGTCAACGATAGTGAAAATACAACAAAATAAGGTCAAATAGAATATTACATTCCTAAATGTTAGAAGAACAATAACATTTGGTGATATGTAGTCATTTGTTGTATCTATATAGTTATGACTTTTCTTCTCAGGATATTAAAAAAATTATTTTGCATCAAAAATGCATTTCTTCTTTCACTACTATGTTTAATTACTTTAGAAAGATGAAAGCACTTCATTTTATATATGTTTGATCTAAAATTCAAACATCATGATATATGATATTGTATAACTAGATGCTCATTCAATAATTATGGATGAGGGGATTATATGTTAACCAAAATCTAATTTGGGTTTCTCACATGATAAAATATCTTCCACTAGGTTCATATACATAGAATGATGAAGAAATTGGAGTGACACATTTGTCTAAAATTGCTTTTCTAGATGATTCATGTGCATTTCACATCTCATTCATCAACATGATTATCCAAATTACCCCATACTTAATAGGGAGATTGTTCAAGACATTGAAGCAAAAGAAAATTTTCCCTACATAATATGAGTTCCTACTCTTAGATTTGTTGAGATTTTGTCCATAACTTTTACTGATAGACTTTGATAGGTTAATATGGTTTAAGGAGGGACTGAATCACATCATTCACGAGAATGTAGCCATCACAGAGTGCTACTATAATTTTCATGCATTTTTTCTACTTATAGAAGAGTCAAGGGGGTGAGTTGATTAAGGAAGGAAGTTGAAACATAAAATAATCATGTAGCCTAGATTTTTACACCTAGTTCTAGTAATCCATGAAGGAGAAGTAGAGCTCTACCATACCCACCTGTAGGGTTTAGTCATCATTAGTACATTGTCAACAACACAAAGACAAGGAGTAGATTAAGAATTGGTGGAGGAAAGTGTAATAGGCTACCAACCCCAAATAAAATTGAGTGCTAGTTCATAATTTGTATCAAGTTCATAGAGACCACTAGTATCTAGTTACAACTAGAATCTCCTTGTGATCTAATTATAGTCATTATTACCAGGGACAATGTTGGAGTCACAATGATCTAACATTTTATACATGTGCACATCTAGGACACTACTCTAGGGATTCTCCACAAAAATTACAACAACTCTATCAAGAGAAGAAACAAAGAGGGAAATTTCATTATAACAACAAAAACAAAAATTTATATGCATGGCCAGTACCACAAGAATCTTTGAGTATACCTGTAACTATATCATAGTTTAGTACATATAGAAATTTAGTAAAAGTGAAAAAGATAGGATAAGTATATGATGTGAACCAAATGATAGGGGTCATATGGTCACGAATAATGACAGATGAGATGTAATTAGTTAAAAATTTCACTAGGCATGCTAATGTTTTTCATTGATCTAGGTTGTACACACTCTTTTTGTCTCAAGGTTTGTAATACCCATATTCATATGTCTAACAATTCATCTTTCACATTAGATTCTTATGGATATTCCAACTAGAGACCATGACACTCTTGAAGAGTCATTCCCCAAGGGTGTGTTATACGATTGAAGTCTTTATATCCATATAGATCTTTTTCCACTTAAGAAGCATGTATTTTATGTAATCATGGGCATTAATTGTTTGTAACATTATAACATAAATCAGAATGCTTTAGAAAGTAAGTTTATTTCACTTATAGTGATGAGACATAGATAGTAAAGGATATCAAAAGGTGTTATATACATGTATGATACATGTGATGATAGAAAAGAGGATGTTGAGGAAGGTGGTACAAGGGTTTTAGCACCTATGATTGATAATCATGTAGATAACCTTAGCTTATAATATAGACTTATATTTTGGGAGTTTACTAATGTCTTCCCTAAAGGATTACAAGGTCTTCCACCAACAAGGGAGATCTACTATGATAATAACCACACACCTACTAATTTGACATGGTCTATACCACCTTATCCAATGGAACCAGTTGAACATAGAAAACTAAAGAAGAAAATAAAAGAGTTGTTGGACAAAGGATTGATATAGACTTGTACCTCACCTGAGGGGAACTTATTTTTTTGTGAAGAAGAAGAAGACAAACAACAAAACAATGTAATTATGCATTAACTATTAGAAAATAAATAAGGTTACTATCAAGCATAGATATATTATTCTTAGGATTGATGATTTAATAAATAAGTTGAAGGGGGTGACTGGATTTTAAAAAAAATTTTGATCTTGTGATCATTAGTATATGATCAAAATTGTGAAGTCTCAAAGAAAACAATATTCCACTCTTAGTATTGTAGATGTGAATTCTTGGTTGTGTCATTTTGACTAATTAATGGTTAGACAACCTCTTTAGATTTGATTAGTAGAGCCTCTTTATTATGGATTAATTCATTATACCATTCATATATGATATCTTGATATACTCTTAAAATGTGTATCAACACAAAAATTACTTACAAGTAGCATTGCAAGTACTAAACCAACATTTCTTTAGATACAAATTTGAGTAAATATGAGATTCAATCAGCATAAATTGCTTTTCTTTGACACTTTGTATCTGGTGATGGATTTGTGTTGATCCCAATATTGTGAAATTTAGACTTCTACTAGAATAACCACATATCCCAAATGAGCTAAACATGTTTCTAAGATTGCATGATATTGTAGAAAATTTATTCAAGACATTACTATTTTTGCCTTCCTTCTAATAGGTTGACTAGAATGGTGACACCTTTTACCTTGATTATGCAACATGTAGACTTTAAACAAAAAATTGACCCTAGCATCAACTTTATTACTTCCAAAGAGTGAGAAACCATATGCACCCTTTTCTAGTGTGTTAAGGATGAGTCTGGGTGGTGTGGTAGTGTAAGGTGATTAAGTTATCACTTACTTTTCTAGATAGTTGATGAAGCATTGGGAAATTATGTAACACATGACCTAGAATTCTTTTTATTGTACTAGCTCTTTAAACATGGTGAAATTATCTAACGATGAACCTTGTCCAGTGTTAATAGTTCTCAAGAAATTAAATTACATCTTTATGACAAACGAGATGAATGTGAGACAATATAGATGAAATGAACTAATCAAGGACTTTGAGTATACAATAGACTACCACCAAAGGAAAGACAATGTGGTAGAAGACACAATTAGATAAAAATCATCTTCTACACCAACAATTAGGTTATATCCAATCTAGGTGCTCAATAAAGAAGAATCTAGAATAGTTACTAGTGTAGACTACACTACCATAATAGATATACACAATAGGGTGTAGATCTTGAGATATAGAAGATTAGACATGAGATGAAAAAGGGAAAGAGAGAATCATATCATTGTAATGATAGTAACATTCTCAATTTAAAATTCAAGACATGCAAAATAAACCAAGATTATATGGCATATAAAACCTTTTGAGGAAGAACATACATACATGTATGAAACTTTCAAGATCTTTGTTGGTGGTTTGGTATAAAGACGGATGTGATGAGTATGTTGAAATATGAAGAATATATCAATAATGAAATATGACATCAGAAACTAGAAGGACTATTGAAATAATTTTTTGTTCTTGAACTATTATGGGATCACATTATTGGTGGTTGCCCTTCCTCTTACATCTCAAATACATGATCCCATTTGGATTTTTACAGATAGTTTAAGTCAACTTATAGTTTACTATAGTGATGAGCCATAAAGGAAAGCATCCAGAATATATATATAATAAAGAAACACACACACACACACACACACACACACACACATATATATATATATATATATATATATATATATATATATATATGTGTGTGTGTGTGTGTGTGTATGTGTGTTTGTGTGTGTGTGTGTGTTTGTGTGTTTGTATGTATGTATATATGTTGATAACAAATTGAGGCTTCATGGTGTTTGATTATAAAATATAAAAATCCAGGGAACCAATTAACATCTTGTTTTTCAATTGACTTCATGCTTTGGGGACTAAGTTGAAATTCAATTTTCCATTCAATCCCTAACAGATGGACAATATGAAAGACAAATCAAGATTCTATAAAGCATGCTTATAGTTCTTGTTCTAAAATATCATTCAAGTTCAAATGAACATCTAATATTGATTTAGTTTGCATATAACAAAAGTATTCAATCATGTTTTGGAATGGTACCATACAATTAAATTTAGGGAAGAAAGGAATGATCACCAATCTAATGGTAAGAAGTATGAGAGAAGATTTTTTTTGGATTATATGGGAACCACCACCAAGGAAGAGACACTGCAATGACCCCACCATTAAAGTGTAAACCCCAACCCCCCAGACTATCCCCACAGTGGATGGGGCATTTAGATTACACATTAGACCAGCATCCATGATGGGATAATTCATTTTGAAGGTGCACAAGTTGGGTTTCAAACCTGAGTTTGTTCATTAGGGAGCCTATTTCTTTACAACCCAGCTACAACCTTGCTAGAGTGAGAAGGAGATTTTGGGTTCTAATATTGCAAATAAAACCATTCAAAATATTGAAGTGATTAGACAATAATTAGGTAGTTAAGTTACATAAAAAAGTTATATGGATTAGAAGCACTAAACTTTAGAGTTTGAGGTGGATATTCATGTCTTCTTAAAAGTATAACATTCGAAGGGGTTTCTCAGGATTGGGAAGAAGGGTAAGAGGACTCCTACATATATTGAACCTCACCATATAGTAGAGAAATTGTAGAGAGTGTCACAAAGATGAGAATTTGCACCATAGTCAAAATATCTTCATCATATATGTCAAGTTTTGATGCTAAGAAAATGTCATCCTTACACAATGTCAGTGTTCCAACAAAATATATATATATATATATATATATATTTTGGAAAATGAATCCTATGAAGATAGACCAATACAAATTATGGATTGTAGAATTTAGAAACTCAAAAAATTAATATTTTAACAATTAAACAGTTTTGGTACACCAAAAAGATGAATATTCCATGCCAAAGCTAGATGATGAGATACAAATATTTCACCTTGAGTTGTTCTAAGTTTGAAGGATGAAATGTGTCATAGGATGGAGAATTTTCTACCACCCATTACTAGAAAAACCAAACTCTAGATTGGTTTTGTGTTTATCATTCGATTACTTTCATTTCAATGTGGATTTGGAACTATAATTTGTGATTTTTGAATGGATTAGAGTTATTAGAAGCCCTTCCATTGTAAAGTTCATGGTTTCACATATTTCTGATTGATAAGTCCTACGTTGTATGTTCCTAGTATGGTTTCATATGTACATGATGATAGAATTATAAATGATGGTTTGTTCATTTAATAAATAAAATTTGAATGGATTATGAAAATTTGAAATGATATATTCTTGTTATATTTTAAAATAATGAACATGGGAATCACTCAATTAAGGATAATGAATTTGATCGTATGAAAGTTTTAGATTAGAATAAGCATAATTTTGGAATCTCAAAAAGGTTCAGGTATCATTGATGGTTTTTTAGGGGTCTTGGATTGACTTTGAAAACTTGTTCCAATCTTTGTGGGATGACATATGAAAAGGTCATATCAATCTTTGCAGTTAAAGTGACAAGTTCAATCGAAGAACTGAGAAATTGGTTAAATTAAATGTCATGTCTACAACTCGAGTCAACTTTTAGTTTTATATTTTATTTCATCTTTGCCTCAATAAGTAATATAAGATTAGTCTTGAAGGTATTTTGAATTCCTAAAAGGTTGGTAAACTTCCTTTCTTACATAATAAATAATATGACGTGTTAGAAATTAAAGTTACATGATGTATATAAAACCGTAGTCAATTTCTATCAACTTCAAGTTGCCATGTGATTCTCATCACACTAGAAATCCCTACCCTATGAATTTTCTCTAGAGGAAGAAAAAAGGTGGAATTAAATAAGAACATATAGATTTTATGTCATGGATAATCTCTAAAGAATGTGATACATATGACCTATAAGATGAGAAAGACACTCAATATTGCAAAGAGATAACCTAATCTCAGGATAGGTGCCCTAGACATCTTGAACCTTCTCTGATGGTTGTGGTCAAAATGGTAAATTAATATTTCAATTAGTGGAGTGTATCCATTAGAAGAATGCCTAGAGCATATTACATCTTGAGAAATGATTTTTTAGAGAGTTAGGAGAGACCGTGTAGGTGGGAGTGAGGTCCCAAATCTCTAATTGCGAAATGCGATATAAAATTTACGGTGATAGATAGAAAAATCCTAGAAATGTGGAATTTATAGTGAATGATGTGATATAGGATATGATATGTGGGAGTGAGAAGGTATAAATACTATAGGATCCAACTTAGACCTAGGAAGAACATGGTTTGATTTAATATTGTTATGGTGATTGGACATATCCTAAGGCATGGAAACGGATTTGTGAAAGTTAGTACACCATGATAACTTATATCTTTTAGGTACAGTCCAAGTAGTTCAAGGAGATGATTAAAATGTAAGAGATGGTATTGATAAATATTGATAGTAATTCTTGTTGTTCTTTACCTAAGAAATGATTTCATGAATTCCAAGAACATTTCTAGATACAACCCACATAAATGCAAAGTGACCGTATTAAAGAATATGAGTTGTAGTAAATATGAAGGAAAAAATCATGTTTGTTAATTGTATAATTACTTTTAATATAGACATTGGTTAGTGAACCAGAGAAAAGCTTTTTAGGTCTGTAACACAAGTCAACCACTCCTTATCTATATAGAAGATCTGTGTGACTTCACTACTAGGGGAAGTATCCATTTTTTTAATGTGTATATAGAATTCTTATAGATGGGAGTCTAGGAAGGTTGTGGATATTTTTATGAAGGAAATCATGTTGGTTTAATATTAAGTTATACATTTTATGAAACTATGTGAAATTTCTTTTTTTTAAGGATCGTAAACTCTACATATGATATGATTTCATTTAAAAACATGGATGAATGTTGATGCCAGGAATATCTAAATGATAAGTTTTCACTTCATTAATTATTTTTGGGAGATGTTTCGGGATAGGTTCTTACTGTCCTCATGACATATTCTAATTATCATGTTTAAGCTACTCACTAGAGTCATTTTCAAGAAGTAATAACAAATTAATGAAAAATTTGATGTAAATGTAAAACTTTTATGTATTCCACCTTCAGAACATATCTATTCAAATCTACACATCACTTTAGTTCAAAATTTTGGAAAAAATTACATACCATATGATCACAAAGATAAATTCAAAATATACATTTGCTAAAAAATTCTCCGAAGAAAACTTTGTCATCTTGTTAATTGTTAGTTGTGTTGTATTAACATTTACTGAACTTCATCTCTAGGATTTATATGTAAATCTCTAGACTGATATAAGGAGCATAGTCATCTAAGATTCCTTTAGAATTTTTTTGTTAATGAACACTCTTGTCTAGTACTAAGAAAATATTTGGTAAAACAAATTCTAAGAAAGTATAGTCAAATATGCATTAATCTGATGCTAGGTCTTTTTGTTTTATGAACATTTACATAAGATTTTTTATAATTAAGATCATATCTTAGACACTAAACATCTTTAGTTCAATATCTCAATAGAAAAATTCGTTTTCAAAGAGAACTTTTGATTTTTTTTTCTCATAGAAAAGAGTGGTTGTATAGAATGTGGACATTAGTAAAAGGTAGGTGAAGCCCTTATCTCAAACTAGTGCTAGATACCTTAGATTTATAAAGGGGCCTTGTGTGAATATTTATAAGATGAGGAAAACATTATAATTTAATAAACAATAGTTGATTAATGTCTCTAGATATTTATGACACAACTTTTCATTTTGGGATCACTATATTAAATAGTGTAAAAATGTAACTATATTAAATATCTCTCTTTCTTTCTATCATTGAGCTATCAATTTTATTTTCTCATCATTTAACATCTCAATTTACTGTTTCTATTTATCTAGAGATCCAATAAGTGGCATTTAAGTAACTTATTCTTCAAAAGACCACTCCCAAGATTAAGAGTAGTGACAAAGTTCTCAGTCACCTCGACACTGATATCACGATTAAGAGTAGTGATAAAGTTCTCAGCTATGCTACCCAACCTCCAATCTTCAATGGTAAAAATATCAACATTTGAAGAGGCATTTCATATCCAACCAATAATAATTTACATGTGGCCTTGAAGGTGAATTTCTTACTTGGGATGAGTCGACGAATAATTAATGTTCTCTATTTTACACTCTTTGCATCCTTGGTCAACATGATATATTTATGTGACTCTACCTAAGATCTATGGAGGAATATATCAATCACATTTGAAGGAACCCTACAAGTGAAGGATTTCAAGATGATCATGCTTCACTGCCTACTTGAGTTATCCACTATATCAAATATATAATCCATTAGTGAAATGTAATCATTCTTCTAAAGAATCATAAACATGTATAGTTACCCTAGAAAATACATATAAGAGAAAAGGAATTAAAACCAACCCCTTGGTCCATTAATATAGATTTGAATGCTTCATTATCAACTAAAGATGTTCATCACCTCCAAGTTGGAATCTAATAATGAAATGGATTCACATTTCCCAAGAATGAAAATGGAGTACGTTCTCTTGGGAAATATATACAAGAGGTTGGGAAATTTAACTAAGATTCTTTGGTTTCTCCCTATAAATTTGAAAAGATGCTCGAGTTTATTTATTAATAACCCAATTTCAAAAAATTTCTAGTTGAAAACATAATTACTAATATCCAATCCTAGAAATTTAAGTTTATTTATTGTCATGAACATGACAAAGAAGGATCCAATTATAAAAACAAAAATGTAGGTTTCAAACACCATGATTCCTCTTCCTAAGAATATCCAATATAGGTTTCAAACACCATGATTCATCTTCCTTTGAATATTCCTCTCAATATAAAAAAGATACTATATATTCCAAAGGTAATCATCTTCATCTTTATTTCTACAAATATATTAAAACTAGATGTTTGAAAATGAATTTCCCAAAGTAAAGAATTTCACAATAACAAGGAAAGCAAGAAAAAAGAAAATAAATATTGAAATAAGGACGAGAAGGAGAAACTAAAGATATAAGGGATCCTAAAGATGCATGGGACTCATATACAAGGACTAATAGTGGGAGTGGGGAATATGATGGTACTCATAGCCAAAATTAGGGAGGATTCAAATTAGGTGATATTACAAGACTTGTCTAGAAAAGATCCCTTGTTTACTTTGTTAAAGAATGCTTCATTGCTTTAGATTCTTGTGAGTATAAGAAATAATCTTGGTATAATTTGATTCCTTGTGTGATAACGCCAATGATTTTATGAATCCCAACTAAAATTTTGAATGTAGGTACAAATAGTATATGTAAAACGTGACAAATATCTTTCTATAGTTCATATTCTTAATGATGAAAACAATTAGATTCTTACCAAATTAAATGATTTTGAATCTCAATATATGTTTCCAAATATAAATTATGTATTATAGTAGGTTAATCATGTCGAGTAAATTGCCCAAGATCAATTGGAAATCTTCATGAAGAGAAATTAATATTAGAATAACATAAAACACTCAGGAATAGAAAAAAAATACCATCAAAAATCATATCAAAATGTCTAGAAGGAACTTATGCACAAATCCATTTATAAAAGTAATGGACAAAGAATCTTTAAGAAAAGAATAACCTCGGATTTAGAATCTATCAATGCTAGAATACATTACATAATTATTGATACAACCAAAGAGTTCCTTCACAAAGTGATTTTTAAGATTACAGGACTCAAATTGTTTGAAGAAAAACTAGAAAGTTCAATTTTTTGAAAAAGGAGAAAGATAAAACAATATAGGAGTTAGTAAAGCACTGGAAAGAAGAAGAAGATTGAAAATAGAAGTAGAAATAAATAACACTAGTCGTGTTACTGAAAAAATAGAAAAAGATCACTTAGGAAGAATAAATGAAATAAAAGAGGAGGTGAACAATCACTATAAGAGGGTACCTCTACTACTACACCACCATTATGGACAAAAGAAGACAAATAAAAACTCAGATTACACATTATAGTCAATTTCTTAACTAGACGTTGAGATGAAGTCAACATAGGAACCATATACAATCGTCTTCATCACAAAAGAGAAGTGGAGAGTCTAGTTTCTTTTCTATAAAAAGGCATTGTAAGGAAAAGGGAAAGGAGAGACCTAGGGGAGTGGGGCGGTTCTTACTAACAACCCAAACCCCTTCCTCAAGTCAATGAAGGACACAACTTTGAAGCCTTAAATTACCTAGAAAAACTCCATTGATATAGATGGGCCACAAGAGGTTAATAAATCGAATCTCATTTATAATAACAAATGTTTACATTATTTTAAAAATATTTTTGTTTTCAAGGATCTTTAGCTAGAAGCAAATTTTGTTTATAATGATGATATATAAGAAAATGAATCTCTTTCTAGATCTACTTGATACTGGGGGTAAATAAGCGATGAAGAGTATAAGAACGCCCATTAATATTTCCATCGATGGTCATCTAGCACATAATATTAACTAAAGAAAAAAAATTGTAGCTATCATGAATACGGGTAATGGTTAGGATTTTTTTTAATTGCAAAAAATTATTCACAAGACCTTACTTTGTAATGATTGGAATTGTAACATCACTTATAAAATCTAGTTTTGATATCTATTAACATTATTCATGGATGATGCTTTATTGCATCTTTTTTTTGGTCCTCCAAATGCTTTATTGCATCTGATATTATTATATGGAATAGAAGGTTTAATCATATAAATGTATATCAATTGTATATGTCACTCAACAAGGAAAGTTCATATGAGTTGCTCAGTTGGATTCTTACTATGATGATTAATGAAAGCCTTTATCTCAAGGAAAAAAGAATCCTATTTAAGTCCAAGAAGGTTCTTTACGCTAATAGAGCCTTGTTTGTTACTCAGGTTGCCTATTTTGACCATGTCCACACACAATCAATTAAATTTAGCAAGCATTGTTGTGTTATTTTGACTTATTTATTAGGTTTGTTTGGAGATAATAGTAGAAAAGTTTAAATACAGTGTGTTTAGTCCAAAAATATAGTTTATTTTTTGGAAATAGGTAAATATATTGCCAAAAGAGGGTATAGCAAAACTATACTTTACAAATCAAAAACAAAATTATACACGGGCTGACTCTACAAAAAGCCCCAGTGTAACCTAGCTAGAGGGTTGACCCCTTTGTCGAGGCCTTTTTTGGCCTTCAACACAACACATATATCCCTAGCTACAAGGTCAAAAATATCAAGGTCATGTGATCTCCTGTGCATCACCATGTTCCTGACCTTCCATACATTAAAGCAGATACTGGTAAGGCACAAACCGCCAAAAGCTACTTCCTTCTGGTTACTACACTTCATCTTGATTTGTTCTATGGTACCCAGCAAACTACTGAATGTGTAAGGGCCCCATCCATTCTTAAGCCAAACTAACAACCACACATATTTGACTTTGTTGCATTCAAGGAACAAATAGTCATGACTCTCTTTCTCTTGGAAGAAGCAGCACCTAGCGTTTATATTGATGCATTCAAGGAACAATATAGTTTATTGGTTATAGGTGGCCACATAGTAATATCTGATAATTATTTGTTTGAAAAAAAATTGTGACAAGCATGATTGTATAAATTACATATCTTTCAACGAACACTTAAATAATATGGGGTTGAAGGAAAAAAGAGTACAGTTTTACAATAGATGAAATATCAATAATATTGAATTACAATAACAATTTTCAATTTAATCGGTAAATACTACTTGTTATGTGAAAACTCAAGTGTTAGCCAATCCATGTTCAAAATAATATTTCTGTAAAGTTTGGAGAAAATAATACCACAATAGTGGATTATTTCATGTATTATTATTCATATCATTTAATTTTAAAAATGATTTAGTTATACTTAGTCATTTTTCTTCATATTGTGTCTCTATAAAGTCTTATGGTATATTAAACATAAAAAAGGAATGGGGAAACCTAGGGGATGGAGGGGTTCTGGTGGCGGTGGCGGCGGCAGAGGAAAACCAGATCCCGAAGCGGATCATGGTGGAGGAATAAATAGTCAAGGTGTGGAAGTGGAGGCATATCTCAATGAGGAAAACATGGGGAGGGCCATTAACTCAGAGACAGTCTGTGCATCCAACGGATTTGTAATACAAGAACTAGGTTTGCAGTTCAACTGCGTACGAGGACGACAAACGGTAAGCAATGAAGGAAACTCAGAACCCCCATCGACTAGTTCTGAAGGGGTTCTAAATGCAGAAGGAACGGCCAAGGGAAGCAACATAGGTGCGGGACAAACATCTGGATCGAAGAACAAAAACCCTAGGGGAGAGGGGTAGATAACAAGATCCTTCAGCAATGCAGTCATAGGATCTAAACCATACAGAAGTAGCGATGCCTTTCTGGAGAAACTCTTTGAAGAAGGCCTATCTATGGGGGAAGTCACTTTGGGCGAGATAGACAATAGACTGACCATCTCAGTGGTCCCTGAAGTAGAAGAAAGATTGACCAAACCCTAGAAATATGCCATCGTGGTCAGGTTGCTAGGAGCTGACATAGGGTATATGACCCTAAGGGACTGGCTAAAGCTCATATGGAAGATCTCCAGAAGATTCAATATGTATGAAATGGAGCTTGGACACTTTGTGATTTAGTTTTCATGCCAGAGAGACTTCAAATAAGCCCTAACAGGAGGTTCGTGGAATATCTTCGGTCGAAATCTACTGGTGTGGGAATGGTATCCAACATTCAAGCCAAAAGAGGAATATCCCGAGCTAATCATCACAAGGGTATGTGTATTGAATTTACCTCTCCATCTATATGTATCAACCATGTTTGATTATATCGGGTTAGCTCTGGGGAGGCTCATCAAGGTAGACAATTACACAACCAGTAGGATGAGGAGCAAGTTTGCTCATCTCACCATAGAACTTGATACTAAAAAAGAGTTGTGTCCTTTCATTCTTATAAATGGGGGTGGAGTATGAGATTTAATATGAGGGAATCCCCTGAGTCTGTACCACATGCGGGGACGAGGGGTACATCTCTAAATAATGTGATGCACATCACCAAATGAATGAAGAAGACACAGATGGTCATGCGCAGTGGCGTGGAATATTATCGCACTAACAAACTCACTCGAGCTTGAAACCCATGAGCTTTTACCAAAACCTCGTGCAATAATACCACCCGTAAGTAGACGGGTCTTATCGCAATATAGTTAAGGATCGAATCCTAAGAGACAAGGTTTTTAAGAATCTTTGTTAGTCGAATCTAATTCAGGTAAGACTAATATTTAGAACGATTGGTTGATTTTGAGTTAATTAAGCTAATTACAAAAAAGTAAAGAGTAGGATTAAAATTTGGATCTAGACTAATGATATGGAATCACTGGGATGGTACCAGGTTTCACCACCACTACATATGCAAACACATCCAAACACATAACATCCAGGCAAGAATCTAACTATCTAAATGGAACTTTTGTGAACCCTCCCTAAGGGATGTTTAGGTGTGCATACGCATCCCCTTAGGCATCATATGTCCTGTCGCCATCCAGATCATGCACTTATGGTTCCGAAGATACATAAATCCAATTGAAGTTGTGGGCCCCCCTTGCGGGCGTTAGGCACATAGAAGCATTACCGTGGGCTAGATGGATCATCCCCTCATAGATCATACACTTATGATCTCAAGGAATCCCATTCTATTTCTAGTTTGTGAGTCAACCATATTAATCGACATTCTATCCTACATATTGAAGTTCTCACAACATAGGAAAAAACAAGATAAAAGCAAGCAGGTGATTAGTCTACTAGCAAACATCGATGATTAATAACGAAATGAAAAGTTATATACATTGCCTTAGAGTGTTAAATGAAAAGACATGAAAGCATGGGCAGCGGGGCTAGTCCCTGCACCCCAGTGGAAAGGAACTACTCACTCATGATGTGAGAAACAAGAAGAACACGGGAGAGGGAAGATTGTACCATGAGCATGGTGCAGAAGAGTGGTGCAACTCAGTGAAGATGATGCGGTCTCCTATGTCGTGTCAGGTAGATCTTGGACGAGGAGAAAGAACCACCAAGATAGACCAGGCATATCTTCTTCTCCACCTTCTTTCTAAACTTCGCCTCCTTGCTCACAATAGGAGTAGGTGAAGTGGCAATGTCATGTATGAAGTGGATGACGGGCGGATGTGCAAGCCTGCCACTCAGCTTGGTTGTGTAGATCGTCCTCCACCAGGGATTGAGTGCTTTTTAGGCATAGCCTGGTGGTAGAGTGGAGGATGAGGAGATACGTAGGCGGAGGATTTTCCTAGGGGTCGAATGATTCTTAGGCACAACCTGGTGGTGGAGTTGTGGTTGCAACTTAGAGGGAGCAGGGGTCGAGCTCGCAAGTAGTAGCCTGGCGGTGTCCCAGATCCAATGCCCAAATGAGGACCCTACTGGTCTTATTTATAGGATTGGATGGGGTCTTCACGTTTTTGACGTGAGAAAGCTCCACACGGTTTTGGGTCCAAATGGTTTGAAATAAAGTGCCTCCAACCGATATTCATCCAAACAGTCTTGGAGTCTTAACAGTTTCAGGACTCACGTCCAAACAGTCTTGGAGACTGAATGGACTGACCAAACGGTCTTGGAGACCGAATGGACTGACCAAATGGTCTTGGCTTCTTTGCTCTAACGATCTTGTATACTGATCAGTTTTGCACACAACCGGTCTTTCTCTGATCGGTCTTGATTGTCCAACTGGTCTCGAGTCCCAACAGTTTGGAGATGCAAACGGTCTCAAAGACCGATGGGTTCCAATCGGTCTTGAGATCGAACGGTCTGTCTCCAACCGGTCTTGGCTCCAACCGATCTTGAGGACCGATGAGGCTTGCACGGTCTTGTTGATCCAAACTATCTTGGAGACCGATTGATATCCAAATGGGTTTGGATCGTTCTCGTCCATACGGTCTGTAGATGTACACCGAATTCTCTTTGCTTCATTGATCGGTCTTGGTGCCCGAACGGTCTTGCGGGTCTAGCCTATCGGTCTTGAGACCATATGGAGCCAAAGGGTCTTGAAACCGTATGCCGCCAAATGGTCTTGAAACCGTATGCCGCCAAACGATCTTGAAACCATATGAATAACAGGCTGAGACCATTTGGGGTCAAGACCGTTTGGTCAAAACCATTTGGTCAAAACTAAGGTTAAGAGGACCTTGAGTGAAATCCATATGATGGTTGAACCTCATCATGACCTGCACAAAATCAATATAAATCTAGTTAATAATTTTGATAATTGAATCAGTTAAGAAATCTTGCATTTTGTGAGATTTAGGAGATGAAATCGAAAATATTGAATTGAATTGGTCCCAAAAAGATGACTAAAAATTATGATGAATATGCATTCATCAAAACACCCCAAACTTAAACACTGCTCGTCCTCAAGTAACACAAAATCTGAATCAGTCGCCAAATGAATACTTTCTGATCATGTGATTGCCTCCTCTTCACATCATGATTATTTTCTTTTTTTCTCAGTATGACTAAGCATATCAACTTCATAAGAACACTGAACACATGTTACCATATCTTCGTTCCTGAGTTTGCTTTCCAACTTCACTCCCTCTTCACTTTTTCCAACAACAAGCATGTCAAAGTGTTTTGTAAGAGTCCAGAGATACCCACAGAATAACAAGTGTGCATCTAATCTAACACTGGTGTCTTTCAGGGTAGTGGAGGCATTTATTGTTCATTTAGGTGGAAATGGGAGTGAAGGGTGGTATGGAGGGAAGAAATGAATCTCTCCTCTATTCGACTCGAGATTTTTATTATATTATTTGCAATTTGATTTATTGCATTTTTGTGTGAATCTCTCCTCTATTCGACTCAAGATTGCATTTTTTGTGTGCGCTTTGGCATCTTTTCTTGGTGGTACGCCCCTATTAATTTGCGAGGGGTATGGAAGAAGAGGATATAGAGGGAAACGGTGTGCCACCCCGAACTTAGGGTTTGGCACTATTTTGGCTATTTTTGTTTCTTTTTGATGGACGAAGGGTTATGAAGATGATAGAAGAAGTGTAGAAGAGAGTTCAGATCAGAATGCAACTTGATTTATGATTTTGTGCATCAGGTTGTTCTCTTTATCATACTTTGTTCAAATAATGATGAGATGAGGATCCAGTGGGGGTTCCATGTTATTATTCCACTAGTCAGTTAGGAAGTATGATGTGTTTGATCCCTATTAGTTCGACAGAAACTTGCCATTTTTGCAGAAGGATCATGATGTTAGGATTCATAAGCTTCACAAGATGATTTCAATCAGAAGGCTAGTTTTCAGAAGAATGTCCTTTTGAGGATCTACTTCGAATAAGGAGGGTATAATGATTCAAAATGCATTGAAATGAAAAATGTCGAAACTTCATCCGGTATCTATTCAATTTCTTTGAAAAAAATTTAAAAATTTTGAAAATTTTGGTAAAAAATGTAACAGTGAAATTTTTAGTCAGGAAAGGATGGGTGTAGGTGAAAAGTGAAATACGTACCACTTTCCCTCCACCCTGAACTTAGAAATTTTCTCGTCCCGAGAAAACTCTAAATCCGAGATGGAGGGAAAAATTCATGCCAGTTAGACCGCCAGATGTGGTTGCATTCTAATTAGCGTGCATCCTCCATCTAAAAATCTCAAAAATAAAGACCAATCAGAACTCAAGATAACATCTCACGATGCAATTTTTATTTGGTGCAAAATTAACTAAAAATTAATAAAAAAATTAATAAAAATTTCTAATTCAAAATGAAAACTAAATACAAATTTATTGAATGGGTTGCCTCCCGACAAGTTCCTTTGTTTTACGTCGATGGCTCGACGTGGGTATTGTCACCATGGTGGTGCTCTGAGTGGAGTTTGAGCTGGATTTGCATATCTTCTTAGAGCAGTTGGGTTGTCATATTCTTTTGGTGGTTTCTTTCTTAACCATTCATTTATCCTTGCTTTGATTTGAGCCTCTTGTATTCTTCCCCAATCATAACGGGCGATGTTAGAGCACATAGGGAAACGACTTGAGTTATGTTGAATTGTTCTCTGTTGCTCAATCTGAGGTGGAGAATAGTTGTAGGGGATCTGAGTGGCACCATTGATGGTGTAGTGTTGTTGAGGTGCAGAGGAAAAGTTTAATTATTGATGCACTATCCCTTCATCATAGTAATGTTGGTCACTGATATCCATAAGATATGGATCTGAGGGATGTTCTCGGTTGAAACTGCAGTCCAAATCTTGTTGCAGAGGGGAAATGAAATCAACAGTTTCTGTCTGTTGGGCTGCCGGTGCGTTCCAGAGGTAGTTGTTTCTGGATGAGGAAACTCATGGACTCCTGAAGAAGGTTCAGTATGTGTACCAACAGGGTTGAGAGGAGTCTCATTCGCAATTGGTGGTATTTCTTTCATCTCTTTATGCACTGGTTTGCTCTCAGTCTTCTCTTCATCAAAACCTTTTTCTGAGGGAATATCATATTTTGAGGAACGGAGCTTCTACTACATCTGAATAAATTGGTTAACACATTCTACAAAATACGCCTCTTCTTCTGCAGTGCGTTCCTTTGCACTTTTGGTTGCATAGAAATCAAAAGATTGGTTTCCTACTCTTGGGGTCAAAATTCTAGATTTAGCATCTATTAGAGTTCTAGCCGTGGAGAGGAAAGGTCTTCCAAAAATGAGGGGACATCATGAATTTTCCTTGATGTCCATAACTATAAATTCACACAGGATATAAAGATTCCCAAGCCTTACTGGGATATCTTCTATTATGCCAACTGGCTTGGTCATGGAGGAGTCAGCAAGCTCGATGGCCATTATGGTAGGTGAGAAGTTAGTAAGGCCCAGTCTGTTGTATAGGCTAAGAGGAATGATGGAGATGCTAGCTCTAAGATCAGCTAGACCTGGTCGATTGATTGAATTGTTTATTGAGCAGGAAATTCTGAAAGAGCTAGGATCCTTATGTTTGTGAGGAATCCTATCCATCACTAAATCAGATGATGTTATTGCCAGTTTCACTGTCTGATGATCTTCAATTTTGTATTTCCGACTAAGCAGAAGTTTGAAGAACTTTGACCATTGGGGCATCTCAGCCATGGCATCTAAGAGCAGAATATTGACATACAACTTTCTCATGATTTCCTTGAATTTGTTGAATCTAGTATCAAGCTGGGTGAAATTTAGATGATTTAGAAATGGTATACGAGGTTTATACACTGGAACAACTGGCTGAGGTGAGTCTTCTGCATCAACAACAATAGGTTCCTCGGAACTTGCTTTGTCAGTCATATCTTTATGAGTTTCCACTATTCTATGCTCATCACCTTAAACATTTATCACGGTGATAGGAGTCACGGGTTCTGGTAAGACTAAGCCTGAATAAGTTGTTACAGCCTTAAGTTGTTCCACATGTCTCATATTGCCTTCTGGTTGCCTAGCTAAAGCTTCAACAGGTGGCTTGATACTAGCCGCGAGTCGAGCTATCATAGTTTGCTGTGACTGTAACATCTTCTCAATGGCCGATAGCTTGTCATCAGGAGAGATGGTACTGGCTTGATGTCCTTGTTGAAGATTCTGGTAAGGAACTTTGTTTGGATCTTGGAAATGATTCCCGTTCTGGAAATTACTTCTGAAGTTACCTTAGTTTACAAAATTTTGTTGTTGGTTATACTGATGTACCAACGAACCTCTTTGTTGATTGCTTGAACCAAATTGATGTGCATTTACCGCTCCAGAAGGATTTCCATATTGAAAACTAGGATGGTTCCTATTCTGATTTGTATTGTAATAACCTTGACAAGGGATAGTGTTGACAATGTTCAGACTTTCCATCTGGCCATTATCTCCTTGTCCATTGATTTTTCTTAAAACAACATCATAAAGAACATTACAGCACAAAGTAGAGTGATCCGTTCGTTTACACGCTTCACAGTAAAGTGAAGCTAACTTGACTTGCTCTTGTTTGCAAGGTGGTGAGTGTCTTCTTTCAAAAGTAGCAAGGGATGATTTGATATGGTCTTGCTTGGCAACTAAGAGTTTGAGGGTTTTAGAAATAGACTTGTACTATGGAGTAGCTTCAGCCATAGCTACCTTCAATACTCCTTTACCTACAGATCTTCCCCAATTAGCTTGATTTTCAGCTCCAAGGGTGACAACCTTCCATGCGCTGTCATAACTTTGACGCATGAAGTTCCCTCCAGATGAGGAATCTACGAATATCTTGATATCATCATCCACACCGCTATAGAAAATCTCGATGAGTTGATTCTTGGGAATGCCATGGTGTGGACACTTGCGTAGAAGATCTTTATATCTTTCCCATGCTTCAGTAAGGGTTTCTCCAGGGGCTTGAGTGAACATTGTTATTCGTCTCCTAATTTCATAGGTGCGAGAAGGAGGATAGAACTTTTCTAGAAAAAATGTTTTGAAGTTGTTCCCATGTAGTGATGAGCTCACATTGTAAGGAGTTGTACCAACTTATAGCTCTATCAGAAAGGGAATACCTAAAGAGACGGAGTCAAACGACATCGTGTGTGACTCCATTTTGTTTTGTCATAACACATAGATCAATGAATCTTAGAAGATGTTCTTGGCTATCTTCTCCTTGTTTACCATAGAATGGGTTGTTTTGGAGAAAGGTGATCCAATGTGCTCGTATCTCAAAGTTGGGAGCATGGAAGGGAGGAGGTTGTATTAGGTGATGAACATCAATAGCTTTAGGGGTTGAGAATTCCCTAAGGTCCTTTTGCAATTCTACTGCTTGTGCTGCTAGCATTTCTTCACAATGTGTAGCCATGGCTTCTTGCATGATCCTTTCTCTTTGTGCATCTAGGGCTTGAGCTACCCTTCGGGCTATTTCCTCTTCTTGAGCCATTATTTTTTGGTTCTCTCTGTTTTGACGATGAAAAGTTCTGTCTATCTCAAAATCAAAGCTGGAAGTGAGTCTGGGACTGTTCAAATGGTGCATACACCAATCTTGGGGGTACCTGAAATGAAAAGATCTAAAGTAAGATTGATGGAGTGAAGTGAAATTCAAGTAGATGATCGATTGTATAAAAAGAAAAACAAAATCCTAGATTAGCCTTAAAAGAACTAGATTTGACTAACTGATTCTGTTGTCCCTGGCAACAGTGCCAAAATTCGATGTGGAATATTATCGCACTAACAAACTCACTCAGGGTTGAAATCCCCGAGCTTTTACCAAAACCTCGTGCAATAATACCACCCGCAAGCAGACGGGTCTTATCGCAGTATAGTTAAGGATAAAATCCCAAGAGACAATATTTTTAAGAATCTTTGTTAGTTGAATCTAATTAAGGTAAGACTAATATTTAGAACGATTGGTTGATTTTGAGTTAATTAAACTAATTGCAAAAAAGTAAATAGCAGGATTAAAAGTTGGATTTAGACTAATGATATGGAATCGCTGGGATGGTCCCGGGTTTCACCACCATTGCACATGCAAACACATCCAAACACATAACATCCAGGCAAGAATCTAACTATCCAAATGGTACTACTGTGAACCCTCCCTAAGAGATGTTTAGGTCCGCATAAGCATCCCCTTAGGCATCAGATGTCTCATCGCCATCTAGATCATGCACTTACAGTTTTGAAGATACAGAAATCCAACTGAAGTTGTACCCCCCCCCCCTACAGGAATTAGGCACACAGAAGAGTCACCATGGGCTAGATGGCTCATCCCCTCACGGATCATACACTTACGAACTCAAGGAATCCCATTCTATTTCTAGTTTGGGAGTCAACCACATTAATTGACATTCTATCCTACATATTAAAGTTCTCACAACATAGGAAAGAACAAGATAAAAGCAAGCAGGTGATTAGTCTACTAGCAAACATCGATGATTAACAATGAAATGAGAAGTTATATACATTGCCTTGGAGTTTTAAATGAAAATACATGAAAGCATGGGCAGCGGGGCTAGTCCCTGCACCCCAGTGAAAAGGTACTACTCACTCAAGATGCGAGAAATAAGAAGAACAAGAGAGAGAAGATTCTACCATGAGCATGGTGTAGAAGAGTGGCATAGCTCGGTGAAGATGATGCGGTCTCCTACATTTTGTTGGGGCAGATCTTAGACGAGGAAGAAGAACCAAAAAGACAGACCGGACAGATCTTCTTCTCTACCTTCCTTCTCAACTTGGCCTCCTTGCTCACAGCAGGAGGAGCAGGTGAAGTGGCAATGGCGTGGATGAAGTGGATGATGGGCGGATGTTCAAGCCTGTTGCTCAGCTTGGCCGTGTAGATCGTCCTCCACTATGGGTCGAGTGCTTTTTAGGCATAACCTTGTGGTGGAGTGGAGGATGAGGAGATATATAGGCAGAGGATTTGCCCAGGGGTCGAGTGCTTCTTAGGAACAACCTGGTGGTGGAGTTGTGGTTGCAGATTGGAGGGAGCAGGGTTCGAGCTCACAAGGAGCATCCTGGCGGCATCCCAGATCCAATGCCCAAATGAGGACCCTGCTGGTCCTATTTATAGTCTTAGATGGGGTCTTCACATTTTTGACGTGAGAAAGCTCCGCACAGTTTTGGGTCCAAATGGTTTGGAGTAAAGTTCCTCCAACCAGTCTTCATCCAAACAGTCTTGGAGTCTTAACGGTTTCAAGACTCATGTCCAAACAGTATTGGAGACTGAATGGACTGACCAAACAGTCTTGGAGACCGAATGGACTGACCAAACAGTCTTGGAGGCTGAATGGACTGACCAAATGGTCTTGGCTTCTTTGCTCAAACGGTCTTGTATACTGGTGAGTTTTGCGCCCAACCGGTCTTGCTCTGATTGATCTTGATTGTCCAACCGGTCTCGAGTCCAAATGGTTTGGAGATGCAAAAGGCCTAAAAGATCGATGGGTTCCAATCGGTCTTGAGACCGAACTGTCTTTGTCTCCAACCAGTGTTGGCTCCAACCGATCTTGAGGACCAATGAGGCTTGTACATTGTTGCTGATCCAAACGGTCTTAGAGACCGATTGATATCCAAATGGTTTTGGATTGTTTGCATCCATACAGTCTGCAGATGTGCACCAAATGGTCTTTGCTTCATTGATCAGTCTTGGAACCTGAACGGTCTTATGGGTCTGGCCTATCGGTCTTGAGACCGTATGGCGCCAAACGGTCTTGAAACTGTATTCCGCCAAACAGTCTTGAAATCGTATGCTGCCAAACGGTCTTGAAACTGTATGGATGACGGTCTCAGACCGTTTGGGGTCGAGACCATTTGGTCAAAACCATTTGGTTAAAACCAAGGTTAAGAGGACCTTGAGTGAAATCCATATGAGGGTTGAACCTCATCACGACCTGCACAAAATCAATATAAATCTAGTTAATAATCTTGATAATTGAATCAGTTAAGAAATCTTGCATTTTGTGAGATTTAGGAGATGAAATAGAAAATATTGAATCGAATTGGTCCCAAAAAGGCGACTTAAAATCATGATGAATATGCATTCATCACACAGAAAGAAGGAAACATGACTAAGCAGTCCCATAAATACCAACAAAACACATGGCAAACCCATAGAAGAAAAGGAAATGGAAGCAAACATACAAGACACCAGGAACCCTCCAACGAAATAAGAGATTCCAATAGGTTGGGGCTCATGAAGGTGAATAGGAAGAACAAGCCAAAGAAAAATCAACTTCTAAAAACACAGTGATGTGCAGCGAAGCTACAAACCAAAGCAAGAAGACCACAAAGGTCTGGAGAAAGAAAGAAAGCAATGATTCCAACCTACAATGAGGAAGCGAACCGTGAAGTACTGAAGAACATTACAAATACTATGAGAAATAAAGCCAGTACGAACTGCCAGTCTAAGGAGGACCATGTTATAACCAACCCCGAAATCGACGAAGTGGTAGAAGTCATAGCTTTAGAGGAAGGTGAGGTGGAAGAGGAGATGATGGAAGCCAGAGCCACTATGGAAGAAAACAAGGAAACCGTGTCACCTGAAACAATTCAAATCATAAATGAAGCCCTCTTAGCTCCTCAGACGAGTGTAGGGGGAAGGAAGAGCAAAGGAAGTGGCAAGAAAATGAAAAGGAAGAGGAAAGAACACCACATCATGTCACCTGAGAATAGAAGGCGAAGCCTGTGAAGACAAGATCCAGGATATCTTCTACTAAACCACCCGAAGATCAAGGGGACAACGTCATTAACATAGTAGACAACAACACTCACATAGTAGAAATGAATATAGAGGAAGATAAGCAGAATCTAGAACCAGAGGGAGATGTGAACAGTGAGACAAAAACTCAATCAAGTTCTTAATGATGGATATCTTATGTTGGAACATCTGGGGAGTAGGCAAGAAGGAAACACAACTCAATCTCAAAGAACTTATGTCTATTTACAAACCAAAGATTGATGCCATTGTTTAGCCATGGTTAAGTGGTAACAGAGCTACAAACACCATTAAGAAGTTGGGATTTAATCAGTCCTTTAGAGTTGAAACCCAAGGGTTTGCAGGAGGTATCTGGGTCTGTTGGAAGGAGCATGATTTTCATGGATAGATTATAAATTACCACAGACAATTTGTTACTTTCTGCGTGAACCACTCCACGCTCATCACCTCTGTATACGAAAATCCACATATAGTTGTCAAAAAGCTTCTTTGGAAGCACATTATCAAAATGGGGGAATCATTTAACAAGCCTTGGATCATTCTTGGGGACTTCAACACCACTTGCTATCTGGCAAAAAGATCGGGTAGGCTGCATTATAATCATGCTGAGGCAGCAACATTTCAAGAAACTTTGGTAGCAGATGGCCTAAGTGATCCGGGATTCTCGGCACCCAAGTTCACTTTTAAGAGGGGGACTCTTCAACAAAGATTAGATAGAGAGGTGGATAATAACGAATTCATTTAGAAATACCAGCAATTTTGCATTGAACATTTTCCTAGGCTTCAATCTGATCATAACCCTATTTTGGTTAGAAGCAAATGTGCACCAGTTGGTCTGAGGAAGTTTATGGTGAAGGTGAGATGGGTAAGGGATGAGGGCTTCAAAACAATGCTCGTAGAGAAATGGAACCACAGATCAGATTTCTACGAATCTCTAAATGATTCTAAGAAAGAACTATCTAACTGGGATAGGGACCACGCAGACAACCAGAGAAGGAACAAGGCTCGAATCATGAGAAAAATAAACAAGCTTGAAAAGGATCTGGCCGAGAACTACAACCGATTCGATGATGGGATTTGCACTAATATGAAGGCTGCTTTGGATGAGATTTTAAAGGAGGAGGAAGAGGAGTGGCGTCTGAAGATCCACATCGACTGGATGCACAATGGAGATAGAAACACCAAATTCTATAGTGCTTATGTTAAGCAAAGGCGCAGATCAAACACCATCACCATGCTCAAGAACAAGGATGTCAACTAGGTATGAGAGGAGTCGGAACTAGAAGATATGGTGAGAGCTCACTTCAATACTCTTCTTACTAGAACAGGAGAACCCGAGGCGGAGGCAATGAGAAGCATACCTACAGACTTCAAGAAACTTACCCCAATACAAGCTTCGTACATAGCAAGAGAACTGTCAAAAGAAGAATGCCATAGAATGGTTAAAGCGATGAATCCATACAAAGCAAATGGACCTGATGACATAAATGGCATGTTCATTCTAAAAAAATGGGACACTCTGAAGAGCTCAGTAGTAACCACTGCAAGAAGGGCCCTAGCAGGAGAGATTCTAAACAAAGAAATGTGTGACTCAACCATTGTCTTAATTCCCAAAGTCTAGACCCCGATGAGTTGTGATCAGTTGAAGCCGATCTCCTTAAAAAATTACTACCTAAAATTTATATCTAAAGTGACGGTGGAGAGGCTAAAAATGTATCTGCCTGAATGGATCTCTGAATCCCAGAGTGCTTTCGTACCTAGACGCCGCATAACAGACAACATTGCCATAGTCTAGGAGGTGATCTTCATGATGAGGAAGAAGACAACTGTGAAGATGATGGCAATTAAGATTGATCTAGACAAGGCCTATAACAGGCTCTCTTAGGAGTTTATAGCTGATACCCTCACCAAGATTAATCTACCTTCAAACATCATTGTTTATATCATGAACTCTATTAGTACAGGGGAGTGTTCAATCTTGTGGAATGGGCATACAACCATGCCCTTTAAACTGATTTGTGGACTCAGACAGGGTGATCCCATCTCACCATACCTATTCATAATGTACATTGAAAGATTAAGAATATTGATTCAGAAGTCTGTGTGAGAAGGTGAGTGGAAATCGTTTAAGCTGGGAAGGAACGAAGGAAACATTTCTCACTTATGTTTTGCCGATGACCTGATTCTGTTTGGAGAAGCATCCAGGAACCAAATGAGAATCATCAAACAATGCTTCAAGACCTTTGAAAGGGCCTGGGGTCAAATGATATATGTAACAAAGACTCAAGTTTTCTTTGTTGCGAGTTTCCCCCAAAGAACTAGAAGGACAATCAGACGGTTAGGGAGATTCAAGGAAGCTGATCACCTGGGGAGGTATCTAGGGGTGCCCATCATTCACAAGAAGATCACTAAGGACACATATTCAGATATCCTAAAGAGAATTGACTCTAGAGTGAATGGGTGGGTAGCTAAAATCCTTTCACTAGCTGGAAGGAACTGTCTCGCAAAGTCCGTTCTGGAGACTATCCCCACCTACACAATGCAGACAGTGGCTCTACCACTGGGGTTATGTGATCATATAGATGGATGTGTATGCATATTCCTATGGGGAGGAGGACATAAGGCCCATCCCATGTGGAGAAGGAGGGCGAAGACACAAGTCGATGAGAGAGTCGAACACTGCTTTGATTGCTAAGAACGAATGGGACTTAGCCTCCAACAGGAGAACTATCTGGTGTGATTACATAAGAGAGAAATATAAGAGGTATAAGGGAGGAAAAACATCAAATCTCTCTAGGCTTGAAGCTTCCACATTCAGGTGTAAGAATTTGATCATAGAGAAATTGTATCTAATGCCTTTGAATAGTAACAATATCTTCTTTTGGGAGGATGATTGGGTAGAGCCTAATCTTAAAATGATCAACATATCCAGGCGTGAAGTGCTCAAGTCAACCAGAGACATGATCATAGGGAGTGATGTACTCGATAGTGGGCATTAGGATAAGGATTTCCTCAAGGAGTGGTTGCCACAACAGTTCGTCAGCAAAATTATGCAATTAGAACCACCGACAGCTGATATGAACCCCAACGTGAGAGTCTGGACTGGAAAATCCCATGGCAAGTTTACCACGAAGTCTGCATACAACATTCTGAGGAAAGACCGGGAGCTAGCTATGGAAGGCGATTGGGATAAGCTTTGGAAGATTAAAATGCAAGTGAAGATTAAAATGCAAGTGAAGTTCAGAATTTTTGGCTGGCTTCTTATGCATGATGCTATTTTAAACCACAACAAAAGGGTTAGAAGATAGATGGCTTCTGATACAACCTGTGCTAGATGCTGAGAACACGAGGCAAATCTCACTCATGCACTTAGGGATTATGCCTTTGTGAGGGAGGTTTGGAGAAAAATTATGAATGGAGATGAGTTCTTCGAGTTCATTCAATAGGAGAAAAACTACTAGATCAGTAAGCAGATGCAGTAGGATACCAACTCGAGGAAACACCTACTTGTCACTTGTTGAATCATTTGGGGGGCTCATAACCAGTAGGTGTTCGAGAACCAACTCACGTCTACAGAGAGACAAATACAGAGGATAATTAATGAACTACAGCTGATAGAGAAAGGTTGGAGTAGAGATACTGAAAGTCAGGCGAGCATGAATGATGAACGTTGGAGAGGGCCACCACAAGGCTGTATCAAAATGAACATTGATGCGGCATGGAAGCCAGACAAAGCCAAAGTGGCTGTTATAGCACAGGATTCCAAAGTTTGCTGGATAGATGGACATGTCAGAAGTATAAAGATGAGTTCAACTACTCATGCGGAAACTATAGGAGCTGACATTGCTCTTGTTCTAGTAAGAAGGAATGGCGTCTTAGAACTCATCCTTAAAATAGACTGCAAGGTGTTTTTGGATATGCTTCACTCAGAGAAGGAAGAATATCCAAGGTATGCGAGACCTTTAATTGAGAACCAAGGTTGGAGTATTCAGTTCAGTCCGAGAGAGAGCAATTTGATGGCAGACAAGTTGACAAAGGAGTTTAAAAAACAACTAGTAGGGTGCTTTGATCTACCTAGGCCACCTGAATGTATTGCATATCTTTTAATTAAAGAGAAATGTAATGGAGGTAGTACCTCCAAATTTATTTCTTGCAACAATTTAGAAGTGTGTAATTTGTTCCCATATTGGCTTGTAAGAGAAGGGAAAGATGAATAAAATACCCTCCTGGCTTCCCAAAAAAAAACATAAAAGTCTATAATTGATTAATTTTATAATAAGTTTTTGAGACTATTTTCTCTACTTCCAAATGCTTTTTCGTGGGTGTTTGTCTATGTGACGAATTTCCAAAATAATAAAAAAGAGAATGTTATTAAGCATGAAAATCACATCAATAATTTTATGTAATAAAATTATGATCATTTACCAAAGTAGTAAATTAGCATTCAAGGAACTAATTTCTAGTGATCCTATGGATAATGTAAAGATAAGAGTTTATTCTGAGATCTGGGTAATGTGCATTTATTCCTAAAAATTAACCCATTTTTATTAAAGAAGCTAATACTAATACTTATTGGATAATGAAAATGTAAGACGAGGTATAATATTTTTAACAAAAATAATGCATACACCCTTAAGGATAAGATCAAAGCTAAAAAATATAATTTTTACAAAATCATATTGTCCAAAAAAATGTCGATGGAAAAGGAAACATAGACAATATCAATGTTTTATTGTTTACACAATGTAAAACCAACAAGAAGGGTAAGAGTTCTGATGCGATGATTTTGAGTAACATTTATAGACCTTTTTCTTATGTGTTTTGTGCTCTAATTACTCATTTTTATGGATAATATTGCATAATTCACTCATTTCGGCTTTTGCCATCATTCTATGTCAAATCCCCTTTGTTTTACCAGTTTGAGCATTATTTATCATATTATCATAATTTGTGGGGATTTACTTGGTCTTGTTTTGGAATTTCAGGAAAAACAAGTATCTGCTTCCGTCGATACCATCGAAGGAAGTCGATACCATCGACCAAGACACAAGTTGCCAGCCGAGAAGAGCAGCGCAGAGTCGATACCATCGACACGCAAGTCGATGGCATTGAGATCCCTTCAGGTTGCTGGCGAGGAATCTGTCGATACCATCGACCCAAGTCGATGCCATCGACGCATGGAGGCTACAACGTCGCTAAACGACAACAACTGACGCTAAAGAGAGTCGATACCATCGACCCTAGTCGATGGTATCGAGATGACCATAGGCGCTCAGACGAAAAGAAAAAGAAAGCTGCCGCTCATACGCTGGGTCGATACCATCGACCCGCGTCGATGGTATCGACGCCGGCAGATATGCGTTGGATTCGTTTTGATCTCAATCGGACGGCTAGAGTTATTTGACGACCTAATTAGGGACTTATACCTAATGACGGCCGCCGAGGGGAGATGATGATCTCATTTTGCATTGCACGAGTGCCGAGGAAGGAGAGAAAGGAGAACGGAGACCAGAGGCTCATCTCGGGTGATTCAGACGCTGCCGAAGATGAATTCCACCACCGATAGGCGGGGAAGCTCGTATTCTACGCCAAGGATCTACCGGTTCTTCTTCGTTCAGGGGTTTTCCCACTTGTTTCACGTTTTTCTTATGAATTCCCCTATTTCTACCATGTATTCGTGTGAGATGAACATGAGAGGCTAAAACCCTCCATCTTTAGGACCGGGAGTAGCCCGGGAATGCATTGTATGACAATTTTATATTGATAATTCATATTTTCTCTCTTAAATCCGTGGTATAGTTTCATTTTCTCCATATATATTGTTATGCTTGATCACCATAATAATAATCTAATGCCCTTAATCACTTCGACAGAAGGATTAACGGTTGAAAAGAGACGAAACCTACATTAATCGATAAATCCCTTGACAAAGGAGGTGTAAAATTAATGGTGGAAACTGGGAGACCGTTTGTAATGCGCTTAGTTTAGGGGAATGATTACTACGACGGTGGAATCAACCTAAACCTAAGTAGTGAATTACACCACGACAGTGGGTAATTATGTTTTCAGGCCACTACCCGGATAGAGAGAGAAGAGTGAGGAATTATATAAAACTTAATACCATGTTGACCCGCGGTGAAACCAAAATCCTAAAGAGACTCTTTTGAATTGATTAAATTAGTCTTGAATCGATTGTTTTCTTTGTTTCATTTTGTTTTCTTTTTAATTTCGACAACAACCCTATTTTTTCATTCGGCCTAGCTAATCGCGATTAGTTAGTAGGAGTCTCCAATAATTCACGTATCCCTGAGTTCGACTCGGGCCTCACAAAGGCCTATATTACTGGACGCGTATACTTGCGTTTAAGCACGTAGTAAAATACACGTCAAGTTTTTGGCGCCGTTGCCGGGGATACGGCGAATTGTTGGCACTTCGAGTGCTAAGAGCGGCCACTCTAGGCCACATTTTTTATTTTATTTTGAAACAATTTTAAATATTCTTAAATTTCTCTATAGTTGTATTTACTCGTTCAAAGCATAGTACTGAACCCCGATTTTCTTATTTCAGGTACTTTGCATGGTGCATACACGTAGTACAGACTACGGCAATCGCACACCTGAGGTTCCACCTCCGGGACCAGAGGACGAGGATTACTACGAGCAAGATCACCAAAGCGACATAGATTCTGAATCTGAGCAAGAGCAAGCAGAAGAAATGGCCGAACCACAGACGATATGGGAGAAGATCAAAGCGTCTTCTTCATCAGCTTCAAATGGACCTATAAAGAAGCAGGCGGTCAACATACCAACATATAAGATCGATCCGACATTGATCAACTTGGTAAAATCAAATGCATTTCACGAACTGAAGAATGAGGACCCAGTTGCGCACCTGAGTCAATTCGTGGAGAACTGTGACATGGTGAAGATCGACCGATTCCCACAAGATGCTTTGTACCTCAAGCTATTCCCAAGTTCCTTGGCAGGAGCAGCAAGAGAGTGGCTTCATAACCTCGATGATGAGTTCGTTGAATGATGGGATCATATGGTGGAGGTTTTCTTTGAGAGGTTTTTCCCTCCTGAGAAGACCAACGACATGATTAGGAAGATTCACAATTTCACCCAACAGGCGGGTGAAACATATTCTGAGACCTGGGAGAGATTCCAGGTTATGTTGCGGAGGTGCCCACATCATGGGATGGACAGGGAAACACAAGTGAAAATCTTTTATTTTGCTCTCTCCGAGCATGATAGAAGTAATCTTGATTCAGCCGGATCCGGATTCTTTCTGAATAATACAGATACCAGATGTTAGGAGATATTAAAGAACATGGCTAGGAAACAGTCATGGGGCGACAGAGGTGCAGTGGAACAGGTCAAGGCTGCTGGTGAATCCAGAATAGTTAGGGAGCTAAACAATAAGTAAGATCTTCTAGCTAAGAAGCTGCTAACTAAGGAAGATGCATCTGAAAATGAGGAGGCCCAAGTAAAATTCATGCAACAACAGGATTATAGAAACAATGACTATGCATGGAGGAAAGATAAAAAGTTTTCATGGAAGGATATGAATAATTTTCTGCAGGATCCGGATGCCAAGCCACAGCCAAGAGTCGAGGATAAGAACACTGAACTACTGAGTCAAATGGTACAACAAAACCAAGAGATGATGGCCATGTTTGGTAAACAATTGCAGTCTCAAGGTGATATTCTAACCAAGTTTGGGCAGACGCTGCAAAGCCATGGAGCACAAATGCGGGCATTGGAAACCATCGTGGCACAGATTTCGAGTGAAGTGGCGGCCATCAAGCACGCCAATCAACAGAAACCAGCCGAGAATGCAAACGTGGCCCAAGCACACCATCAGGTCAAGTATATTTCTGTGGTAAGCAATGAGGAGGAATCTCAGGTGCAAGAAGCTAAAGAGGAAAGAAAAATGATGTTTAATACGCATGCGTCACCGGTGATACCGTATCCACGCACGTACTATGGATTACCGGGTGGAAACCCTTTCTTCAGGAAATCACAAAGAGTTGTGAATATTGTATCTCCACCTAGGCAGGAAGAACAAGTGCAAGTTGTTTGTGCACATGTGGAGACATCTAAGGCGAGAGAGGAACCACAACAAGATGCTACTATTGAGGATGTCCCGCCAAAGCCCACGTCGGAGGGAGTGATTGAAGCAAGCTTAGGGGAGGTACCCCCGAAAAGCGCTTATGTGCCACCTCACAGGCGTGTTGATGCAGCTGATGGTTCAGATCCGATCAATCCGAAGTCAAAGAAAGAGCATCGTCACTTTAAGAAATTTCTGGAGATATTTCGAAAACTCCACATCAATATTCCATTAGCGGAGATGATCGAGAAAGTACCCGCCTATGGGAGGTTCATCAAGGAAATCATCAATAAGAAGAGGCAGATAAAAGACGGTGAAATTTATTGGATGAATGAGACGGTGAGCTCTATGATTCACGGGAATTCACCAAAGAAGAGAAGAGACCCAGGAGGTTTTTACATTCCGTGTTCAATAGGTGGTCAACATATCCCTAAAGCGCAATGTGATTCTGGCGCTAGCATAAATCTCATGCCTTTGGCTACATTTCAAAAGCTGGGGTTAAAAGAGATAAAGAAGTTGGCTGCAACAATTGAATTGGCGGATGGGTCTACAGTGAGACCCTATGGAGTATGTGAAGATGCTCTAGTCAAAGTGGATAGATTCATATTTCCGGTGGACGTTGTCGTCATGGATATGCCACCACTCCAAAGCTGTGAAATTCTCCTAGGAAGACCATTTCAAGCAACGGCGGATGTCGTGACTGCCTTAGGGAGAGGGACTTTGTCCTTGGGTATTGGAGGAGATCGAGTCGAATTCAAATTACCGAATGATCCTCTAAGCCCAGTTCCCAAGGTCAAAAGATGATGATTGTCCAGCCGTCTAGCCTAAGACGTTAAAGAAGGGTGCTTGTTGGGAGGCAACCCAACCATTGTTACATTAGGATAGTTTAGTTATAGTCGTAGATTGCTTTTATTTCGTTTAAATTTTAGTGTAAAGAAGATACCTTGATCCGTTTGTTCAATGTGTAGGAACAGGAAGAGTCGATACCATCGACACACTGGTCGATGGTATCGACATGGGTTCAAGTTGACAACTGAAAAAATTGCACTGAGTCGATACTATCGACGGCCCCGTCGATGGTATCGACATACCTACAGGCAGGTCGCAATAAAAGTGTCGATAGTATCGACACACCAGTCGATACCATCGAGATCTCTGGATAAGTTCAGAACAATTTTGCTCAGTCAAATCGATACCATCGATGGCCTCGTCGATGGTATCGACATGATCACAGGCTGAATTGAAGAAGTGGCGGTGTCGCAATAAAGGCAAGTCGATACTATCGACCCTCGTCGATGGTATCGACATCCATGTCACCGATCTGCGCAAAGACATCGACGACGATCGCGAGTCCACGTTAGCGATCCGGGTGTTGCGTCGATACCATCGACTTCCGTCGATGGTATCGACACGTCAGCAATCCGGGTTTCCCGATCCAGCAAACGTCAGCCGTCGATACTCGCGAGGGAGGCGGATACCAGCGAGACGTGTCGATACCATCGACCCGCGTCGATGGTATTGACGGGTTAACAGTGGCGCCGGCCAAGTCTATTTAAGGAGAATTGCAACATCATTTGACGTCACACCTTCAGAGCAAACATCCTCCTTCGCACCGAGCACTCCTCCGAGCCCTCCAAGACTGAAGAGCAGCGACAGCGAGCAGGGATCTTCACCGAGCGGAGAATCACTTCTCCATCTTCCCCGAGCTCTTTTCTTCTAATCCCATCTTTCTAGCAACAATGGTGCACGCCGCCGGATCATCGTCCTCGAGCGCGAATCCCATGGAGATCGTGGAGTTTGTTCCACCCCCTACTGCTTCAGTCTCACGTCCACGCCTGGCTCACCCATCCACGAAGGTGAAGAAGGTCTATGACGAGATCATGAAGCGGAAGATCGAGCCGACCTGGTATGTGGACCAGGGAATGAACCGTGTTCTTGGATTCGAGGCCAACTTGGCCTATGTGCTGAAGGGTCAAGCACGCCACACCAGCATAAGGCCAGACGAGCTGCAGCGCCATGCGGATGGGCAGCCGTTCTTCGGCGAATGGCCCACCTACAAGTAATTGGTGGTGGAGTTTATGGCATCCCTTGACGTCTACGTCGTGCCCAATGACGTGGTTGCATCAGATCGTGAGTGGATCAAGGGCCGGGTATCGTTCCGGCTGTTCAACATCAACTACAACATCACCCTTAAGCAGTTGAACAACATCTTTAACTGGAACCACTCCAAACATGATCACCGGCGCCCAGATTCCCGCACTGACTACGACAAGATCTTCGCCGAGCTAGTCACAGTGCCGGCGGGAAATACAGCGAGCTACCACAATGCTGCGGTAGCGGACTTCGAGCATCCCTTCGTCCGGGTCCTACACCGGATGTTGAGCCTTACGTTCTTTTCTTGGAGTGATTTAGCATTGAGCAAGTTTCAGGAGAGCGATCTTTTCTTCCTCTACATGCTCCTGAAGCGACAAGAATGCAACTGGGGTGCGTTCTTTCTGCAGCGCGTCCTGGCGGTGAAGAGGAGCACAAGGAAGGCTCCGATCCATTTTGGTGGGCTCATCACCAAATTGGCGATGTACCTGGGGCTGAATTTACAGTCCATGACTCCGATTTCCATGAGGAGTAAGGTGAACGTGCAGCATCTACACCGTTCAAACCTTATCCTTCTCCGGGATGGGTTGGCGTACGCACACTGCCACGTCAACCACGCTTACCAGGAATGCGCATTGCCGGACGCCGTCTTCCACATCAAGGGAGCCCAGCACTTCCGGTGGCCGATCATAGCCGTCGAGTCCGATGAAGAAGAAGGCGGTAACGATGACCAAGAAGGCGAGGCTGAGGAGGAAGAGGAGGCTTTCACACCTCTTCGCGCATGAGTAGCACCACGGAAGCGTCCTAGGATGCATCCGGGTGCGTCTTCATCATCAAAGCCCCCGCCGCCATCACCACAGCCCTCGCAGCCAGGCGAGGATGTCTACTCAATGCAAGGAATGTACACGATGCTACAGGACATCCATCAGACACAACAACAACATCTAGAGATGTATACCGGTATTCAGGATACTACGAACCGGTTACTTGACAACCAAAGGGCGATGTTCGAGAATGAACGTCTCCTCCTCGACAACCAACAATAGATACACAACCGGTTGCAAAGGATGGAGATGCAACAGGAACCCTTTTACGACCATTACTGGAGTCAAAGCTACTTTGGAGGCTATCCACAACCTCCGCCGAGGACCCATTACGATCCGAGCTTCCAGGGGGAGTATCCTTCTTGGGATCCTACGGCCCCACAGTACCCGCCTCCGCCTCCACAAGAATGATCAGGGTATCTCTGTTCCACTCTTAAGATTGTTTTTGACTATGAGGCCATAGTCGAATTCAAGCTTAGGGGGGTAGCTGGAACAACTCTATTTTTTTCTTTTGTTATTTTTAGTTGTTATTTGCTATTTGTTTCTTGCATTTTTAGTTTTTGTTTAGGATCCACATCTATCTAGTGTAACTGTGGATGTCGTAAAAGTTGTCATCTTGCTGTGTATTCATGGGAAATTTAAGGGAATTTTAAAATTTTTGTGTCTTTTGACTTGGTTGTCCTTGGGGAACTTATCCTATGAAAATGATTGATTATGTCAACTTTAAAACAATATGTCACACCTATACTCCCATTGACTCATGAAGAGTGGATAGTAACAGTTGTTTGAGCCTAACCTAATCAAATGGTAATGAGACCTTAATTGGATATAAGAGAGAGAACCCTTTGAATCACTACACATGTCAGTAAGGAGGGACACATAATACTCTTCTAAGGTTCAGTCATCTAATCTTGTGATCATTCCATTTCATTTTTCCATAATCCACCTAAGAATTGGAAGTAAAGTACAGTTTTAATTCCTTCTTGTGTGCATAGCATTTAGATAGGACTTGCATTGATATTTTCCATACTTTTGCATAAAAAGAGAAAAATATAGGGATTCATGCACATTACCTTTAGGTGCATGCCATGTAGTTGCACTCATGACTTTCATGATTATCATGCATAAAGTACACCATGTATCTCAATTTTGCCTCAAAAGTGATCTAAACTGTTCCATACCTTCGAAATATTGCAAAGATTTCCAATCATGAAGAAAACAGCCCAATACATGTATCTCTAAGCAATTATGGATATGTGGGCTAAAAGAAAAAAAAAATAATAAGAAAAAAAATTCTGAAAATCTGAAAAATTGAGAAAAGAAAAAAAGAAAGAGAATTTAGAAGGAAATGGAATAAGAGGGAGAAAGGAACATGATATCACTCGCATTATAGGAAAATTGAGTACATGATGTGGCTTAATTAGATTTCCATCTCATTTTGAGGTGGAAGGTTAGTGCATGCATCATTTCACCCAATTTAGGCATTAGGGCATTTTTAATGTGCATTTGCATCACGTAGGACATTTTGTTTTATGCATATTGAAACTGTGCAATACTTCCAAGTTCTTCCATGAACCACCCATTTCCATCCACCCGTTGCTCGGATTGGTAGGCCACCGTGAATTTCTCCTCACTAATGATTATCAGGAGAACTACTTCCATGTAGATGGTAGTTAGGGCGAGCAATGTAGTATAGGTGATCACAAGATGCACCAATGCTGAATCGACGAATTTTATTATGTTAACTGCCTTATGTGATAGTGTTCATCGGTTTTAAGGATAATTTCTCTTATTGATGATTATTGTCGCCTTTAGGGTAATTACTGTTCTGTGGTTAGAGAAGGCCGGTTTGAGAACGTTCAGTGGGAGTCGCATGGGATGTGGGTTGGTGTGTTGATTTTCAGTTGACATCTGCAATTCTATTCTAAGGACTAGTTGCTCGAGGGCGAGCAATGTTTAAGCTTAGGGGAGTTTGATGCGATGATTTTGAGTCGCATTTATAGACCTTTTTCTTATGTGTTTTGTGCTCTAATTACTCATTTTTATGGATAATATTGCATAATTCACTCATTTCGGCTTTTGCCATCATTCTATGTCAAATCCCCTTTGTTTTACCAGTTTGAGCATTATTTATCATATTATCATAATTTGTGTGGATTTACTTGGTCTTGTTTTGGAATTTCAGGAAAAACAAGTATCTGCTTCCGTCGATACCATCGACGGAAGTCGATACCATCGACCAAGCCACAAGTTGCCACCCGAGAGGAGCAGCGCAGAGTCGATACCATCGACACGCAAGTCGATGGCATCGAGATCCCTTCAGGTTGCTGGCGAGGAATCCGTCGATACCATCGACCCAAGTCGATGCCATCGACGCATGGAGGCTACAACGTCGCTAAACGACAACAACCGACGCTAAAGAGAGTCGATACCATCGACCCTAGTCGATGGTATCGAGATGACCATAGGCGCTCAGACGAAAAGAAAAAGAAAGTTGCCGCTAATACGCTGGGTCGATACCATCGACCCGCGTCGATGATATCGACGCCGGCAGATATGCGTTGGATTCGTTTTGATCTCAATTGGACGGCTGGAGTTATTTGACGACCTAATTAGGGACTTATACCTAATGACGGCCGCCGAGGGGAGATGATGATCTCATTTGGCATTGCACGAGTGCCGAGGAAGGAGAGAAAGGAGAACGGAGACCAGAGGCTCATCCCGGGTGATTCGGACGCTGCCGAAGACGAATTCCACCACCGATAGGCGGGGAAGCTCGTATTCTACGCCAAGGATCTACCGGTTCTTCTCCGTTCAGGGGTTTTCCCACTTGTTTCATTATTTTCTTATGAATTTCCCTATTTCTACCATGTATTCGTGTGAGATGAACATGAGAGGCTAAAACCCTCCATCTTTAGGACCGGGAGTAGCCCGGGAATGCATTGTATGCCAATTTTATATTGATAATTCATATTTTCTCTCTTAAATCCGTGGTATAGTTTCGTTTTCTCCATATATATTGTTATGCTTGATCACCATAATAATAATCTAATGCCCTTAATCACTTCGACAGAAGGATTAACGGTTGAAAAGAGACGAAACCTACATTAATCGATAAATCCCTTGACAAAGGAGGTGTAAAATTAATGGTGGAAACTGAGAGACCGTTTGTAATGCGCTTAGTTTAGGGGAATGATTACTACCACAGTGGAATCAACCTAAACCTAAGTAGTGAATTACACCACGACAGTGGGTAATTCTGTTTTCAGGCCACTACCCGGATAGAGAGAGAAGAGTGAGGAATTATATAAAACTTAATACAATGTTGACCCGCGGTGAAACCGCAATCCTAAAGAGACTCTTTTGAATTGATTAAATTAATCTTTAATCGATTGTTTTCTTTGTTTCATTTTGTTTTCTTTTTAATTTCGACAACAACCCTATTTTTTCATTTGGCCTAGCTGATTGCGATTAGTTAGTAGGAGTCTCCAATAATTCATGTATCCCTGAGTTCGACTTGGGCCTCACAAAGGCCTATATTACTCGACGCGTATACTTGCGTTTAAGCGCGTAGTAAAATACACGTCAAGTTTTGGCGCTGTTGCCGGGGATACGGCGAATTGTTGGCACTTCGAGTGCTAAGAGCGGCCACTCTAGGCCACATTTTTTATTTTATTTTGAAACAACTTTAAATATTCTTAAATTTCTCTATAGTTGTGTTTACTCGTTCAAAGCATAGTACTGAACCCCGATTTTCTTATTTCAGGTACTTTGCATGGTGCATACACGTAGTACAGACTACGACAATCGCACACCTGAGGTTCCACCTCCGGGACCAGAGGACGAGGATTACTACGAGCAAGATCACCAAAGCGACATAGATTCTGAATCTGAGCAAGAGCAAGCAGAAGAAATGGCCGAACCACAGACGATATGGGAGAAGATCAAAGCGTCTTCTTCATCAGCTTCAAAGGGGCCTATAAAGAAGCAGACGGTCAACATACCAACATATAAGATCGATCTGGCATTGATCAACTTGGTAAAATCAAATGCATTTCATGGGCTGAAGAATGAGGACCCAGTTGCGCACCTGAGTCAATTTGTGGACAACTGTGACATGGTGAAGATCGACCGATTCCCACAAGATGCTTTGTACCTCAAGCTATTCCCAAGTTCCTTGGCAGGAGCAGCAAGAGAGTGGCTTCATAACCTCGATGATGAGTTCGTTGAATCATGGGATCATATGGTGGAGGTTTTCTTCGAGAGGTTTTTCCCTCTTGAGAGGACCAACGACATGATTAGGAAGATTCACAATTTCACCCAACAGGCGGGTGAAACATATTCTGAGACCTGGGAGAGATTCCAGGTTATGTTGCGGAGGTGCCCACATCATGGGCTGGACAGGGAAACACAAGTGAAAATCTTTTATTTTGCTCTCTCCGAGCACGATAGAAGTAGTCTTGATTCATCCGGATCCGGATTCTTTCGGAATAATACAGATACCAGATGTTGGGAGATATTAAAGAACATGGCTAGGAAACAATCATGGGGCGACAGAGGTGCAGTGGAACAGGTCAAGGCTGCTGGTGAATCCAGAATAGTTAGGGAGCTAAACGATAAGTTAGATCTTCTAGCTAAGAAGCTGCTAACTAAGGAAGATGCATCTGAAAATGAGGAGGCCCAAGTAAAATTCATGCAACAGTAGGGTTATAGAAACAATGACTATGCATGGAGGAAAGATAAAAAGTTTTCATGGAAGGATCCGAATAATTTTCTGCAGGATCCGGATGCCAAGCCACAGCCAAGAGTCGAGGATAAGAACACTGAACTACTGAGTCAAATGGTACAGCAAAACCAAGAGATGATGGCCATGTTTGGTAAACAATTGCAGTCTCAAGGTGATATTCTAACCAAGTTTGGGCAGACGCTGCAAAGCCATGGAGCACAAATGCAGGCATTGGAAACCACCATGGCACATATTTCGAGTGAAGTGGCGGCCATCAAGCACGCCAATCAACAGAAACCAGCCGAGAATGCAAACGTGGCCCAAGCACACCATCAGGTCAAGTATATTTCTGTGGTAAGCAATGAGGAGGAATCTCAGGTGCAAGAAGCTAAAGAGGAAAGAAAAATGACGTTTAATACGCATGCGTCACCGGAGATACCGTATCCACGCACGTACTATGGATTACCGGGCGGAAACCCTTTTTTCAGGAAATCACAAAGAGTTGTGAATATTGTATCTCCACCTAGGCAGGAAGAACAAGTGCAAGTTGTTTGTGCACATGTGGAGACATCTAAGGCGAGAGAGGAACCAAAACAAGCTGCTACTATTGAGGATATCTCGCCAAAGCCCACGTCGGAGGGAGTGATTGAAGCAAGCTTAGGGGAGGTACCCCCGAAAAGCGCTTATGTGCCACCTCACAGGCGTGTTGATGCAGCTGATGGTTCGGATCCGGTCAATCCGAAGTCAAAGAAAGAGCATCGTCACTTTAAGAAATTTCTGGAGATATTCCGAAAACTCCACATCAATATTCCATTAGTGGAGATGATCGAGAAAGTACCCGCCTATGGGAGGTTCATCAAGGAAATCATCAATAAGAAGAGGCGGATAAAAGACGGTGAAATTTATTGGATGAATGAGACAGTGAGCTCTATGATTCACGGGAATTCACCAAAGAAGAGAAGAGACCCAGGAGGTTTTTACATTCTGTGTTCAATAGGTGGTCAACATATCCCTAAAGCGCAATGTGATTCCGGCGCTAGCATAAATCTCATGCCTTTGGCTACATTTCAAAAGCTGGGGTTAAAAGAGATAAAGAAGTTGGCTACAACAATTGAATTGGCGGATGGGTCTACAGTGAGACCCTATGGAGTATGTGAAGATGTTCTATTCAAAGTGGATAGATTCATATTTCCGGTGGACTTTGTCGTCATGGATATGCCACCACTCCAAAGCTGTGAAATTCTCCTAGGAAGACCGTTTCAAGCAACGGCGGATGTCGTGACTGCCTTAGGGAGAGGGACTTTGTCCTTGGGTATTGGAGGAGATCGAGTCGAATTCAAATTACCGAATGATCCTCTAAGCCCAGTTCCCAAGGTGAAAAGATGATGATTGTCCAGCCGTCAAGCCTAAGACGTTAAAGAAGGGCGCTTGTTGGGAGGCAACCCAACCATTGGTACATTAGGATAGTTTAGTTATAGTCGTAGATTGCTTTTATTTCGTTTAAATTTTAGTGTAAAGAAGATACCTTGATCCGTTTGTTCAATGTGCAGGCACAGGAAGATTCGATACCATCGACACACTGGTCGATGGTATCGACATGGGTTCAGGTTGACAGCTGCAAAAATTGCACTGAGTCGATACTATCGACGGCCCCATCGATGGTATCGACATACCTACAGGCAGGTCGCAATAAAAGTGTCGATAGTATCGACACACCAGTCGATACCATCGAGATCTTTGGAGAAGTTCAGAACGATTTTGCTCAGTCAACTCGATACCATCGACGACCTCGTCGATGGTATCGACATGATCACAGGCTGAATTGAAGAAGTGGCGGTGTCGCAATAAAGGCAAGTCGATACTATCGACCCTCGTCGATGGTATCGACATCCATGTCACCGATCCGCGCAAAGACATCGACGACGATCACGAGTCCACGTCAGCGATCCGGGTGCTGCGTCGATACCATCGACTTCCGTCGATGGTATCCACACGTCAGCAATCTGGGTTTCCCGATCCAGCAAAAGTCAGCCGTCGATACTCGCGAGGGAGGCAGATACCAGCGAGACGTGTCGATACCATCGACCTGCGTCGATGGTATCGACGGGTTAACAGTGGCACCGGCCAAGTCTATTTAAGGAGAATTGCAACGTCATTTGACGTCACACCTTCAGAGAAAACGTCCTCCTTTGCACCGAGCACTCCTCCGAGCCCTCCAAGACTGAAGAGCAGCGACAGCGAGCAGGGATCTTCACCGAGCGGAGAATCACTTCTCCATCTTCCCCGAGCTCTTTTCTTCTAATCCCATCTTTCTAGAAACAATGGTGCACGCCGCCGGATCATCGTCCTCGAGTGCGAATCCCATGGAGATCGTGGAGTTTGTTCCACCCCCTACTGCTTCAGTCTCACGTCCGCGCCTGGCTCACCCATCCGCGGAGGTGAAGAAGGTCTATGACGAGATCATGAAGCGGAAGATCGAGCCGACCCGGTATGTGGACCGGGGAATGATCCGTGTTCTTGGATTCGAGGCCAACTTGGCCTATGTGCTGAAGGGTCAAGCACGCCACACCAGCATAAGGCCAGACGAGCTGGAGCGCCATGCGGATGGGCAGCCGTTCTTCGGCGAATGGCCCACCTAAAAGGAATTGGTGGCGGAGTTTATGGCATCCCTTGACGTCTGCGTCATGCCCAACGACGTGGTTGCATCGGATCGTGAGTGGATCAAGGGCCGGGTATCGTTCCGGTTGTTCAACATCAACTACAACATCACCCTTAAGCAGTTCAACAACATCTTTAACTGGAACCACTCCAAACATGATCACCGGCGCCCAGATTCCCGCACCGACTATGACAAAATCTTCGCCGAGCTAGTCACAGTGCCGGCGGGAAAGATAGTGAGCTACCACAATGCTGCGGTAGCGGACTTCAAGCATCCCTTTGTCCGGGTCCTACACCGGATGTTGAGCCTTACGTTCTTTGCTCGGAGTGATTTAGCATTGAGCAAGTTTCAGGAGAGCGATCTTTTCTTCCTCTACATGCTCCTGAAGCGACAAGAATGCAACTGGGGTGCGTTCTTTCTACAGCGCGTCCTGACAGTGAAGAGGAGCACAAGGAAGGCTCCGATCCATTTTAGTGGGCTCATCACAAAATTGGCGATGTACCTGGGGCTGAATTTACAGTCCATGACTCCGATTTCCACGAGGAGTAAGGTGAACGTGCAGCATCTGCACCGTTCAAACCTTATCCTTCTCCGGGATGGGTTGGCGTACGCACACTGCCACGTCAACCACGCTTACCAGGAATGCACATTGCCGGACGCCGTCTTCCACATCGAGGGAGCCCAGCACTTCCGGTGGCCGATCATAGCCATCGAGTCCGATGAAAAAGAAGGCGGTAACGATGACCAAGAAGGCGAGGCTGAGGAGGAAGAGGAGGCTTTCACACCTCTTCGCGCACGAGTAGCACCACAGAAGCATCCTAGGATGCATCCGGGTGCGTCTTCATCATCACATCCCCCGCTGCCATCACCACAGCCCTCGCAGCCAGGCGAGGATGTCTACTCAATGCAAGGAATGTACACGATGCTGCAGGACATCCATCAGACACAGCAGCAGCATCTAGAGATGTATACCGGTATTCAGGATACTACGAACCGGTTACTTGACAACCAAAGGGCGATGTTCGAGAATGAACGTCTCCTCCTCGAAAACCAATAGCAGATACACAACCGGTTGCAAAGGATGGAGATGCAACAGGAACCCTTTTACGACCATTACTGGAGTCAAAGCTACTTTGGAGGCTATCCACAGCCTCCGCCGAGGACCCATTACGATCCGAGCTTCCAGGGGGAGTATCCTTCTTGGGATCCTACAGCCCCACAGTACCCGCCTACGCCTCCACAAGAATGATCAGGGTATCTCTGTTCCACTCTTAAGATTGTTTTTGACTATGAGGCCATAGTCGAATTCAAGCTTAGGGGGGTAGCTGGAACAACACTATTTTTTTTTCTTTTGTTATTTTTAGTTGTTATTTGCTATTTGTTTCTTGCATTTTTAGTTTTTGTTTAGGATCCACATCTATCTAGTGTAACTTTGGATGTCGTAAAAGTTGTCATCTTGCTGTGTATTCATGGGAAATTTAAGGGAATTTTAAAATTTTTGTGTCTTTTGACTTGGTTGTCCTTGGGGAACTTATCCTATGAAAATGATTGATTATGTCAACTTTAAAACAATATGTCACACCTATATTCCCATTGACTCATGAAGAGTGGATAGTAACAGTTGTTTGAGCCTAACCTAATCAAATGGTAATGAGACCTTAATTGGATATAAGAGAGAGAACCCTTTGAATCACTACACATGTCAGTAAGGAGGGACACATAATACTCTTCTAAGGTTCAGTCATCTAATCTTGTGATCATTCCATTTCATTTTTCCATAATCCACCTAAGAATTGGAAGTAAAGTACAGTTTTAATTCCTTGTGTGCATAGCATTTAGATAGGACTTGCATTGATATTTTCCATACTTTTGCATAAAAAGAGAAAAATATAGGGATTCATGCACATTACCTTTAGGTGCATGCCATGTAGTTGCACTCATGACTTTCATGATTATCATGCATAAAGTACACCATGTATCTCAATTTTGCCTCAAAAGTGATATAAACTGTTCCATACCTTCGAAATATTGCAAAGATTTCCAATCATGAAGAAAACAGCCCAATACATGTATCTCTAAGCAATTATGGATATGTGGGCTAAAAGAAAAAAAAAAAATAAGAAATTTTTTTTTCTGAAAATCTGAAAAATTGAGAAAAGAAAAAAAAAAGAAAGAGAATTTAGAAGGAAATGGAATAAGAGGGAGAAAGGAACATGATATCACTCGCATTACAGGAAAATTGAGTACATGATGTGGCTTAATTAGATTTCCATCTCATTTTGAGGTGGAAGGTTAGTGCATGCATCATTTCACCCATATTAGGCATTAGGGCATTTTTAATGTGCATTTGCATCACGTAGGACATTTTGTTTTATGCATATTGAAACTGTGCAGTACTTCCAAGTTCTTCCATGAACCACCCATTTCCATCCACCCGTTGCTCGGATTGGTAGGCCACCATGAATTTCTCCTCACTAATGATTATCAGGAGAACTACTTCCATGTAGATGGTAGTTAGGGCGAGCAATGTAGTATAGGTGAACACAAGATGCACCAATGCTGAATCGACGAATTTTATTATGTTAACTGCCTTATGTGATAGTGTTCATCGGTTTTAAGGATAATTTCTCTTATTGATGATTATTGTCGCCTTTAGGGTAATTACTGTTCTTTGGTTAGAGAAGGCCGGTTTGAGAACGTTCAGTGGGAGTCGCATGGGATGTGGGTTGGTGTGTTGATTTTCAGTTGACATCTGCAATTCTATTCTAAGGACTAGTTGCTCGAGGGCGAGCAATGTTTAAGCTTAGGGGAGTTTGATGCGATGATTTTGAGTCGCATTTATAGACCTTTTTCTTATGTGTTTTGTGCTCTAATTACTCATTTTTATGGATAATATTGCATAATTCACTCATTTCGGCTTTTGCCATCATTCTATGTCAAATTCCCTTTGTTTTACCAGTTTGAGCATTATTTATCATATTATCATAATTTGTGTGGATTTACTTGGTCTTGTTTTGGAATTTCAGGAAAAACAAGTATCTGCTTCCGTCGATACCATCGACGGAAGTCGATACCATCGACCAAGCCACAAGTTGCCAGCCGAGAAGAGCAGCGCAGAGTCGATACCATCGACACGCAAGTCGATGGCATCGAGATCCCTTCAGGTTGCTGGCGAGGAATCCGTCGATACCATCGACCCAAGTCGATGCCATCGACGCATGGAGGCTACATCGTCGCTAAACGACAACAACCGACACTAAAGAGAGTCGATACCATCGACCCTAGTCGATGGTATCGAGATGACCATAGGCGCTCAGACGAAAAGAAAAAGAAAGCTGCCGCTAATACGCTGGGTCAATACCATCGACCCGTGTCGATGGTATCGACGCCGACAGATATGCGTTGGATTCGTTTTGATCTCAATCGGACGGCTGTAGTTATTTGACGACCTAATTAGGGACTTATACCTAATGACGGCCGCCGAGGGGAGATGATGATCTCATTTTGCATTGCACGAGTGACGAGGAAGGAGAGAAAGGAGAACGGAGACCAGAGGCTCATCCCGGGTGATTCGGACGCTGCCGAAGACGAATTCCACCACCGATAGGCGGGGAAGCTCTTATTCTACGCCAAGGATCTACCGGTTCTTCTCCGTTCAGGGGTTTTCCCACTTGTTTCACGTTTTTCTTATGAATTTCCCTATTTCTACCATGTATTCGTGTGAGATGAACATGAGAGGCTAAAACCCTCCATCTTTAGGACCGGGAGTAGCCCGGGAATGCATTGTATGACAATTTTATATTGATAATTCATATTTTCTCTCTTAAATCCGTGGTATAGTTTCATTTTCTCCATATATATTGTTATGCTTGATCACCATAATAATAATCTAATGCCCTTAATCACTTCGACAGAAAGATTAACAGTTGAAAAGAGACGAAACCTACATTAATCGATAAATCCCTTGACAAAGGAGGTGTAAAATTAATGGTGGAAACTGAGAGACCGTTTGTAATGCGCTTAGTTTAGGGGAACGATTACTACGACGGTGGAATCAACCTAAACCTAAGTAGTGAATTACACCACGACAGTGGGTAATTCTGTTTTCAGGCCACTACCCGGATAGAGAGAGAAGAGTGAGGAATTATATAAAACTTAATACAATGTCGACCCGCGGTGAAACCACAATCTTAAAGAGACTCTTTTGAATTGATTAAATTAATCTTTAATCGATTGTTTTCTTTGTTTCATTTTGTTTTCTTTTTAATTTCGACAACAACCCTATTTTGTCATTCGGCCTAGCTGATTACGATTAGTTAGTAGGAGTCTCCAATAATTCACGTATCCCTGAGTTCGACTCGGGCCTCACGAAGGCCTATATTACTCAACGCGTATACTTGCGTTTAAGCGCGTAGTAAAATACACGTCAAGTTCTGATCAATCTTTTCACCAATTGTTATGTTAGAACAAATCTACATGACTTTTTATTTTCCATCTCATAAGTACATAATCCTATATTGAATGGATGTGAACATTTCATTTACTAATGTTGACATAGAAGAAGAGGTTTTTAGTGGAAAACCCCCACCCCTCAGTCTTTACAAATGATTTCCATAGTATCATGTTTATTAGTTGAACAAAGACCTCCTATGGACTTAAATATTTCCATAGAGCATTTCTAGTGAAGTTTAGAGCATTAACACTGGACAACAATTATATAATTGATAAAGTTTATTCCAACCCTTTCAATAAAAATAGCTTGAATATTTTGTTTTGGTATATTTTATATGGTTAGATCTGTTGTTTTCTTTCTCTTATACTGACACTTAAGTGGGCATTCTATATCCCAGTTAAGTGGCCTCCCTCCTATATATAAGGGGCTATGTACTCTCATTTAAAATATTGAAAGACACTCCTCTTTGCTTGGTATCAGAAGTATACCTCTAACCTTCCCTCATTTCTCTACTTCCCACCTGACCCTCCTTCTCCCTCACCTGGAAGTTGTCATCCACCAACACCACAACACCCTACATATATTTCCTTCCCCATCACCACAACAACAAAACCCTACCGCCTCCGTTCCCCCGTCTTTTCCTCTACAGTGGATGCACCACCCAGCCGTACTAGCCAACTTGCCCATCCGCACCAACAACCCAAGACCAGCATTAACGACCGGCAACCAATAACCACTCACAATCACCCACCTCTACAAGTGGACAATGGACATGAGAAAACATGACTAGCCAATGTTCTTGGGCACATCCATCTATCTCTAGCCACCACCTCTCCATGCCACCACCAGACGTGATCTCTTTTGACAAGGTGTTTCAAAAGACTTCTATTTTCTCTTCCTCCTTTCTTCTGTGTGTTCTAGTTTGCACAAAGTTCTATATACTTATAAAAGAGAGTAAATAGAAGACCATGTGCTGCAATATATACAACTAAAAAAATAAGAAGGGGTGCACCTTTTATTTTTCTTCGAATCCATGTTGTTTCCTAATCCACATAGTTGAGTGTTTTTCTAAAACAATGGAGATATTATGTTCATCTATCATATCGTGCAATTATTCTTGCAGCACTTTATGTTTTCCTATTGAGATCCATTCTGGTAGTGCCACTCCTTTTTCTACCAAGTTTCATTCAAGTAGTACTCCTTTCTCCATATTGAATTCTATTCTAGTAGTACTACTCATCTTTCTACTGAGTTTTTATTCTGGTAGTATTTCTATTTTATTCTTTTTTGTACTGTACTATATTTCGATACATTTTATTTTGGTCAGCAAACCACATGAGAATTTTCTGTTTTTCCCTTTGAAGTGTCTTTACAATGCATTTACTCAGCCAAGGTGGAAGAGTAACAATAAGGAGAAAATAAGCAGAGAATAAAAGGAACAAAATGTACAAGTATAGCTCAGATCTGGAGAAGGGAGTCCTAAAAGATAATAAGGAAAGCATTCCTTCACATCCAAAGATGACAAGGAAAACCCAGATCTTAGTAGCTAGAAAATCAACTAACTCAGGGAAGGCTAAAATATGTGAGACAGATAAAATCACCCATATCCTATTCCAAACTATATCAGCACTATTGGACCTATCTTCATGTACATGTAAGTTTCTTTCCATGCAGGAGCTATAGTGTATAAGTAAGAACAAAATTCTGCTATCTGACATTAGACCAACTCAAGTAAGAAAGAATCAACTTATGGTCCTTGAGAGTAGAGAAATATATACAATTTATAAAACTGCAGTCAAATATTAGATGATTCTAATCTCATATGCATTAAAGCATAGGAACCAAATAGAAGCCGTCTTAAGCCCCCCCTTCTCGCATAATCACTAGTTGGAAGTTTATTTAGATACATTTCTTAATATGAAAAGGAAAATGTTTAGGGCCTTTATGTTTCCATAATCAAATAAGGAAAGGATATTCACAGTTTGAAGTACAAACAATTTCCAAAAGGTCCTTAACCTTGGCTTTTTTAGACCCTTGATGGAAATAAAATTTAAGCACCATCTATTAAATCACTGAAATTCTTGTTCAATCTATTATATGAGACAAATCAAGAAGAATTATAGATAATAGAGTTAACTGAACAATCATAAGCTAGACCAAATTTTATAAAATAATCATTCCCAATATGATCTTCAATAAGAATTCTATCTTTAATCCAGGGGTCAAGCCAAATCTTGGTATTACATCCATCACCAATAATAAAATCATTGTCCGATAGAATTAGCAATCTACACTTCGGAACCTTCTGACTCAACCAAGACCAACTAGAATTTGAAGAGGATGACCAAAAGTTTTGCTTCTTTAAGTACTTTTCACCTACCCATTCGACCCAGAGAATATCTTTCTTTGATGGAAGATTCTAGGCTATAGGACAAGCAATAGAAATAGATATGTCTTTAGTATTTCTTATTCCAAAACCACTCTTAGTCTTGAGCAGGGTGTCTTTTCCGCAAGAGACAAGATGCGAGTTGGATTTATCTTTAATTTTACCCCAAATAAAATCGCGACAAATTTTATCAATTTGATCGCAAGTAGAAACTTGTAAAGGAAAAGCAGATGACCAATAATGGTGCAAGGTAGATAATGTAGTCTTGATTAGACCACATCTTCCTACTAAAGATAGATTTGAGCTTTCCAACCTTCTAACTTAGATTTGACCATATCAATAAAAGGTGCACAATCCAAATATCTGAGTTTCCCAACAAATAAGGGAATACCCAGATACTTCACATGTAGAGAACATTTAGGAATCTTTAGGATATTAAGGATTAGTTCATTAGGAGAATTCTTACTAATTAAGACAATTTTTTTACTAGAATTGATGATGAGACTGAATGTTTCACCAAAATCCTTGAGAATAGAATTAATGGTGATAGAATTACCTTCATATGCTTCTAAAAATATCATTAAGTCATCTACAAAAATGATATGAGAGATAGAAAGATTGTGTGAGGCTTTGATAGGGCTCAATATTTTGTTAGAAACAACATCTTTCAACATTTCAGATAAGCCGTGCATAACAATAACAAAAAGATAGGGAGCAATTAGGTTTCCCTATCTAATCCCATTGGATGGTTTGAATTTATGATCAGGCTCACCATTAACTAAAACTTGGTAGGATTTAAAAATAAAAAAATCTTCAATCCATGTTATCCACTTTGAAAGAATGCCCATTTTAAAAAGAATAGAGAACAAATAGCTCCACTGAACTGAGTCATAAGCCTTGGAAAGATCAATCTTCAAAGACTTATTGTTTATAGAGTTAGCTCTGTTGAAATCATGAATGAGATTTTCAGAAAGAATAATAGCATCCTTAATGATGCATCCTTTTATAAAAGCACATTGGTTAGGACTGATAATATCAGGAATAGGAATCTATAGCTTATTTGCCATAATCTTTGATATGACATTGTACAACACATTACACAACACAATTGGATGCCAATTTCTCAAATCACTGTTGTCTTGATCCTTAAGAATTAAAGTAATAAAGGTGTTATTAGCTTCCTGAAGAAGTTTCCCACTATTGAAGAATTCTTGAGTAAGCTCACAAACATCAGATTCAATAATAGGCCAAACTTTCTTGAAGAAAACATCGTTGATTCTATCTGGCCCATGGGGTTTGTCTGGGATTAGGTTATCAGTGTTATCATCAACTTCTCTCTGAGAAATAGGATCATTAGAATCTTTCTATGCTTCATAGTAATCTTAGGTCCATTCCAATTTCCATGGAACATCCCCTAGACTGATTGCAGTTGAAAAGATTTATGTAGAAATCATAGACAAAACTCTTAATGGAGATAAGGTCATAAGAAATATTTCCCTCTATATTCAAAGATAAAATTTGTTCCTCTTCCTTCTAGTTTAGAGAGAAGAGTAAAAGAAACTAGTATTGGAACCACCATCCCGGAGCCACTAAATATGATACTTCCATCTCATGAGATTCTCTTTTTTAAGAGAAGCTTCAAAAGCAACTTTCCTTAATCTTTTGGCATTGAAGATCAGAGAGTCATCCAAAGGATTATAATCTACCTTCTCTTGAGCTTCAAAAGCCTGGCTCCTTTTGGTCATATCATCAGAAAAATAGTTGTTAATAGATGTTTGATTCAAATGAATAAGTTTATTCTTAACCAACTAGAGTTTCCTTTAAACTTTAAAAATAGCAAAGCCTTCAACATTATTTGACCAAGCATTACTAACAATATCCAAAAAACCATCTTCATTAGCTGAATTGTTGATAAATTTGAAAGGAGGTTTCACAATCTGAGGATTATCAACATGAAGAGTAACAATCCTATGATCACTCATAATGTTAGACTTCACAAAACCAAAGAAATCCAACAGCTCATTAAGACCATTAACATTATAGAGAATTTTGTCTATTCTGAAAGTTATGAATCTACTTCCTTATTGATGATTGTCCAATGTAAAATGAGTTCCTTTCAAATCTAGATCAAAGAGAGAGTTATTGACCATGCATTCATTTAATTCTTCCATAGCTTTCTTCATAGGAGGAAGTTTCCTAATTTTCTCATAATTAAATCTCACTGCATTAAAAACCCAATGATAAACTAGGAAGCATCTATTGAACCTACAATAGTAGAAAAGAATTCCAAAGTTGAGTTCTACCACTATCCTCATAATGCCCATAGACAGCTAGTAAGAGAAAAGCTGAGTTGCCCACTCTAGGCTCACAATGAATGAACTGATTAGTTCCAGAAACTTTACATATATCACAAACATTAGGATCCCATAGAACTATAATCCTTACCAAAGCATGAGAAAAATGGTTAGAAACAAAGTGATACTGAGAAAAAAAATTGACATAAAAGAGACAAGTTTTCCTCTTCTAATCTTAGTTTTGACAAGAATTATAATATGCACTAACACCCTTCTCAATTCCTCCTGGATGACCAAAAGTTTGTTCCTAAGGCTTCTTACATTCAAGGAGGTGATTTGAAATGTGATCATCTTGGACATTGAACTGGAATACTACCAACCTTAGTTTCAGAATTAGACCTTATAACCTCCAGGTACAACTCCTTCTTATTTGCATGAGAGAAGACCGAGTTAATCAATCCCTATGAAAGACCATATCTAGCTTTTGGAATCACCACAGGCATGGAAATCCCTTTAAAAGAAGGAATAGGAGTAGATGTTATAGATCATAATTTCTTATCAGAAGTCCCTACTGCTGCATTTGATCCTACTAACATTTCAATGACAGACAATTGTCCAAGAAGACACAAAATTCATCATCATGAGGAGAAATACCATAGAAATTGCAGATAGAAGAATAGTTTGTATTAGCACCATCTGGAACATTAAAACTCAGTGACAAATTTGCCTCAGGTTTCTCTGCAATCGACTCTGAACATACAACATTGTCAGGAGGAAAGTATCTAAAACAATCTTCTTCATCACCTAATTAACCACATGATCTGGAAGTTATAGGTTTCCATTCATACTTGAACATGATGTTGGTAATGTCTCCTTCATTACTCTTGAGTTTAGCATGGTTAGAGAAATATGTAGTGTGAGGAAGGAGAACCTGAATACGTCATATTCAATTCTTGTTGCAAGCTTGGTTTGATAACAAGAAAAAATTGGATAACCATGTAGAGAGCCAATCCTCTAAAACATTCTTGTATCCCATAGTGTTGGTATGTATGCCTAAAGATCCAATAAGATGATGATTGTAATGGCATAACATGTAAATGATTTGATATTAATGAAAGGGAAGCTTCCAATTTATTATGTTTAATTCAATTATGAGATAATGATGTAACATTACAAATGTCTACAAAATTTTATTACTCAATGATGTATGTATTTAAGTTACTACCCTTGTGGATGAGATCATACATATGTTAAATGTACATATACATATTCTCATTATGTCCCTGATCAGTTGTTATTTTGTAAGGTTGATAGACAACAATAAAACATAAGATAAGAGTGTGAGTTGGTTGATGAATGAAACTCATTAGTCATGATAATATCAAATCAAGCACATAGATACATGTTAGAGAATAGTGTATCGGAAAAACTCACCATGAGAGTGACACATGGAAGGCATCATCATGGAATTCATAGTCATCTCTCACAATGATGGTGGTGTTTGTGGCTATTAGACCTAAAATCACTGCACTCATCACATGTCTTTGAGTACACTTTGACATCATCAAACACAATCTTGAAACATGGATTGTTATCAAGGTGATTATTGGGTGACTTTGACACATGGGGACTGATTGTGAGTGATAGAGATGGGATTTGTCCCTCCTACGGGAGTATAATATCTAAGTCCTCTTGATTAGTGTAACTGAGAAAAGTATGGCCATACACATGTGTGTCAATATGTGATATTGAGCTTTCATATATCTCATACAGTCTAATCTAGTTCAAGAAACAAGATTGAATAATAATGAGGATGATTGCCCCATGCCTCTAGTTCAATCTTTAATCAATGATAAAGGGAATATACAAACATTGTAACACCATACACATATTGTAGGTTGAAGTTTCTCCCCAACTTTCCATTCACTTGGGTAGCACTAATGTGCGACTAGGCACTACTCTTTTCTTGTGATGTCATAAGTTGTTATGGACATTCACTGCCAATGTGATATGGCACCTATAGGGTCACACACATAGGAACTCACCTAGAAGAGGAGTTTAGATCTTGAATGACCATTGAATTAAGTACTAAAGAATTTAGGTATTTGATTCATACAACAAATGGCTTGACAACACTGCCAAACATGCATCTCAAGGGTTGAGATAGGCATCTGGAGAGTGTCGAACAACTGTCTCAAGTATTGAGTCGGGCGTCTGGAGAGTTAGGGTTGATTTGAGTTGAAATTAATTAAGAAGTAAATTAATCCAACTGACTGACTCAACATGGATCACCATATGACCGTCTGGGTGACTGAGAGGGTTGTCTCGCATGGATGAGATGGTCTAGTTTGATCGAGGGGAGGTTCTAGACATTTCTCTATTTCTTTCGCTTGTACATTACTTGTTGTATAAGGAAATCAATGCCCAACATTAATGGAAATTGAGGTTCCAATGTCGAGTACAACTGAGAAATTGCAAGACGAACATATCACATACTAGACAATCATCTGGGTGTGCTAGACGATCATCTCATATGTCATAGGTTTTGAATTTTCCAGAATTATTCTGAAAATTCAAGATCTTTCAGTCCCTTCCACCCCTACACAGAGTGGGAACCCTGACCCTGGCCTCCACTGTAAATAGAGGGGTACTGGGAGCTTCCCAGAGCATAAAACAGACAATTGAGAATCAGTTCCTCTGATAATATTGTCCTCTCTGGTTGTGGCAATCACAAGAGCCCAGGAAAATCCCACCCGACTAGGGAGGGATAGCCAAGGGATAGAAACAACTAAGGATCATTGTTATGGGTGAGCTGGTTGATGACTAGTACATCAACATGATGGACAAATCCTTCCTATCCTTTCTAGAAGGATGACTGGAGTTCTTCTTGGTCTGTGTGGACTACTCTAGAAGCAGGATTCCTATCACTGCTGCTAGGAGGGCTACATCAACTCACAGTCTGTGGTGAGATCAGAGGAACTGTTGCAGAAGTTGTTCGAGTCTGTTGTCTATGGAGGAACACCCAGACGAGTCCCAGTGCAACCAAGAGCTGCACAAACACCATCCACGACAAAGTTCCCATCTACATCAATGATGATTGTCGTTGGACATGCTCCAGGACCGGGTATATTTTTGTGAAACCATCCTTCCACATTGCATAGTTATTGACACGGTCTGTTGGTTTATGGAAAATATGTTAATAAATTTTTTATTTCCACTGCTTATCTCATATCGTATTTCCCTATAGTAGTATCATAGACACATCAATTAATTATGTTTTATGATAATTGATATGATCACATTTGGTTTTACCGTGTTTATTTATTGCATGTGATGCACATATTTAAACTGGTTGATGTGCACCTCAGTCTTATCACCAAATAAAGAAACCAAACATATATATATATATATATATATGAAATTTACACACATCACCATAAAACCAATTCTGATGGTGGATGTGAAGCATGGTTATGGCCAAAACCCCAAATCTTGTGTGTATGGTTGTGGTTGTTTATTCCTGTTGTTAATCGATCTATGTATTGAACCTCTCTCTTCTTTTTAAATGTAAATTAATGCTCTTATTCCTATTTCCCCTTGAATCTAACTCTAGATTTTCCCCATATGCTGTGTAAATAGAAGAGGATAGTTTTAATTTATTTTTCAATGTGAGATAACGATCTACACAAAGACAACATGACAGACTCTTAAGATGACCTGATTGACTGGAGAACTGAGGAGGATAAATGATAGGAGGACAAATTGATTGACTGGTTGCCCAACTAACTAACTAGTGGTATCCAAATGTTGCTTGGACCCGAGAATTAGAAAACCAATTCAAAAGAGCCCAACTGAGCAACTAGGAGGCGAGCTGTTACAACCCCAATTTTTTGGGTTCTTTTGGTGAGAAATGTAATTTCTCCTATTAAATATATTTGAAAAAATAATGATATAATTTGTTTTGATTAAATGGATTTCATCTACAATAGCCTTGTTGATTGTTTTGGTGGGCTTTATTGGCTATTGGGCCCAAGAACAAGGAAAAGACAAAAGAAACTCCATTATTAAATGAGAAAATGGAGAAAAGAAAGGTGTAGAAACCTCTAGAAGGCAAAAGATATAATACAAAGATGGATATCGTGCCTCTTGGGTTCCATGGGTTCCAAGGCATCCAAAGTTGCAAAGATAATGCAACAAGAAAAGAAAAGATTAATTAAGTATTTCTTTATTAAGAAAGAAATTGAAAACAATGATAAAATGTGGGAAATAAGTGGAAAGAGGTATAATTGAGTTATATTTGACGGATTTTCGTATCCATAAGGTTCCAAATGTTAAAAGGAATTCCAATAAGGAAAATAAAAAGAGAGACAAAGAGGAATCCTCAAAAAAGAGATATTTTAATAAAGAAATAGTAAGATAAGAAGAAATTATGGATATAGATGCATCTAGAAGGATAATAATTATCCTTAAAAAGGATATTCAAAATATTAGAGTTTCTTGGGGTCCAAGGAGCCCCCAATAGAGAAAAAGAAAGAGAAAAATACCAATAAAACAAAAAAGAGGATAATGTGATGCATAATTAATGAATTTGTGGTATTGTTAAAAATGAGGTATTTTCTACTAAAAGAAAATATAATTTCGTGGCTAATGGGTTAAAAGCCAAGAATAAAGAGAACAAGGGAGAGGATTTTCGAATTCCTAAATATCCAAATAATAAAGAATATCAAAAAGATATTTAAGAGAGAGAGACAGAAACTTACTTCTTAATGAAGGAATCAGATTCCAATTGGTAAAGAACTTGGTAACTTGTGGATAGCCATCCTAGGGCTTCGTTACCCTCCTCTATAAAAGGATAGAGCCCATGGCTAAGTCCAAGGAGAGTTCCATGCATCTTTCTGTCATCATCTTCTTCTTCTCTCATGCAAACCATAACCAAGAGGGTAGAGAAACCCTGGTGCAAACAGCAAGTTGCAGATCAACCCAGCTCGTACCAACTATGCTAGTCGTGATCTGGGTGGCACCCCAAGTGCGGCGGAGGGCGACGGAGCTAGGGTAGCGGTCGGCAGAATCCTTCGAGGCCCTGGAGGAGAGAGGACACACCCGCAACATGTTTCAGATCGATGGCTCTGCTAGGTTACATGAGGTTTAAGACGATCGACATTCATTGGACGGAAACACCCCTCGACAGGCTGAAGTAACCACCAACTTAAACGAGGGAAGATCGGTCTCTTCGTTATGAGCGTGTTGCATGGAGAAGGAGGCTACGTGGCATCCTCTGATTGGTCAAGTAAGTGAAATAATGCAAAAACTGTATCTTTTTATTCGTAACTCTGATGGTAGCAAATAATGTACGCATTTTGCTCAAAAAATGAGAGGAATTCATTAAAAATGGTTTTAGAGGATAATTCCACTTGCAATTCGAAAAGTAATGGAAGTTATCAACTTTAATGCTTTAATGATTAAGAAACCCTATTTTGAGATGATTAATGTATTTAGTAGGGTTTAATGGATGATTAAAGTTGATATTAACCTGTTAATTGTAAAAAGGTACATTAAGAATAAAAAGGATGAACTATGCATGTAATTAGTTTAATTTAGAGATTCATGTGCATAAACAAGCTTTAATGGGCCTTGAAACCCTAAAATTAATTTTTGTGACTCTTAATGGCTTTAATTATTCAAATTCGTGGCTAAAGCTAAGATATGATGATTCTAAGCTATTTTGAGTATAAAGGTTCCTAATTGTGAATAAATACCCTTAATATGGAAATTAGGGTTTTCTAATGGAGAAAATGTGGAATTAGTAATAAATGGAGTTGATAGGTGAATTAGACCACAATGAATGATAAGTTGTTAATTTGAAAGGAACCAAAGATGATAATTGGGCCTAATGATCTTGTCATGAATTAAAAAGGACAAAAATGGTAACTTTAATGAAAAGGAGGCATAAAGGACTTAATGGACTTTTAATTGTGCCTTTAATCTAAAATTAGGGTTTAAAATAGTATAAATGAAGTGAAACCCTAATTGCAATGGAAATCCTAAAAGTGGAATAGAAACCCTAGGAAGCGAGCTAGGTTTAATAGATCTTGATGGCATGATCAATAATAGGAAATTGTATGCATATTTTAGGATCTCATTGTGTGCTTGCTTGCCTATTTGGATTTCTTGATTAGTTAGATTAAATCTGACTCAAATTAGCCTGTCAGGTATGTGGTTACGCTTATGGATAATCGCTTTAGTTTCACGGCGATTCCATAATGCTTTTATCGGTTGCCTGAAAATAACTGCTTGGATGAATTTTACTTCAAGCAGCTATAAAGTGACTATGATTATCACTATAAATATGTATATATAACTGGCTTAGATCTGGGTCCTCATCTATGGCTTTGCAAAGGCTAAAAGGGGAAACCTAGAGCAAGGTCTAGGCTATCATGAGTTAGAAATTGGGCTACCCCTGTGTAGTGCCACGAGACTCTTTAGCACACCATGAGTTAAGGAATGGGCTACCTACGGGTAGTGCCATGTGACTCAACCCTAGAAATTGATTCACCTATTAGGTAGGATCATGAGGGGTTTATTGGGGATCTATCATAAGGACGGTAGCATCCAAGTCCACTGTAGGGACATCGCAGAGGATAGGGTATGTATGGATCGCGCAGTTATATTTAAAATGTAAAGTTGTTTGTTAAATCACAATTGACTGTAATATGCTATTATCATAGTTGCATGATTATTGTTTCCCCCACATACCAGTATATTCATTTATGCTGACCGACGTTTTGTTTGTCGGCGTTTTAGGTACACTTGAAAAGGACAAACAGTAAAGTGGCATATGTGGAATTAAATATAAATTAAAGTACAAAGGAGGATTAGTTAGAATAGACTCTAGATGTGGATAGAACTAGATATCCAAGTTTTTGAAAAAGGTATGCAAAGTTTAATTTTATTACAACCTTTCAGTTTTGTTTGGTAGAATTTGATAATTATTATCGATTATTTGTCGAACCTTTGATTTGGAAATTGGGATAATGACTCTGACATTCGGGTCTCCCTTAAATGGGGGTTATCGGGAGGCGGGGTCATTACATTTGGTATCAGAGCATAGGTTCCTCATCTAATCTGTAATAATGATTAAATTTACAAACTTTGTAGAACCCAAGGGAGTTACTAGAGAATTTTCCGAAAGACAGAAGTGTCTAGAAAAGGATCACGTTCGGCGGCTGACAAGATTTTCCTCCGCGCCGCTAGTCAGAATACGAGGACTCCCAGATTTGTGTGACTGCTTGGCCAATGTCTCAGGATTTGACTCAAAATAAGATACCTTTAGGACTCTCTCATCTTGATCATCCCTTCTCAACTCAAATGCTGATAAGGACCTTAAGGATTAGGGTTTTCTCTCTTCTCCTCACCCTCTTTACGTATGGGTAAGGTTGATATGGTTTAAGGGATCCTCGACCAAATTAATGAAAAGCATGTAAATAAGATCTCATGGACATAAGATTAATAGATTAAGCATAAACTAAAGAATAGATACATGCTTAGGTCATATGACATAAGTTGTCATGCTCTCAGGAGAGACCTGAGGCTAGACCTTCTTGTCAGGAGGATAAGTAAAGAGAGTTAGTCTTGAAGGTAGAGACCTCCATTATAAGTAGAGACCTGGCACATCCTCTGAGGATGATGCTAACCCTAACCCTAAGTAGTGGTTAGAGAAAGAGATGACACGATCAGTTAGATATCATGATAGACCAGGTGTGTGGGTGGACATGCTTTTGGATGCTCATGATGAGATGAGCCATGAGAGGTTGGATGACCTAGTACCTTTGGCGACCCAACCCTGGGAAGGGTCATGCATGTTAGAGTGAAGGATAGCTCCTTCAATGATGAGGATAGTGAAGAACCTATGGAAACCCCTTGAGCTTATATGAGCATGGCATATTATCCACCCAGAGTACGTCAGTAGTGGTGATAGTAGGCTAAAACCCTGGCCAGGATAGCTTATGAGATGAGCATAAAGGGCTATGGATAATCTTGTGAAAATATAAGTTTGAACATAGGTATCACCCATGCAGGGGTATGTTTGTGAGCTTGATCCACCTTCATGGAGGGAGGACCTCTGGTAGTGAGGCTGTTTTTAGGGTTAGCTCTAGAGAGAGAGAGGGAAAGACCAAAGCAAGAAGGTTGGAAGCCTAGACTCCAAGATATGAGGAACAGTGGGGAGTTGAGGATGATGCGACCTAAGTGGAAGATAGGGGTTGCCTCATGCTTAATTCCTGGAGGATGATGATATCTTGGTTTCCATTACAAGAACCAAACCCTAGAGAGAGGATGAGGCTTATGGTACCTATGTGCCTATGGTATAGGTGTTTACCTTCTGAGATAGGTAGAAGAGTTCCTTATACCCAGAAGAGGTTTAGAAATAGGTTGTGAGGCCTTATACCTTGTTGGTTGTCCTTGAGGAGGACTCCACTCTGAAGTGTTGATCGAGTGGAAGGATGACAGGAGGTGTATGTCATACCTTGTACATGTTTGGTTCATGGTTAAGAGGTTGAGCATGTAGTTGGACACCCAAAAGTTAACCTAGGGTTCCTAGGCCTAAGAGGGGAAGTGGTGTACCTAATGCTCATGACAAGATTTGAGTTTCCATAGTTGATCATGGAACTTCTCATGGTTAGAAGAAAGGGAATCCCCTTAAGTTTAAGGTATGTTTGATGAACCCCTCACTGCTAAGTTGATGACATGGGAAGGTATGATCTTGATCTAAGGAGGATGAGAACAAGTGTGACCTAGTATGGTTTAGTAGGTGGTCTACTTGTGCCTTAGTAGCTTGCTAGGGTAAAGAATGCTCATGTGGATGTAAATCCTAGGCATAAGGATGTTTATGCCCTTTGTTATCGAGATATAGTTTCCTCCCATCCTGGGAGAGGGACCCTTTTGTAGGGTGTATATCAGTTTTGTTGGTTTTGAGGTAACCTAAAGAGGTCTCATAGGATCTTGAGAAGCTAAGTGAAAAGTACATGGTATGAGAATGAACATGTAGACCCATATATAACCATCTTTATGTGCATGTAGATTAGTTACCATGAAGGTAACCGATATGGGCCTTGACCAAGGTAGGCATGTCACCATGACCCCTATGAAAGGATGAAAGTCAGCCCACAAATGCAGAGAGAGATGATAACGACTTGGGTAAGGTTTCAAGTTGGATATGTGCTATGTTAGAATCCTAAGTCTATCCTAGGGTCAGTAGGGATAAGACCGATGGAAGTAGGAGTTGCCTAATTCCCTAGTTGCACATGACCATAGGGTCGGGAGGTAACATCTATCATTGTCTGAGAGCCATGGGTTAGGATATTGATCACCTTCATGAACTCATGGGACCCAAATGGCAAGTGAGGAGGGCACTCTCTGGATGCATAAGGGAAGAGGGATGACCCCAAAAGTGTCGGCACCCTATAGACCTAGAGGAGATGACCAAGGATGTTGTGGTAACCCAAGTAGGTTCGAGACCATTTTTTCATGAAAGTAACTTTGATATCAAGATGATTGTGATGTAGAGACATAAGTTGCATGTTTCAACTTGGATGTGAAGGCATACTGGAAATGTGGGATGTACCATCTCTACTCTTGGAACAGTAAGAACTTTGTGTATGGACGGCTGCTAAATGCTTATTTCCTCTTGTTATGGGAGTGAGAGATAGGACAATATGCATGCCATACATCTATGATAAAGATGATGTGAGTTGGAACATTGCTATGAGGCATGAAGACATAGATGATAACATACCCTTATGGAGTGAATGATACATGGATGGTTTATAAACACTAAGAGAAATAAGGTAGTCATCTTATGAGGATGTTTTTATCATGAGCTATGAGTTATATAAGGTTGAGTTCGAAAATGAAGGGAATAAGCTTAGAGTTTTCTTGATGAAGATAGACTTAGAGTTTGAGATGAGATAATAAGTCGAATACATGGAGGTGTATGTCTTCAACATTACCTGACACCTAAGGATGTGAAGTGGTAATGGATGCTCTAGTTGAGATGCAACTTCCTAGTTTAACTAGTGGACAGGCTAGAAGAGGTTGTTAGGTTAACCCTAAGTTGGAAAAAGGAGATATGTTTGGCTAACACTCATATGTAATGAGATCTATTGAACAAGTTAGTAATTATTTGGTTAGCCAGCCTAGGCCTTGATGCAATGAAAGGATGGTTGTAGAACCTCAGATGCACTTCTTTGGAAAGGAAGGTGATGAAATCCCGATTAGAGTGGTTTAGGGTTTCTGAGGAATCGATCTTGAGGAATCATGACATACAGGAGATCATGATTGAAGATCACCATACACCGTGGTACTACAAAGACAGTAAGTGAAAGTAGTACTTTGGATGCTTAAGATGAAGTTGCATGTGATATGTTGCTATGCATGACTAGAGGTGAAGGACGAACACTAGTAACCAAGTATATTGATATAGAGGATAAAGAGTTCCGAGAGGGAATGGGATTTCATCACTATGGATGTAGTGAGTCTCCCCTAAAGGAAGGTCGAGATGCAATATGGGTTATGGTAGATCGCCTTACCTACGTAACAAGAGACAGAAAGAGTACTGTCAAGGGATAAATTTGGTTGAACTACGTGTAAGAGAGAGATGGTTCAACTACATCATGATGCGAGTTCAAAAGTTCTTGAGTATAACTGTAACGTCCGGGCCCACTGCCTAAGGCTCTAGTAGTGTTTCAGGAATGACGACTGGCCCCACAGACCACCACTAGCCTTAACTGCGCACTTTATCCATACTGACGCGCAAGCCAGGATCAACTTCCCGACTGGTCACCCATCCTAGTACTACTCCAAGCTGAGCACGCTTAACTATGGAGTTCTTTAGAGATGGGCTCCCGGAAAAGGAGGTGCACCTTGGTGATATGGGTAGTCCAATCATTCCTTTTAAGATCATGTTATCCAAGGCCTCAAATCCTGGGATGTTACAATCTCCCCCACTTAGACTCTTGACGTCCTCGTCAAGGCTCAACTATAAGGCCTCATAATCTCTTCCCCATTTCAGTGCAGACCCACAATGGCCCATGGACACCCAGCTCTCGTCCACGTCTACCAGCGCAAGGGAGGCTCCATCTCGTCTCTACGGATAGCCCTTTCCAACTTGCCTGGACCGCACGGCTCAAGACTGGCATGCCATGCCCATGTGGGCCCCACCTACTGGAGGGGAATTGGCTCTGATACCATTTGTAACGCCCGGGCCCACTGCCTAAGGCTCTAGTAGTGTTTCAGGAATGACGACTGGCCCCACAGACCACCACTAGCCTTAACTGCGCACTTTATCCATACTGACGCGCAAGCCAGGATCAACTTCCCGACTGGTCACCCATCCTAGTACTACTCCAAGCTGAGCACGCTTAACTATGGAGTTCTTTAGAGATGGGCTCCCGGAAAAGGAGGTGCACCTTGGTGATATGGGTAGTCCAATCATTCCTTTTAAGATCATGTTATCCAAGGCCTCAAATCCTGGGATGTTACAATCTCCCCCACTTAGACTCTTGACGTCCTCGTCAAGGCTCAACTATAAGGCCTCATAATCTCTTCCCCATTTCAGTGCAGACCCACAATGGCCCATGGACACCCAGCTCTCGTCCACGTCTACCAGCGCAAGGGAGGCTCCATCTCGTCTCTACGGATAGCCCTTTCCAACTTGCCTGGACCGCACGGCTCAAGACTGGCATGCCATGCCCATGTGGGCCCCACCTACTGGAGGGGAATTGGATCTGATACCATTTGTAACGCCCGGGCCCACTGCCTAAGGCTCTAGTAGAGTTTCAGGAATGATGACTGGCCCCACAGACCACCACTAGCCTTAACTGCGCACTTTATCCACACTGACGTGCAAGCCAGGATCAACTTCCCGACTGGTCACCCATCCTAGTACTACTCCAAGCTGAGCACGCTTAACTATGGAGTTCTTTAGAGATGGGCTCCCGGAAAAGGAGGTGCACCTTGGTGATATGGGTAGTCCAATCATTCCTTTTAAGATCATGTTATCCAAGGCCTCAAATCCTGGGATGTTACAATAACCTAAAGATAAACTTTCATAAGGTGGAAGTAGATACATGAAGAACTCGATGTTAGTATAGTTTATCACCCCTAACTAATGGATAATATGATCCAGATTAGGGGGTTTGATGAGAGCATGGGTGCTCATTCAGGGTGATACATAGAGACAGTTCTTGTCCTATGAAGGATGTAATGATAACCACCATAGCTAGTATCGGGATGTAAAGAAGCTCTACAAGGGAGGTTGTGTCGAGCACCACTTCATTAATATGATGTTGGTGAATGGACCTCATGAAGGTCAGAAAAGGACCACAGTGTGTGCAAATGAAGTCACTTTGATTGTGCAATGGCTGAAAGGAGCCCAGAGACGACTTGAGTCGTGAGCTGATGCAAAGCAGACTGACATGCAATTCACTATGAGAGACTATGTGATATGAAAATCAGACCCCTCTAAGTTATAGCTAAGAGAGCTAAGTTCCCAATATATGGGTCCATTTGAGATGGATTGGTGGAGAAGGTTATGGTTGATCTTACCCCTTAGGATAAAGTAATGTGTGATGAGTTCCATGTGTCCAATTTAGAGCACTATGTGAGGTACCTGGGCCATGTGCTGAGCAATAAACCTAGTGAGCTCCAAGGGAGGATGATATGACCTGAGTCACCTGCAGGGTTTATAGATGCCAAGGTAAAGGAACTCATAGAAAAGATTATGTGATGATAAAGGTTCTTTGAGAGCGCCATGGATAAGGTAAAGCCACATAGGGGCCAATGATGGACATGGAAAAGTCTTATCCTAAATTGTTTATTTGTTTGATGGAATTTTGAGGTCAAAATTCCTATAAGAGGGGAAGGATGCTACAAGCCCAATTTTTTGGGTTCTTTTGGTGAGAAATGTAATTTCTCCTATTAAAGATATTTGAACAAATAATGATATAATTTGTTTTGAATAAATGGATTTCGTCTACAATAGCCTTGTTGATTGTTTTGGTGGGCTTTATTGGCTATTGGGCCCAATAACAAGGAAAAGACAAAAGAAACTCCATTATTAAATTAGAAAATGGAGAAAAGAAAGATGTAGAAACCTCTAGAAGGTAAAAGAATATAATTGAAAGATGGATTTCGTGCCTATTGGGTTCCTTGGGTTCCAAGGAATCTAAAGTTGCAAAGAAAATGCAACAAGAAAAGAAAAGATCAATTAAGTATTTCTTTAGTAAGAAAGAAATTGAAAACAATGATAAAATGTGGGAGCAGGAGAGGCGACGACAGGAGAATGGCCTATCCTAGGTGGGACTTCTTCGATTCCTTGCCGATCGGAGGAGGAGTTAGGGCTTACGAAGGGGATCTAGGAGAATCTCAGAACTAAATTCAACATGGAGGAGAGATTGTTGAAGATTGATGTAGAAAACTTCGACGGTAGGGTTGTCTATCCACAGGCGGAGGCAGAGAAGATCGCAGAGAAATGGGCAAATAACTTATCTGGTTACATTGTTGATCTGAAAGTGCATCTTCCTACGCTTGCAAGGCATCTAGAGTGGTTGTGGAAGATCAAAGGAAGCATCGAGATTAATGCTAGGATTCATGGATTCTTCGTCATCAGGTTTTCTGAGAAGTCTGATCTAACTCATGCTCTCGAAGATGGGCTCTGGACGGTGAAGGGTAAGTCTCTTATTCTCAAGCCTTGGCAAATCAGAGATAAACTCGAGAAGGAATCCCTGGATTCCGTTCCTGTGTGGATACGACTACCTAACCTTCCTTTGGAATTTTGGGATAACTCTATGTTTTCTAGAATTGGAAGCTTCTTAGGATTTCTGATCGACACTGACCTATCCACCAAAAAATGCTCTAGGCTTGAGTATGCTCGTATTCTTGTTCTGATTAGGAAGGATTCAGAGTTTCCAAGGATGATTAATATGAGAAGCGATACAGGTAAGGAGCATATGATTGATGTCGTCTATGAGGGGATTCCTAGTAAGTGCCATGGATGTCTGTCGTTCGGTCATGACAGCAGATCTTGTCCTAAAGCTGGCACCACCTGCCAAGGTAAACCAGTTGTCTTAGAACAGGCTTCAAAAGAGAAAGGAAAATGGATTCCTAAACCTGTATGTGATCTGAGCTCCCTGGAAAATGTGGAAATTGCTCGGAAGGATAATGATGTTGCTATTCGTACTGATGATCGTTCAGCTGTAATGTTAAGAACTCTGGTTGAGGATATCTCAAGTTCTCAATAGGAAAATGGAGCTGGCTGTGTCCCCTGCCTCATGAAGACACCTGCTACTGTCATTGTTGAGGATAATGAGTCCCACCCTAAATCTCTGATGTGTAAATTAGAAGCTATGGAAAGTCTCAATAGCTCTAATAGACCTACTGGTTTCCAAGGCTCTGCCCCAGGTACTGATGCCAATCATATATTGATTGATAAAGATGGATTTAAACTGGTTTCTAGATCTAAAGTTCCCCCAAGAGGGGCTACAAAGACTAAAATGAGAAGTATGCTATCCAAGGACCCCAAACTATTTTCTCCTAACAAGTTTAAAGAATTGGAGTTTTGTGATTCTGTTGAGAAGGGAACTACTGAAGCTAGCATGTCTCTAGCTCATAAGGCCCAAAAATGACTGAAGACATGTCTATTACCTGTTGGAATGTTATGGGTCTTAATAGAGGACCTCATCAAAGTAGAGTCAAGGAGGATTTAATGAGGATCAATTCTCCTATTATTTTCCTGTCTGAAACAAAAATTCATAGGAATAAGATGTATAAGACTATGAAGAGGATTTGGCCTAATCATCTTTGTTTATCTAACCATAACTCTCATGTGCTGGGGAGAGTGGTTGTTATCTGGGATCCTTCCAGAGTCGACGTTACCTATATTAATGAATCTGATCAACATATCCACATGAAAATTTGTTCCTGTGATATAACTTTCTTTGCTACTGCTATATATGGTTCTAATGATGATAGATAAAGGGGTATTTTGTGGGATGAGCTTAGTAATATTGCGTGTAATATGAATGAAGCTTGGATTGCTACGGGAGATTTTAATGCTGTCAGGCAAGTTTCTGAACGCATTGACAAATCTAATCCCTCATATAAGTCCATGCAGGATTTCAATAGTTTCATGTTCACCCATGCTATGTTCGAAGCTCAAATGAAAGGTCATATGTTCACTTGGGACAATAGACAAGAAGGTGGTAATTTTACCACTTCTTTGATTGATAGAATCATCTTTAATAATGTGTTCCTGGATTTATGGCCTAATTACATTGGGTAAATTTGCTTTACCCTATATAGTTATCATAAGATTCTTAGAATAAGTTTTGAGCCTAAAGGCAGGAAGAAACATATTCCTTTTAGATTCATAAATTCGTGGACTGATAAAGAAAAGTATAAAGAAGTGGTTAGTGAAGCCTGGAACACTGATATCAAAGGTTGTCCCATGTTCAAAGTGGTCAAGAAATTAAAAGAGGTTAAACAAAAGCTTATTGCCTGGAATAAATGTGAAGTGGGTAACATTTTAGATAATGCTAGACGCCTTGAAGCTGAAGATCTTGCTGCTCAGTATAACTCTGATATTAACCCCTCGGATTGTAAGCTCATAACTTTGGCTAAAGCTGCTAGAATTAAAGCTATTAAGGCTCTGGAAGAGGAGGAAGCCTTTTTAGACAAAAGTCTAGAGCTCTTTGGCTGAAAAATGGTGATAGTAACATGAAATATTTCTATAATTCCTTGAGAACTAGGAGGAAGAGGAATTGTATTACCTATCTTGATATCGATGGAGAGAGAGTTTCTGATATCAATACTATCAAAAACCATGCTACTCAATTTTATTCTGAGTTATTTTCTGAATCTAATCATTCAAAGGTCAGTTGGAATAAGAAGTGGACTCTCCCCTCTCTTAATAATGATCATATTGATATTCTGTCGAAGGAAGTAACCAGGGAGGAGATAGATGCTGTTATTAAAGAGGCTAATCCAGATAAGGCCCCTGGGCCCGATGGTTACAATGCTCATTTTTTTAAAGATTCTTGGCATCTGGTGGGTGATCTTGTTTCCAAAGCTATTATGGATTTCATAAAAAAAAGGCAGAATTCTTAAGGAGATAAACATAACTTTTATTACTCTGATTCCTAAATGTAAGAATGCCAATACCTTGAAAGAATGGCACCCTATTGCTTTATGCAATTTTGTTCAGAAAATTATCTCCAAAATCATGGCCAAGAGACTGAGCCGGGTCCTTCCTGATCTGATTGATAAAAGTCACTATGCTTTTTTGAAAGGCATAAATCTTAAGGATGCGGTTCTGTTGACTAATGAGCTGCTTAGTAACTTTAACAAATGTAATTTTGGGAAGAAATTCTTATTAAATATGATATTACCAAGGCCTATGACTCTGTAAGATGGGATTTCTTGATGTGTGTCATGGAAGGAAAGGGTTTTCCTAATTTTTGGTGCAATTGGATTTATACCATTCTTGATTCAGTGACTTACCAAATTCTGATTAATGGAGAAACCCTTTAAACCTTCCAGAGGTTTAAGATAAGGTGATCCTCTTGCTCCACTCCTTTTTGTTCTATGTATGCAGGGGTTCTCTAGTATCATTAATCACTATGTGGACAATAAGGAATTTATTCCTATGGGAACTATTTCGGGAAAGCAAGTATCACATGTCATTTTTGCAGATGACCTTGTTATTTTTGGGGAAGCTAGTCATAAGAACCTTGAATGTTTGAAGCATATTATTGATGCCTTTGGTCTTCTTTCTGGTTTGAAGCTTAATCATTCTAAGAGCATGGCTTATTTTAGTAAGAATGTTGATGATCAGGGTTTATCTCAACACATGGGTATCCTTAAGAGTGATCTTCCTGCTACTTACTTGGGATTGCCTCTTCTTTCGGGCAGGTTGACAAAAAAGCTTTTCTACCCTTTGATTGATAAGCTGAAAAATAGAATGGATTCTTAGAAATCCAAATCCCTTTCCCTGTCTGGAAGAGTTGAGATCGTGAGATCCACTTTGTCCTCTATTGTCCAGTTTTGGGCTAGTATCTTTCCTCTCCCTTGCAGCATTAATGCTGAGATTGATAAGATGTGCAGGAAGTTCATTTGGGGTGATGCGGATGGTGAGTCCCATATCCACCTAAAAGCTTTGGATAAAGTGTGCAAACCTAAAAAAGAAGGAGGACTCAACCTAAGGAAAACTTCTGAGATCTGTAAAGCTGGCCTTATTTTAAATTTCTGGAGTGTTGTGTCTATGGGGGAATCTATTTGGGTTCGTTGGATTCATGGGAAATATCTGTTGAAGAAACTATTTGGAAAGCTAGTTGTTCTTCAAATTATTCTTGGTTTTGGAACAAAATTCTCACTATTAAAGAAGGTGTTCTGGCTTGAATAATTTCCTGATCTCTAACTACTATCCTAATACTAATGAAGATATTATCTTGTTGTCAAATGAAAAGGAGGTTAATCTGAATAAGACCCGGGACCTCTTTAGAAACAGGTCAGAATCTGTTAATTGGGCGAATTGGGTTTGGAAGCAAAAACATCCTATGAGATTCAAACGACATGCTTGGAAACTTCTTTCTGATTGTCTGCCTACTATGGACTTTCTCAGAAATGGGGGTGTGTACATCACTTCCTATTGTTTCTTATGTAAGAATCATGAAGAGGATGTTAATCATCTATTCTTTAAATGCGAGTTCACTCAAAGGATACGGAGTCTTGCTGTTATAAAGCTTGGTATTCCTAGAATCCCTACTTTGCTGCTGGAAGTTCTGGATTGGAATAGCTATCATTTGAAAGGGGCGTGCCTTACCATTCTCTATCATATATGGAGTTATAGGAACAACATTACCTTTGAAGACCTGGTTCCTAACCATAATTCTTGTTGGAACCGTATTTTCTGTGATTATAGATCTCTGTATAGATAGTTTGATGTTTTGTTTACTTCTTTCTGTTTGAACATGGATATGGTCACATTGACCTATCCTCTGTTGGACTATTCTCGGTTGTGGTTCATGGGCCCATCCTTTTTCTAACTTTCAATAAAAAGGAGCAACACGCTTGGGTGACAAAAAAAATGTGGGAAATAAGTGGAAAGAGGTATACTTGAGTTATCTTTGATGGATTTTCGTATCCATAAGGTTCATAATGTTAAAAGGAATTCCAATAAGGAAAATAAAAAGAGAGATAAAGAGGAATCCTCAAAAAAGAGATATTTTAATAAAGAAATAGCTATATAAGAAGAAATTATGGATATAGATGCATCTAGAAGGATAATAATTATCCTTAAAAAGGATATTCGAAATATTAGAGTTTCTTGGGGTCCAAGTAGCCCCAATAGAGAAAAAGAAAGAGAAAAATACCAATAATACAAAAAAGAGGATAATGTGATGCATAATTAATGAATTTTTTGTATTGTTAAAAAGGAGGTATTTTCTACTAAAAGAAAATATAATTTCGTGGTCAATGGGTTAAAAGCCAAGAATAAACAAAACAAGGGAGAGGGTTTTCGAATTCCTAAATATCCAAATAGTAAAGAATATCAAAAAGATATTTATGAGAGAGAGAAGCTTGCTTCTTAATGAAGGAATCAGATTTCTATTGGGAAAGAACTTGGTAACTTGTTGATAGCCATCCTAGGGCTTCATTACCCTCCTCCGTAAAAGGATAGAGCCCATGGCTAAGCCCAAGGAGAGTTCCACACATCTTTCTCTCATCTTCTTCTTCTTCTTTCGTGCAAACCCTAACCAAGAGGGTAGAGAAACCCTGGTGCAAATGAAGGGCCATGGAGTGGTCTGGTTGGTGGCTTGATGTTCCCACAATGACCTAGGATGATTAACCATCATCCTTGTACTCTCATGTAAGAGCTACACCCGTGAGAGGGCTGCACTTGGGTGGTGAGTTGCAGATCGGCCCAGCTCAGACCAGTCGTTCTAGTCGTGATCTGGGTGGTGTCCCAAGGGCGGAGGAGGGTGGCCGAGCTAGGGTAGGGGTCGACGGCAGCCATCAAGGCCCTATAGGAGAGAGGACACGCCTACAACATGCTACAGATTGGCAGCTCTGCTAGGTTACGTGAGGTTGAAGACGATCGACATTCGTTGGACGAAAATACCCCTCTGCAGGCTGAAGAAACCACCAACTTAAATAAGGGCAGATCAGTCTTTTCATTATGTTTTCTAAACGAGCACGTTGAATGGAGAAGGAGGCTATGTGGCATCCTCTGATTGGTCAAGTAAGTGAAATAATGCAAAAATCATATCTTTTTATTCGTAACTCTGATGGTAGCAAATAATGTAAGAATTTTGCTTAGAAAAATGAGAGGAATGCACTAAAAATGGTTTTAGAGGCTAATTCCTTTTGCAATTCGAAAAGTAATGGATGTTATCAACTTTAATTCTTTAATGATTAAGAAATCCTATTTTGAGATGATTAATGTATTTAGTAGGGTTTAATGGATGATTAAAGTTGATAGTAACCTGTTAATTGTAAAAAGGTACATTAAGAACAAAAAGGATGAACTTTGCACGTAATTAGTTTAATTTAGAGATTCATGTGCATAAATAAGCTTTAATGGGCCTTGAAACCTTAAAATTAGTTTTTGTGACTCTGAATGACTTTAATTATTCAAATTCATGACTAAAGCTAAGATATGATGATTCTAAACTATTCTGAGTATAAAGGTTCCTAATTGTGAATAAATACCCTTAATATGGAAATTAGGGTTTTCTAATGGATAAAATGTGGAATTAGTAATAAATGGAGTTCATAGGTGAATTAGACCACAATGAAAGATAAGTTGTTAATTTGAAAGGAACCAAAGATGATAATTGGGACTAATGATCTTGTCATGAATTAAAAAGGGCAAAAATGGTAACTTTAATGAAAAGGAGGCATAAAGGACTTAATTGACTTTTAATTATGCCTTTAATGCGAAATTAGGGTTTAAAATAGTATAAATGAAGTGAAACCCTAATTGAAATGGAAACCCTAAAAGTAGACTAGAAACCCTAGGAAGCGAGCTAGGTTTAATAGATCTTGATGGCATGATCAATAATAGGAAATTGTATGCATATTTGAGGATCAAATTGTGTGCTTGCTTGCCTATTTGGATTTCTTGATTGGTTGGATTAAATCTGTCTCAAATCAGCCTGATAGGTATGTGGTTACGCTTATGGATAATCTCTTTAGTTTCACAGTGATTCCCGAACGTTTTTATCGGTTGCCTGTAATATGTTGTTATCATAGTTGCATGATTATTATTTTCCCCACATACCGGCATATTCATTTATGCTGACCGACGTTTTGTTTGTTGGAGTTTTAGGTACAGTTGAAAAGGATAAACAGTAAAGTGGCATATGTGAAATGAAATATGAATTAAAGTACAAAGGAGGATTAGTTAGAATAGACTCCATATGTGGATAGAAGTAGATATCTGAGTTTTTAAAAAAGGTATGTAAAGTTTAATTTTATTATAACCTTTTAGTTTAGTTTGGTAGAATTTGATAATTATTATCGATTATTTGTCAAACCTTTGATCCGAAAATTGAGATAACAGCTCTGACCTTCGGGTCTCCCTTAATTGGGGGTTACCAGGAGGCGGGGTCATTACACGAGCCGACCGATTCAAGAGTTGAATCGATCATCCTAGATAGGTTCCAACACAAATCTTCACCAACAATAGGTTGCATATAATGTGAACCATAGGTTGTAGTAATTTCTTGTGGCTTGAAGGAATTATATTAGTATGGCCATAAAACATCACATGTGTATTTTATTTGTTGAATTTTCTCATTTGTGGTTACAACATGTACATGATATATACTATAAATGTGGTGACTGGATAAAGTATATATATATATATATATATATATATATATATATATATATATATATATATATAGAGAGAGAGAGAGAGAGAGAGAGAGAGAGAGAGAGAGAGAGAGTCATGCTATAATACACTCGAGTGTATAGATCACACGAATAAACTCAAGTGTGTTTGCATATAAAGACTATTTTTTGCAAAATGTAAACTATTGATCTTCAACGTCATACTATAACTAGGCTACATACAAATTTTGAGCCCATTTGGATGAGAGTAAGTCACTCATCCAAGGGAAACAAAATCGACGCGCGAAACTAATTTGAAATGCATAATTTTTGCGGTCTTTATAACATGACCTATAAATGTCCAAATGTGCTCAAATTTTTTGTATGAGCTATTCACAAGATGTTTAAGAAGATCAACGGATTAGATTTAAAAAAAATATTACATCATGAAAAACTAATTGAGTGTATTATGCTCCGAATACATTCGAGTGTATTCTAGCCTCTCTCTCTCTCTCTCTCTCTATATATATATATATATATATATATATATATATATATATATATATATATATATATATATATATATATATATATATATATATATATATATATATATATATATATATATATATATACTATCTTACTCTTGTAAGCGTCAAGACTCGTTTCCGTCCCTGTCAATCCCGTGGAAAACTTGGGCTCTTGGTGGATGGTTCCAGTTCCCCGAAAGACCTGGATATTGCTACTTTTAATTTCTATCAATCTCCTATAAGGTGCATTGCTATATATATATATATATATATATGCTATCTTACTCTTGTAAGCGTCAAGACTCGTTTCCGTCCCTGTCAATCCCGTGGAAAACTTGGGCTCTTGGTGGATGGTTCCAGTTCCCCGAAAGACCTGGATATTGCTACTTTTAATTTCTATCAATCTCCTATAAGGTGCATTGCTATCCGTGTTTTCGGTTCTAGGGTTTGCTACTCAATCTGATGAGAGTCCATTGGGAATCGCAAGGTTGCTCATGTAATTGGCCATGCCGAGTATACCAAAGCACGCGTCTGGAGCAGCCGCTGCATGTGTTCTAGCGAGCACATGCTCCCGATCCAGGAAGACGCAACCTGGTAGTGCATGCAAACGAGATAGAGACAGACATGCGCGGTGTTTGACCCGGGGCTGTTGCTGGCGCACAAGGTGCAATTTGCTGGGATACCAACATGTGCAATTTGGTGGGATACCAACATGGGTCAAACTTCTGGTCAGTGGTGGAGTCAGAAAAATTAGTCAAGGGGGCACCAATAACATAGAACCTCAGCTGGAGATATTAAGTAGGACACTCTATATAATTTTGTAGAAAATATTGCCTAATTTCTCTTGTGGTTATGTGTAGTTACAAAATCCGGATAGGGCCCGTGCCTACCCCGGCCACCATGTGGCTACGCCTCTGCTTCTGGTACGTAGTGCTCTGGACGTGCATATGCAATTGAAGTGCTCCACAATCGGTGGTACACAACAGCACATTAAGCAAGATCCATATGGCCATGTTAGAGATGGAGCTTGTCGACGAGTATGAATATCTGCCATCCTCACCGTTATACCTAGCCTTGTTCATAGTTCAGCAGTCACGCATGATTTCATCATTTTGTATGCAGGATTTGCACGGTGCTGTGCTGCGTCACTCAAACAATCATATCTCCAGTGTCCATAATTATAAATTTTGGATGGCTTGTCCTCTGCATTACTATCTTACGGGAAACACGGATGATACTTACTAAGCATTTGCTTATTCTTAATCCTTGCAATGGTTAATCCCTTGCAATTATTAATCTTTTGATCCGTTGAATGCAGTTCATACTCCTTAACTTTGCATTTATTAACCCTCTGCTCCAGTGGCGGAACTAGAAAATTACACTAAGGGGGGCTGAAATCATATATGTGAGTATTTTAACACATAGGGGACTGAGCCGAAAAAAATTCCAATATTAAGAATGGAACCTATGTCACTTGTTTCAGCAAACCTACTTTATACCATTTCAGCTAGTTCTTTTAATTGTAAACTAATACGCAATTAATGTATTTATTTATATGTGATCTATTTTTAATACTAAAAAGACTACTATTTATATTAAATTTTTGGGGGGAGAGGGGGGCTAAAGTCCCGGCAGTCTTCCCCTGGTTACGCCCCTGGCTCCGTAGGATGCTCGTATGCCTCACGTTGACTCGGTCCGCATCATGGATTCTATATGCCGTCATGGTCGTCCTCTCCATGGTGGAAGTCTCCCCATTGGGCCGCCTGAGACTCTATATGATCGCGAGTCATAGGGACCTTTCACTGAGTGGAGCATCGACCATGCTGGTATATGAATACATACTCAATGGGATCCTTCGTCGTGACACGCTCTAGAACGCGCAGGTGGGATGGTACTGCTGCTCGCGCATTGGGTGTCTGTCTACAACATTGCGGTTCAGGTAACACAAAGTCAGGCGTACCTGCACCTCGACCGTCGGCCGCCTGTCATCCACTACAACCTTTGGTCGAGTAACATACATTGTATGCGTCTATGGAAGGAGGCTCTTCAGGATCCTGCTACTGCCAGTTCTCGCATCTGCATTGTTCCAGATTAGCAAAAGGTTTTCATATGAAATTGGATTTAGTTTAGACTTATATTTTTGATGGTTTTCTTGAGCTATTACTAACTCGAAGTTGTGCAATCCATTTATTATATTAATTCCTTATTCTTCTCTAGCTAGAGAACGTGACCATGAGAAAGAGGTCTAGAACGCATTACAGCAATTGCATTGACAGTTTACTTATAAAGGTGGAGTTCTGAGGGGACAGCCATGACCACGACGCCATCCCTTTAGTCCCAAACCCTACAGAAGCATTTTGGTCATCATGATGGATGTGATTGTATCAAGCGTGGTCACAGAGATAATCCCCTTTTTTTTTGAAGTTAATTTGAACTTCAAAAAAAAAAAAGATAATCCCCTTAAGTTATTATCAGTAAACAAATAATTTGTAGTATAAGACATAAAGATGCTTTGTTATTGCAACATAAAGTAACGGTTATATATGGGTTATGGAGATCTAGAGATGATACGCCAATATAGTGACCAACAATCTACATCGAACAAGCGGTGTACTTTATTTTTTAACATGTGTCATTGTAAAGAATCATCATTTCTTATGTACCTGTTATCACCATTGGAGGGTACTGCAAACTTAAACTTAGTGTTTTTTAAATTTGAAAGATATGTTTTCTGTTATGAAAATGTGTTGCTTAGGCAATTCGATTTACTATATGATATTATCTGTTTTTGATTGTTGTGCTCTATTCATTGTAAAGCCTATCTAACAGAAGCGGAATACTGTAGCAATGAAAGAACTCGCAAACACAACCTTATCGAGCACATATTTTTATGTTCAATAAGATGCATTTTTCCGGTTTCAAATATTTGATCCTTATGGATTGCATATTTTTGTTGTGCTTTCAAACAATGAAGAAAGCAGTTGAGATTAGCTACATATGTAAATAATAGTTCTTCTGGTATATGTATGTTGTTTCATATGTCTTCTCCCATTCTAAACTTACAAGACTACAAAGTCAAGATTAGCTACAACAAGTCAATCATCCTAAATGAGATAGTGTTGCACAATGTTGCAACGTCAAGCACCAGTTTAGTAGGTCTTGAATATTTTGTTAGAAGTCTCCTAAAATATCTTACATGTATGTTGTATTTCCTAGAAAAATGAAATCAAGATCTGAAAAAATAATTGTATTTACCAAGTCATTTTCCAGGATACTTTGTTTACTTGGTACTTTAAATGTTGTTAATAATTTGAATATATACATTGTTATGTTCATCAATTTTTGAAATTTAGGAGCTGTAACACCATGAGTTTGACTTATGTATATTTCTACTTAAAATATATAAGTAAAAAAAAAGAGTTAATTAATTCTAGAGATTTTACACAAAATCATGTGTATGATTTATTAAATACATCTAACTTTATCTTTTCAATTTTCCAAAGTTGTCAAAATTCTTGTAATGGTACTGATAATACCATATTTTATCATGTTCGTATTAGCTTGTTATCTGTAAGATCTCGTTGATGGAATAAAAGGTAAGTGGTTCTCATAAAAAAAGTTGTCAAAATTATTTGTAATTATAATTTTGGGTAAACATGAAAATATCACATTTCTAATTTTTATTTTCAATAGTAATGCCTTGATGCCAAAAAAGCTTGCATTTCATATGTGTTCGTAACAAAAATAATATATCCAAAGGTAGTCACTAATATTAGCATACACACTTTACTATAACATTTGATAAGTACGTTATTTCCAAATATAATTTGAACTGCACATTTTGTTATAAGAACTAAATATCCAACTAGAAATTAGTTGTATACTAATATATATATATATATATATATATATATATATATATATCTATCTAATTTTTAACTAATAATAATTTTGATAGGACAAGATTAGCATGATTCTTTGGAACATTGTTAGTCATACAGTTACTAATATTAAGATTGTATTGATTCTTACCTATTTTGGAAAATGAAATCAAAGTCATAGGTAACTATTCCAATTAATATAATGTTTTTTTACCAATACAAGTCATATAAATAATTTTTGTTTGGTAAAAATTTTTCCTTAGATATAGAGATAACGTAAACTTCTGATTATATGCTAAATCCTGATCTTACTAGAGTCAAAATTTCTTCACTTCTAGGTATTTTATTTATTAAGAAAGTATAATAAAAAGAAAAGACATATTCAAAAAAGAAATATAAATTCTATATTGGACTTTTGTTACCCAAAGCTAGGCCTGATCTCTTGACACCCCTAGCATGGTCATAGAAAAATTCTAAAATAGTTTATATCTTTAATTTTTCATATAAGATATATTAAGAAACTAGTAATGAAATATATCTTCAGCAATGTTACATGGTTTAATGTCACTAGTGTGTCTATTTTATACTTCTATGTCATTCAATTGGGGGGGGGGGTTATTTTGAGTCTATAAACTATTTTTTATGCCAACTATGGCCCTCCATCTTTTATATGTGAATGCAATGTATTTGTTATACAAATGAATCCTTGATCCCAATATTTCTTATCTTCAATCCAAAATTATTTTTTTAAATAAATTTAGTGTAGTTACTATTCATTTTAATTCCTAATTCAATATTTACATATTATTAAATTTTTCATAGTCGCACATTCCTACTCGTAGAACTTTTCAAGAATTACTATGAAGACAAGGAATGTGTAACATCCCTAACCTGGGTTATGCTTTAACCCTAGATGTTTTGTTTAAAAAAAGATAATTATATGTTTTCTCTTATATTTTAAAAAGTAATTAAGGCTCAAGAGGAACTTATGTTTCAATTTTAGTCCTTTTTGAATAATGTTGAAAACAATGTTTTGCCCGTTTTGGACTAAAGTGCAAATTACCCAAGTTGAGGGGTTAACTTGCAAATGTTACATGATAAAATGTTCCTCAAGTTTTGAAGAATCATAAGAATGAAAATGATGTAGAGATATGGCTTGTGGTAGCCTGAGCAACAACAAAGAGCATATTAAGCAATGTTTGCGCATTAAAACTTAGTTTTGGTGTAATGTGCAATTTACCCAAAACCTAGGGTTCAATATGCAAAATACCACTTCTAGAGAGTCCCTAATGTTTCTTGGTATCAAGTAGAGATAAGAAAAGCAGAAGGGCATCTCATTTGAACCTCTTTAGGGGGAGAGAATCTTGATATTAAAATAATCAAGATTTAAGCATAATTGAAACCCTAATTCAATTTAATGCAAAAAAAAAATTAATGGAAGTGCCCTTCAACACAAAATGTGATGATTGAATTTATATATGTATGGATGTCCTTTTGACTTTCAATGGCACCAAAATATCCTAAGTAGGTGAAGAAACCCACTCACATTTGTTAATTAAAAAGAAATGTCCACTAAAAATGGATAATAATATTATATTGATTAAGGTGCTTAAGTGGATTGCTTTTAATTCAAGGATAAACGAGAGGATTTTGAGGATGAAGGGAGTTGGCTTCGGAGGCAAGGAAGGGAGGGGGCATGTGGTAAAGAAAGTGGATGGATTTTCTCCTACTTTCTCTCTCCTAGAAAATCAATCACATATATTCAATTTTCTCCCTACTTGAAAGGCAATTTTGCAAACCACTATCCTTCTTTTCTTGGGATGAAGACTAAGTAGCTTACAAGCAAGAGGAGAACGTGACCCAACCTATAACTAAGCTCCATAGTCATCTTCAACCTTGATTTCCTGGTGGAAATCGAAATTCAATGCTTATTTTCTTCTTTTCTCCATTGAATGCTTAACCTTGATCATCCTTTGCATCCAAAGAGTTGAGAACGAACCTTGGACAGTTGGGGAAGCTTCATTCACCATTAAAGACATGAAGCTTGAAGCTTGGATTCAACTTTGAAGGCAGGTTATATAACTCGAACCCGTAAATGTTATTATTGATTTCATTTCTTTGTCATATGTTGATTCCTTTTTCTTTCTCAAATTTCCTTTTGATTGATTGTTGAAATAACCACAAAGATCACAGAAAATTTAGAAGGTTTGAAGCTTGAAGATGATGATGTCATCTTAGCACAAACCTCAATAAAAATCATGAGCAAACGATTTCACCTTTTGGTGACCAAACGATCACAAGACAGTTTGAGGTCAAACAGTCTCAAGACTGATTGAGACCAAATGGTCTCAAGACCGTTTGAGGTCAAGTGGTGTCATGGTTGGATGGAGATCCAATGGTTACAATTGATCTAATCCCAAAGGTTTCAACATTTGATGGTTCCTTGATTGCAAACCCTAAATCGATTGAAGTTAAAACCCTAATTTAAGTTCAATCAGTTTCATTGCTGAATTGACCAAATGATCTTAGACCGTTTAAGGACCATTTGGTCCCAGACTGTTTGAGGAATAAATAGTTTCAAACTGTTTAGGGTTTAATAATATTTAATTCAAACGGTCTCAAACCGTTTAAGGATTTTGAGATCAAGACCGTTTGATGGTCTAACAGTCTTCAGACAGTTTGGAAGTGCATTTGGTTAAAAGACCATTTGGAGGATTCAATTGAATCCAAGACCGTTTAGGGTCTAACAGTCTTCAAGACTATTTGGAGGTCAGGCACCTCAAGACCGTTTGGAGGTCAAGGGCTGTGATGAATGGTTGGAGATCCAAGGGTTATAATTTGATGTACTCTCAATGGTCCAATTGATGAATGATTCAATGAAGCAAACCCTAATTGATTGGTTGAAGGAAACCCTAGATGATCCTTTCAGTTTCAAGGTAGTTTGGACCAAACGGTCTTGAGACTGTTTGAGTCTAAATGGTCTTGAAACCGTTTGGGATCAAACGGTCTTCAAACAGTTTGAGATCAAATGGTCTCAAACTATTTGGAGATCCAATTGGTTTCAAGGTTGACTTATCCAATCGGTTTCAATGATGGGTCGTTCATTCGGACTCAAGGTTAATATGATCAAACCGTTTGAAGGGTTAGATGCCCAAATGGTTTCAAAACCATTTAGATGGCAAACGGTCTCAATCCTAGATGCCCAAATGGCTTCAAAACTGTTTGGAGGTCAAGCATCTCAAAACTGTTTGGAGGTTGAGGGGTCAAAACTGTTTGGAGGTTCAAGGTAACCAAGATCGTTTGAAGACCTAATGCGATGAAAGATCAATTAACCCCATGGTTGTTAATGATGTATATCAAAGATAATTACAATGGTTGTACCTTTAAGGTACTAGGGTGATTAGTACCCTTATAGGGGTTAACCTTTGATGCTTATGAAAGTAATATCTCAATACACCATGCTAACCCTAAATATATGTACTTGAATGAAGGGTTGACCTAATCTAATCAAGCTTGAAGTAATTAATATCCTAGAGAGGATGAGAGAGATAAGAATTCATACATGTATAATAATCATGTAGTGATTAAGCCTCAACACTTTCAACACGAATAAAATATGTAATTAGGGTATGATCCTTGGTAAAGAGATCATAAAACCCTAATCGAGAAGGTTGATGATCCCTAACCCTAATTTAGGGCAGTGCTAGATGAAACCCTAATCTAGGGTAATAGTGTAACCTTAATCTAGGGTGATGATATGAGAAATCCCAATTTAGGGTAATAAAATGAAAAACCCTAATTTAAGAGGATGCTTCATGAAACCCTAATTTCGGGTAAAGTCACATGAAACCCTAGATTGGGAAAAACTTATAAGGAACCTTAATTCAAGATAATGATGTTTAAAATCCTAATCTAAAGTGATGCCATGTGAAACCCTAATGCAGTGATGTGATGTGAAACCCTAATGTAGGGTGATGTCATGTGAAACCCTAATGCAGTGATGTGATGTGAAACCCTAATCTAGGGTGATGCCATGTGAAACCCTAATAAAGTGATGTGATATGAAACTCTAATCTAGGGTGATGCAATGTGATGCTATATGAAACCCTAATACAAAACCCTAACCCTAATATAGGGTGAAGGTATGTGAAACCCTAATTTTGGGTTATAGTGCATGAAACCCTAACCTTGGGCAATATGGTGATGAACCATAACTCTAATTTTGGGTAATGGGATGAGTATCCCTAATTGACATGAATTTGGGAAACCCTAACCCTAATGAGGGAATAGTGATGCAACCCTTACATTACATAGTGTTGATATGTAATTGATATAATTGTTATCATGAGTACTAACCATGCAGGTATCATGAGATGTTGGGCATAGCTAGGTATGAACTATAGTGTTTTATTATTGAAATTCTTTTATGGTCATTGTAAGCCATAATATGCTTTGTTACCTAGTAAGAGGTAACAAGAGATTAAATGGGATTTGAGAGCCATGTGAGATGCATGTGTAGCAAATATCATGTTTACCTTGGTCAGATGACCTGAAGGTATTAGTTACCTGATAAGTGGTAACAAGTGTTCTTTGATGAATTGAGGGTTTGAATACCCATATTCCATAATCATGATGATGAGATGTTAAGGGATGATAATGCCCATAATGTGACAAGGGATTGAGATCCCAATTATTTATAAAGCTTAAAAAAGTACTTGATAGAAGTATTACACATTCTTTGTAGTATTTGTTATAATAAATTATGTTTGAAAACCTGACCGATGCTAAAAGAATATGGTAATGTACTTAATTAATCAAGTGAAATCTTATCATGTAGATCCATATCCATAGATCCATCATCGTCAGTAGTTGGTGATGGTGAAACAGGTTTTCCCACAGGATCTCCTAGAGGGCATACTGTTGAGTATGTGGGGGTTATGGGCATGAATATCCTTACGCTCTAATGGAGGAATTGATGTGAGATAAATATTAAATCTCTCAATCCTTCATTATTTATGCCGGGATGGATGTATCATGAATCTCCCGATAATGTTAATGTCGGATCGATGTGAGATAAACATGAAATCTCTCGATTGCGAAGAGAGTATAGCCGCCCTTGATAACACCAAAATATACACATATTTTCCATGCATTTCATCTATGGTTTCATGTCACTTTAGTCTTAATTTGCCCAATAGTGCTCGTGTTTTGTTACCTTTTATCTTCTCATAGGTAGTGTAGTTAAAATAGCCTATAATGTAGCTAAATATCCATGTTGGACTTACAAGCTCCGAGCACAGATGAATGACCTCTTTTATTCTCTCTCTGCTAAACTGAGACCCAGTATATATATTAATTGAAACTTTGTTTAACAATGACCACTGTAGTTTTATCTTTATTCTGGGACCAGTTTGGCCCTCAGTTATTTGCTTTCATTATCTAACTCATGTTATACACCCCTACTAAGCCTAAGTGATCTTATATCCATTTTAATTGGGTTCTTATCTCTTGTGTAGGGCAGATTGGGCACAAAGGCCTTAACTCCAAGGTCCATAGCCTGCTTTGGGCCTTTGTTTAGCAAGGATCAAAGGCTGTGAATGGTCCCCCTTTCTCCTCTCCCGTGTCTCTCTCTCTCTTCTATTCTCATCCAGCAGCCAGGCCCATCACATCATACAGCCATCCACTATTCCCCTTTCTACCGTAATCGCGATCATGATTTATAGGAACAGCGATCGTGGTTCCTCATACACCTACCCGCGAACTTAAACATGTTTGTGTCTTCCGTACGCGACCTAGATCCCCTCTAGATTGCGACCTCAGTGCTTCCTCTGCCTCGACCCGAGGTCCACCATCACCTGCTTCTCGCCACCACCACCATAGCGACTCCTCGACCACCTGCACCTCAACACCGCCATCAACAAGACCTCGACCTACTACTCCCATGATCACGACCACGATCTCTCGTGATCGCGACCGTGATCGTTGCCCCCACAACCGTGATCTTCTGCTACCCTCTGCTCTCTTCTCCAACCATTGCTACGTCTTCTACCAAACTGCGGTCATCTGCCTCTCTGTTTCCTCACCCCGCGACCTCTCCACCTTCCGACCAGGTCGCAACTCAACCCTCTCACTACCACGCCTGACCATGGCTTCACCTCCATCACCATGGTCACATATTCAACACCAGAAGATCACGACCTACACCTACTGCTACTACCCACGACCATCACCTCCAACCACCATCGCGGTCTGCACCTGCATCAGTGCCGCACCCTATCCTCCATCACCTGCTACCTCCGCTTCTCCACGCTCCCCTGCACTAAACCGTAATTGTGGCTTCTCTTCCCATGCCCGCGACCAACCACCCATGGTATTCCTTCCTCACCACACCGCAGTCATCTGCTCCCTCCCATCGCCCTACCACATCCACCCATCGCAGTCACCAACCTCACAACACACCTTCTCAAGACCGTAGTTCCCTCTCCTTCACCTACACCTCGCAATCAACCATCAACACCGCGGGACCTGCAGCAACAAGTATCGTGACCTCCACCATCATCCAACAAGCCACGACCCCTCCATCATCTAATCGCGACTGTGATTCCAGGATCGCGACCGTGATTCCTAGATCGCGACCATGATTCCTCCTCACACAATCGCGACCAAAAAGGGGCAGTAAAGGAAGAATGTGACCAAAACTAATCGTGACTGTGAAAGAGATCGTGACCGTGAAAAAGATCGCGACCTGTAGAGAAACTAATCGTGACCGCGATTTGGGATTTGGTAAACCAACTTAACTCAAAAGAAACGCACATGTCGGGCACATGCTGATGCTCCCAGCTGTGCCTATAAATAGAAGGGTACCCCCCTACCATTGGACATCGAATCCAGACATCGAAACTCTGTCGGGTTGGAGCCATTGCCACGGGGAAGCATCCCAAGGTCCGAGAGGACCGAGGCAGCCAGTCTACATGCTCCAGTAGCCACCAGCCTTCACTCTCTCTCCTCCGTCCCCATCTCAGACCTACTCTCTCTAAGGGTGGAAACCAAGGAGAGAGCAGATCTGTGCTACGTTCATCCTCACCACCAAGGAGAGAGAAGATACACATCACCGCCCTCCTCCACTAATGGTCTACAATCTCCACAGGTGGAAGTTGAGGAGAGAGAAGATCAGTCTACATCAACATCCTCTCACATCCACCAGACTGCTGTTCAGAGCAGATCTAGAGAGAGAGAGAACCTAGGAGTCCAGAAGGACAAAGATGAGGACCAAGGAACGAGATCCGACCAACACGGAGATCGAGGAGTGAGATCCACCTTTCCTCTACAGGCTATATTTCTTTCTTCTTTTCTTTCATTCTACTGCATTCCTTTGTTTCTTGTACAAATGATGTTCATCTGTCTTTGTTCGGTGCTAACCATGCTTGTCTGTGGCTAGTTAGCTCCTTCTTGGCTATGTAGCCCGATCTGGGCATGTATATGTACTTTTGCCTTAAGCAAGTAGATTCATATCAGATCTAGTATGTTGCATGTTCTATTTTCTCTTTTCAAATTATGATTGCTAGTTTGGTTGATCTCTTACTAGTTCGAACTACTATTTCTACCTGTATCGCGAGATCCGTTTAGGAATGGTTAAGATAAGATAGTTTGGATCCGAACCTGAGAGGAGGATGATCCAAGGTATTCTGTTCCTAACATCCTGAAATATCCTAAGACCTGAGAGGGAACTTAGTATATTCCGAGGTGTTGATATGTCATTCCTCGAGATAGGGTCGATGACATATTGTTTATGGTTTTAGTCACACTTCGTGAAAGTGAGTGGGACGACCCACAGGACAGATGCCACTGTGCATACTAGATGCTTACTTAGGTGTTCGAGGGTTGTCTACGCTCGAGAACGAGTGCATAGACTGCCCCGTTTGTGGTTACATAGCCAGGAACTCTCTTTCTCTGATTCGTAGAACCACAAACTCTATTTTGTTTTGTTTTTGTTTTCTTTGTTTTGTTATCGTGACAACCCGCTAGACTAGTTCTAGCACATACTTTTATCGACTATCACTTTTGTCTTATCTGACTCAAGAACAAAAATTTGTGGCATCTTAAACGTCACCACGTCCCTGTGTTCGACCCCGTATATCTACTTCGAACCCGTAATAAAAGTTGTGAGGGCCTAGAAGGTTTCGGGTTATAAATTTAAGAGTTTGATTCCTTCTGAATCTGCCTCTGTATTCTGGACGCGTGATTCAGGCCGATCAACTTTTTGGCACCGTTGCCGGGGACGTGGTTTTCCATGTCTACACGCTTAAAATATTTTTGTTCTTTCACTATAAGCTTGTATATATATGCATAGTTTTTCTTTTATTTTAAACATACTTGTTCATATATACTGAATACATCTTCTTTTTCTTATACCTTTTTCAGCCATGGATCTTGCTTCGACGAGACATGTTATCTTTTCCACATGTCCTCTTGAGTTTTTCTGCAGTTATGACAGCTGGCAAATAATTGAAGGTCGTGCTCTACAGCTAGTCGAGTTATACTTACCTCCACCGTCGTAATATGTCGAGATTCCAACAGCGGAGACCGCCAATCAGCCCTCAATTCTCTTGCTATCATGGGATCAAGAACTAATTAGGGCAGTGGAGTTGGCTAGGGAAAGTATTCATGCACTCACCTCCTTAGCCCCTAATCTCCAAGAAGATGTCGATCCCATGCAACAACTACTAGAAGAGAAGGATCGTCATCTCAAAGTAGCCACCGAGGCTATAGACTGCAGTAGAAGTCTACTTCAAACTGTTGAACAAGGATTCACCCTAAAGCATCAGTTTGATACAGTGGGTTCCCCTTATATGTGCATGACAGAATCGACGGGTCTCGAAAGCATTGCTGCTCAAGTACAACAACTTCATGATAAAAATGTTGAACAAGGCAGGAGGCTCCAAGAGCTCATCGATTTGGTTACAATCCAATTACAACTGCCATCACAAGACAACGGAAACATTAGTCATCAAGACCATTCCATTGGGTCTGAAGTGGAGTATGCATCACCATCCTATTCAGACCATCAATTGGATTCACCGGGATTTTTCTATGAAGACCAACCCACTCCGGAAAACCCTTCATTCTATCCATATGATCCAGCTAATGAACCAATGGAAGATATGAATCATAAACACGAATGGGTCTATGATGACGATGATGAAGACTCAAAAAGCCAATCAACCTCACATCCAGAAGGTTGGTTTGAGGAAACAGAGTCAGATAATGAACCAGACCAGAGTGACGTCTCTCATATTGAGACTTGTCACTTCGCTTTGAGAAATACACCAACCATGGTCTGGAACAACTTGTTCGATGATGACAACGATGAGTGCTCAACATGGAGTAGTGAGTATACTGACGATGATGAGTTTGAGCAGCACGAGCCGCCATTTTCACCCTTACATTTACAAGGAAGGGTGGACGTCAAGGGGGCAGGATGGACGGTTCACTACAACATGGATACTGAGCATGAAGATACCACTGGCTCCATGCCAGGTGATAAGCTTGGGGTGGTAGAACCACAAACTGATTCTTCAGGGAGTACTTCTTGTTCAGAAGATGATTGGATGACTCAGACTGTACATGAAGATTTATCTGATCATCCAACCTCAAGTTCAGAGATGGAAGAAGGAGACATGGATCCTACCCAAGTCATTCAACCTATCCCCTCCATCTCATCCTGTGTCGACATCCCAGGACCTTCATATTCAGATTCATATAATGAAAAGTACCCTAAGGATGATATGCCGAGGAATTCATCCCAGTGCAGTTCAAGCCACTTCCAGCACAAAGATGACTTCACCGAATTGTCAGATTTCACTTTGCTTCTTCGAACTTGGCAGGGCCAAAACATCCGCCTATTCTACGACTATTATGTGGCAGAACTCGTCAGTAAGACACAGGTGATATTGGTCCCAAAACTTAGGATTTGGGATCCCAATGTCGGTAATGTGGGGAAGCCACCCCCTTTTCTCTTACCCACCCTCCCGCCCTTTTATTACAATAAATTCTACTTTTCATGTTTTTATTAGTTAGTTTCTTTACTCTAACTATTTTTATATCCTTGCATCCATGCATCATCTTTAGAACTTAAATAACTGCCTTTCAAATCATGCATTGCTGCTTCACCATCTCAAGTTTAAGTCTTGCTCGAGGACGAGCAAAATTTTAAGCTTGGGGTGGTGGCCTTCTCCCTTCTTTCTCTTCACCCTTCTTGCATGCATTTTTATTTCCTGCATTTAGTTTTAAATTTTAAAAAATTTTCAGTTTTTTAGCTTTGCAATTATGGTTATATGGTGCAAATCTAATAGATAAATTCTTGACTTTATGCCTAAATGCATAATTTTCATCTTAAAAATTGCTTGACCTTTTTCTTTACTTACTCTTTGACTCTTTCCTTGAGTTTGGTAATAAATCTAAGGTTATGTCCCTTTTTCATAGCTTAAAGCTAAATTCCCTTGATCTATGTCGTGAATCGCAAATCCATGGTAAAGGACCGTTGGAATGAGCTAAAACATGGAATCTTAGTTGTGGATTCACAAGCTTTCCTCTATTCTAAGGATTCTTGAATCATAATCACAACTTCTCACATATGTATCAACAAATCAATGATGAGCTTTGAGCTATAATCAAGATAAAATGTTTTTCCTCAATTGACTATGCCTTCTCACATTAGATTGAGTCAAAAAGATGAAAAATATAAAAATGTGCAAAAGAGGCTTGGCCGCCCACAAAATCCCAAAAGCATCTATATAGTTCTCACCCAAGCCTACAAATAGAATGCAGATGATAAAAGCCTAAGTGTGAACAATAAATGAGCATTGTTTTCTCTTTTAGGAGTTGAGGATGGTGCCCAGCCGGTGTATGAATGCACTCATGAACGCGGGTATGTCGTGCATGGTAGTACCACTCTAAAAGCTCATTAGAAAGTCATTAGGAACCCCTAGGTGACCTATGAGATCATCTCAGTATTAGGGTTGGTTCGAGCATTGTACGAGGAGTTCGTCTCACTGCTTTGGACCAACTGGCTCGGACTGCAGGGACTGTTGCTCGCTACATGGACCAATCTGACACAGATCGGGATTCTCAGAAGTCATTAGAGTCTTTTTCTTTGTTTCTAAGGACATGAATAAGTTAGAAGAGCGTTGTTCCGGATTGGTATGCATGGATTCATGGTGATGGCTCATTGCTCATCAACCGCGTGATCACCTATATGACAACTCTTTCATGTTTAAATAATCATGATTCAAACCCTCATGAATATCGGAAGGTTGTAGTGAATTTGCTTAATCTTCCCTGGACAATCTTTGAATTTTCTTTGACAGGACTATGGTTGATTTGGTGGGGGTTTGTTCTGAAATGACATGGATCAAGAGTGTTGATGCTTTAAACTATTTTTCTCAACTTTAGCATTTATTGCTAAGCTTAATTTGGATGTTATCTTTTTGTTCTTTGAGGATAGTCTTGCTTGAGGACAAGCAAGTCTTAAGCTTGGGGTAGTTGATAACACCCAAATACAAGCATATTGTCCATGCATTTCATCTATGGTTTCATGTCACTTTAGTCTTAATTTGCCCAATAGTGCTCATGTTTTATTACCTTTTATCTTCTCATAGGTAGTGTTGTTAAAATAGCCAATAATGTAGCTAAATATCCATGTTGGACGTGCAAGCTCCGAGCATAGATGAACGACCTCTTTTACTCTCTCTCTGCTAAACTAAGACCCAATATAATTATATTGATTGAAACTTTGTTTAACAATGACCACTATAGTTTGATCTTTACTCTGGGACCAGTTTGTCCCTCGGTTATTTGCTTTCATTGTCTAACTCACGTTATACACCCCTACTAAGCCTAAGTGATCTTATATCCATTTTAATTGGGTTCTTATCTCTTGTGTAGGGTAGATTGGGCACAAAGGCCTTAACTCCAAGGTCCATAGCCTGCTTTGGGCCTTTGTTTAGCAAGGATCAAAGGCTGTCAATGGTCCCCCTTTCTCCTCTCCCGCATCTCTCTCCCTCTCTTCTATTCTCATCCAGCAGCCGGGCCCACCACTTCATGTAGCCAGCCACTATTCCCCTTTCTACCCTAATCGCGACCGCGATTTACAAGAACTGTGATCGCGGTTCCTCATACACCTACCCGTGAACTTAACCACAATCGTGTCTTCCATCCGTGACCTGGATCCCCTCTAGATCGCGACCTCAGTGCTCCCTCTGCCTCGACCCAAGGTCTTCCATCACCTGCTTCTCACCACCACCACCGTCACGACTCCTCGACCACCTGCACCTCAACGCCGCCGTCAACAAGACCTCGACCTGCTACTCCCATGATCAAGACTGCGATCTCTCATGATCGCAACCGTGATTGTTGCCCCCACGACCGCGATCTTATATTGCCCTCCACTCTCTTATCCAACCGTTGCCACGTCTTCTACCAAACTGTGGTTATCCGCCTCTCTATTTCCTCCCCCCGCGACCTCTCCACCTTCCCACCAGGTCGCGACTCAACCCTCTCGTTGCCACGCCTGACCATGGCTTCGCCTCCATCACCACGGTCACATCTTCAACACCAGCAAATCGCGACCTACACCTACCGCTACTACCCGCGACCATCACCTCCAACCACCATCGCGGTCTGCACCTGCATCTACACCGCACCCTAATCTCCATTACCTGCTACCTCTGCTTCTCCACTCTCCCCTACACTAAACCGTGATTGTGGCTTCCCTTCCCCTGCCTGCGACCAGCCTCCCGTGGTCTTCCTTCTTCACCACACCGCGGTCATCTGCTCCCTCCCGTCACCCTACCACCTCCGCCCATCGCAGTCACCAACCTCACAACCCACCTGCTCAAGACTGTGGTTCCCTCTCCTTCACCTACACCTCGTAGTCCACCATCAACACCGCAGGACCTGCAGCAACAAGTATCGCGACCTCCACCATCATCCAACAAGCCACGACCCCTCCATCAGCTAATCGCGTTCGCGATTCCAGGATCACAACCGTGATTCCTGGATCGCGACTGTGATTCTTACTCACACAATCGCGACCAAAAAGGGGCAGTAAAGGAAGACTGTGACCAAAACTAATCGTGACCGTGAAAGAGATTGTGACCGTGAAAAAGATCACGACCTGCAGAGCAACTAATCGTGACCGCGATCTGGGATCCTATAAACTGACTTAACTCAAAAGAAACACACATGTCGGGCACATGTTGATGCTCCCAGCTGTGCCTATAAATAGAAGGGTACCCCCTACCATTGGGCATTGAATCCAGACGCCGGAAGGCTATCGGGTTGGAGCCAGAGCCATAGGGAAGCATCCCAAGGTCTGAGAGGACTGAGGCAGCCAGTCTACATGCTCCAGTAGCCACCAGCCTTCACTCTCTCTCTCCTCCATCCCCATCTCAGATCTACTCTCTCCAAGGGTGGAAACCAAGGAGAGAGCAGATCTGAGCTACGTTCATCCTCAGCACCATGGAGAGAGAAGATTCGCATCACCACCCTCCTCCACTATTGGCCTACAATCTCCACATGTGTAAGCTAAGGAGAGAGAAGATCTATCTACACCAACATCCTCTCACATCCACCGAGCTGTTGTTCGGAGTAGATCTAGAGAGAGAGAGAACCTAGGAGTCCAGAAGGACAAAGAGGAGGACCAAGGAACGAGATCTGATCTGCACAGAGACCGAGGAGAGAGAGCCACCTTTCCTCTATGAGTTATATCTCTTTCTTCTTCTCTTTCATTCTACTGCATTCCTTTGTTTTTTGTACAAACGATGTTCATCTGTCTTTATTCAGTGCTAACCATGCTTGTCTGTGGCTAGTTAGCTCCTTCTTGGCTATGTAGCCCGATCTGGGCATGTATATGTACTTTTCCCTAATCAAGTAGATTCATATCAGATCTAGTATGTTTCATGTTCTATTTTCTCTTTCCAAGTTATGATTGCTAGTTTGGTTGATCTCTTACTAGTTTGAACTGCTATTTCTACCTGTATCGTGAGATCCGTATAAGAATGGTTAAGATAAGATAGTTTGGATCCAAACCCGAGAGGAGGACAATCCAAGGTATTATGTTCCTAACATCCCAAAATATCCTAAAACCTGAGAGGGAACTTAGTATATTCCGAGGAGGTGTTGATCTGTCATTCCTTGAGATAGGGTCAATGACATATTGTTGATGGTTTTAGTCACGCTTCACGAAAGTGAGTGGGATGACCCACATGACAAATGCCATTGTGCATACTAGATACTTGCTTTAGTGTTCAAGGGTTGTCTATGCTCGAGAACGAGTGCATAGACTGCCCCGTTTGTGGTTACATAGCCAGGAACTCTCTTTCTATGATTGGTAGAACCATGAGCTCTGTTTTGTTTTGTTTTATATCGTGACAACCTGCTAGACTAGTTCTAGAACATACTTTTATTGACTATCATTTTTGGATTATCTGACTCAATAATAGAAATTTGTGGCATCCTAAACACCAACATGTCCCTGTGTTCGACCCCGTATATCTACTTTGACTCCGTAATAAAAGTTGCAGGGGCCTAGAAGGTTTTGGGTTATAAATTTAAGAGTTTGATTCCTTCTGAATCTGCCTCTGTATTCCAGACGCACGATTCAGACCGATCATTGTAACTCTATAGCGAAGTTGCCAGTATACCCTAGAAAGCTATTTAGCAGAGACATAAGATATCCTGCATGGGATATCGTACTAACCGAGATAAGGAAGGTCATGGAAATTTGGCTCTTCCTTGACCTATGCATGGTACCGATTTTGATTTCGTAATGGTCGGTTGGAGTATGAGTGGTATACCTCATCTCCTCAGGACTTAAGTATGATTGTAAAATGTAATCAGCCATGTAGCGTATTTGCTTAAGGTTGAATTATGAGAATCATTGGTATCCTAGATGAATAAATGTTATACATGTTCTTTAATTCCTTATTGGATAAGTGACATGCTTCTTTAACAAGTTATAGTTGAAATGCTTTGAATAAGAATATTGCTCTAATCTGTTTAGACATTGATTTATCTACTGTTGAATATATATGATTCCTCTGCATAGTTTTATTCTATTAAACTACAATAATAATGTTTTTTGTAGAGAATTATATCTCTCACTGGGACAATTTTCAAATGTCTCACCCCGTGGGATCCAACCTTTTTAGGTAGATGCAGAAGAAGAGGCAGAAACCCTATTGCAAGGGAAGAGCAGCAGTATCAGCAACAAGGACAGTAGTGATATTCCATGTGGAAGCACTAGCTGTCATGTTTTGTATAGAGAGTCCTATATGTCGTCTTTGTACTCTCAAGTCCTCGGAGTTAGTATTTAGTACTTTTAATGAATCGATTTGAGATTTTGGCTTGATCTCTCGAGGTTCTTATGTTGCCTGTCTATAAGTTTAACATAGCAGTTGATTTTTGTAATCTTAGAGAAGGGATGATACAGGACATGTACTTATGAACTAGGATGTAAATAAAGTACATTGGTTCTTGATAAAAAAGTTTTCCTGTGTTTGGATCTCTTTGTAAATGGTTTTTAATTTTAGTGATTTTCAGTAATCCACTGCTTATGTTTAATTCTACAATTAATTACATTGTGACAGTCTGATTTGGTCTCAGGTTGACTCAGTTTAGTTGGTATCAGAGCTCAAGATTCGTTGAGTCTATATAGACATAGGATTATGGTTGTTGAGTATATTCTAGTGTCTTCCAATTTATCTGATAGTATCTTCTGCTCATATAGGAGAAGAACTTAAAGATGTTTGGATCACATGAAGAACATGTTGCTAAGAGCAGCATCGCTACACTAGGAAGAGGTGTAAGGGATCAAGATAGGGAGGAACCAGTACCTGAACATCCCCAGCTTAACCACGCTGCACTAGAAAACCCAGCTTTCCATGATCTGTTTGGGCAGTTCATGGCAACCATGACACATATGGAGGATAGGATGCCACCACCTGCTCCTAGGGCACCAACTCATAATGAAGGATAGGGAGCCGGCAAGACTTTCAAATGACTTCACTGGGTTGGAGCCACAAATTATATTGATACAGTTGACCCAACATATGTTGACTTGTGGTTGACTGAGTTGGAGAAGGCCTTTAGAATCTTCAATATCCCTGAAGCAGAGAAGGTGAGGCATGCAATGTACCTTCTAGAAGGGAGTGATGGTCACTGGTAGACAATAGATAAGGGCAAGAGGCAAGGGGTTGAAATTGGATGGGGAGAATTCCGATGAGAATTCGTCAATAGATACTTTCCCAAGATGTATCTAGATGAGAAGATCTCTCAGTTTGAGAGGTTAAGGCAAGGACCAATGAACATTAGAGAGTATGAAGATAAGTTCATGGAGCTTTTGCAGTTCTGTCTGCATATGGAATCTACTGATGAAGAGAGAATTCAGCATTTTGAGAAGGGGCTAAACGCTGATTTGACCACTCATGTGTCTACCTTAGAGAACAGGGAGAGGTTCACCACCTTTGTGGAGTCCTTAAGATAGATAGAAAGGTCAGTGATTGAGAAGTGTCAGACTAAGAGTAAGAAGGTGTATACTCAGTTTCAAGGATAGAGGTCTAAAAGTTTCAAGAAATTGAGATTTTCTACACTAATAGCACCACCAAGATTTAATACTCAGATGTAATGGACGTCAAGTAGGGGTAGAGGCCATAGGTTACCGCTAGAAGGAGCCCATAGATCAACATCAGTAGCAGTAATAGGACCACCCAGCCCACATAGGGAGAACATAGGTTGTTTTATATGTGGGAAGATGGGGCATTTGATGAAAGATTTTCGATCTAGAGATGTAAGTGTGACTCAACCTCCGAGGCAGAGTCAGCAAGGCTCTCAGAAGAGAAAATTTTTGAGTGGTGCTAGAGGACGTGGACAAGCATCCCAAGCTGGTTCGTCGGCATCCAATAACCAAGCACAGGGTCAACAACAAGCAACGACGAGATTCTATGCAATGAATCAACCCGAAGCAGTAGTCAACCCTCAAGTTGTGATAGGTCAGATGAACTATTACATTCTGATATGTCTTCATCCTACCTTGTATCTATTTTGATTTATCCGGGTGCTACACATTTTTTTATCACCACAGAAGTGATCCTTGATTGCAATATGACTGTTAATAATAGAGAAGATAACATGTAATTAGAAACCCCTTTGCTGGGATCTATAGTGTTGTGGGAGGTGTGTTCTCCCTCCTTTCTTTCCTTTTCTGAACATTGCATTCAGGTGGATCTTATACCACTTGAGATGCATGGGTTCGATATAATTCTTGGGATGGACACCCTAGAAAATTATAAGGTTGTCTTGGATTGTGGTTCCAAGCAGGTTATGTTCACAGACAGTGGTGATACATGGATCTTTTAGGGAGATAGAAAGATTCTTCCAACCTGTCTAGTGTCGGCTGTGGTAGCTGAGAAGCTAATGAGACAAGGATGCTTTGCATTCTTAGCACATGTGGTGGATACCAGAATAGAGAGTTCTAAATCTTTCTGAAGTTCTGATAGTTAGGGAGTTTGAAGATGTGTTCCCTAAGGAACTCCCAGGTGTTCCTCCACCCCGAGAGATTGATTTTGATATTAATCTAATTCTGGGCACACAACCAATAGCACAAACACTGTATAGGATGGCACCTACTGAGATGGAAGAGCTCAAGAAACAACTGCAGGAGTTGCTTGAGAAAGGTTTTATCTGACCAAGTACTTCACGATGGGGTGCTCCGGTTCTCTTTGTTAAGTAGAAGGATGGATCTATTGGGTTATGCATTGATTACAGACAGTTGAATAAAGTAACCATAAAGAACAAGTATCCTCTACCAAGGATCAATGACCTATTTGATCAGTTGCACGGTGCAACTATCTTCTCTAAGATAGATCTGAGGTCGGGATATCATCGGTTGTGTATCAAGGAGAGTGACATACCTAAGTCTGCCTTTAGGACAAGGTATGGTCACTATGAGTTCATAGTTATGTCGTTTGGACTAACTAATGCACCCTCTGTATTCATGGAACTCATGAATTGAATCTTCCGACCTTTTCTTGATCAGTTCATGGTAGTCTTCATAGATGACATCTTGATATACAGTAGAGATGCTCAACAGAATGAGCAGCACCACCGTCAGACTTTAACTTTGCTAAGAGAGCATAAGATGTATGCTAAGTTTAGCAAATGCGAGTTCTGGATACCAGAAGTTTCTTTTCTAGGACACATAATATCTACCTCAAGTATCTGTGTTGATTCCAAGAAGGTAGAATCTGTCCTACAATGGGAACAACCAAAGACAACGATGGAGATATGCAGTTTCCTAGGAATGATAGGTTATTACAGGAGGTTCATTAAGAACTTCAGTTCTATAGCTTTACCCCTAACCAAGTTGACCAGGAAGGAGGTTCCTTTTGTCTGGAATGACAAGTGTCAACATTCTTTTCATCTATTGAAAGAAAGGTTAACAAGTGCACCTGTGTTGGTGTTACTTGAGCAAGGGAAGGGGTACATAGTTTTCTATGATGCATCTAAGAATGGTCTAGGATGTGTGTTGATGCAGGATAATCAAGTGATTTCTTTTGCCTCTCGACAGCTTAAGAAACACGAGGAGAATTATCCGACACATGATCCAGATCTAGCTGCTGTGGTCCATGCTTTGAAGATCTGGAGACATTATCTCTATGGAGAAAAATTCCATATTTTCACAGACCATGAGAATCTAAAATATATCTTCTCACAACATGAGTTGAACATGAGACAACACCGCTGGATGGAGTTAATCAAGGACTATGATTGTACAATTGATTATCATCTAGGAAAGGCTAATGTAGTGGCTGATGCACTAAGTAGGAAATCATCATCACCAAATATAAACAAAGCACAGTTGAACTCTTTAGTGTGCTTTAAAAGAGATATGCTTATCTCCTTGAGGAAAAACAATATACAGCTTAAGGTATCAGTGTTAGCCGGGCTGTTAGCTGAGATGCAAGTGAAACCTACACTGAGACAGCAGATTAAAGAAGCACAACAAGTTGATACTGTGGTTCAGTAGATCAGGTCAGAGTATGGAAGTAAGAAATGGGATGGCTTTCATGAGTCAGAGGATCAGGTAGTCTGTTACCAAGGTAGGATGGTAATACTTGATGTTAATGACTTAAAGAAGTTAGTTTTGGAAGAAGCTCATTCATTGATGTATGCAATGCATCCAGGGAGCACCAAAATATATTGTAACTTGAAGGATATATATTGGTGGCCAGGATTGAAGAAGGATGTAGCTGAGTTTGTTATGCGGTGTCCTGTGTGTCAGCAGGTTAAAGTTGAACATCAAAAGCCCCTAGGAAGAATGCAACCTTTGCCTATACAACAGTGGAAATGGGATCATGTGACTATGGACTTTGTGTTTGGTTTGCCTAGAACAACCAAAGGTCATGATTCCATATGGGTGATAGTTGATAGGTTGACTAAGATAGCACATTTCCTTCCTGTTAAAACAACTACACTGCTAAGAAGCTTGCACCTATATATAGATGAGATAGTGTGGTTGCACGGGGTTCCAGCTACTATTGTTTCTGATAGAGGTCTCCAGTTCACGAGTCATTTTTGGGAATGACTACATAAAGCTTTGGGTACACAGTTAAGGTTTAGTGCTGCCTTTCACCCACAGACAGATGGACAATCTGAGAGAACCATACAAACTTTAGAGGATTTTCTTAGGGCGTGTGTCGTTTAGTTTGTAGGAAGTTGGGATCTACACCTGAGCTTGATAGAATTTGCTTACAATAATATCTATCAACATAGTATTAATATGGTACCATATGAAACATTATATGGTAGACATTGTAGATCTCCTTTATGTTGGTATGAAATAGGAGAATATCAACTTTTGGGTCCTGAGCTATTACAGCAGACAAATGAGAAGATTAAAGTAATACAACAACAATTAAAAACTACACAGGATAGTCAGAAGTCGTACGCCGACAAATGATGAAGACCTTTAGAATTCCATGTTGGAGACAGAGTATATCTCAAGGTCTCACCTTGGAAAGGTGTCCTTATATTTGGAAAGAAGGGAAAGTTAGCTCCTAGGTTTATGGGGCCTTATCTAATCATTGAACGGATTGGAAAGGTAGCCTATAAGCTAGAGTTGCCACCTGAGCTGCATAAGTTGCATCCAGTGTTCCATATCTCCATGCTGAGAAAGTGTCATCTTGACACAGAGTTTGTTTTGCAACCTGTGGAGGTAGAATTAAATGATGATATATCATATGTTGAAGGACCTGTGATGATCTTTGATAAATGAATTAAAAAGCTGAAAAAGAAAGACATATGTCATGTGAAAGTTCTCTGGCATCACCGTGGCATTGAAGAAGCTACGTGGGAGCTAGAGGAAGAAATTAGGAGGAAGTACCCTTCTCTTTTCTCTTGATGATTTCGGGGACAAAATCCCTGTTTGGGGTGGATAATTTGTAACATCCCTGACCTGGGTTATGCTTTAACCCTAGATGTTTTGTTTTAAAAAAAATATAATTATATATTTTCTCTTATCTTTTGAAAAGTAATTAAGGCTCAAGAGGAACTTACGTTTCAATTTTAGTCCTTTTTGAATAATGTTGAAAACAATGTTTTTCCCATTTTGGACTAAAGTGCAAATTACCCAAGTTGCGGGGTTAACTTGCAAATATTAAATGATAAAATGTTCCTCAAGTGTTGAAGCATCATATGAATGAAAATGATGCAGAGGTATGGCTTCTGGTAGCCTGAGCAACAAGAAAGAGCTTATTAAGCAATGTTTGTGCATTAAAACCTAGTTTTGGTGTAATGTGCAATTTACCCAAAACCTAGGGTTCAATATGCAAAATACCACTTATAGAGATTCCCTAATATTTCTTGGTATCAAGTAGAGACAAGAAAATTAGAGGGGCGTCTCATTTGAACCTCTTTGGGGGAGAGAGAATCTTGATATTAAAATAATCAAGATTTAAGCATAATTGAAACCCTAATTCAATTTAATGCAAAAATAAATATATTAATAGAAGTGCCCTTCAACCAAAAATGTGATGATTGAATTTATATATCTATGGACGTCCTTGTGCCTTGCAATGGCACCGAAATATCCTAAGTAGGTAAAGAAACCCACTCACATTTGTTAGTTAAAAAGAAATGTCCACTCAAAATGGATAATAATATTATATTGATTAAGTTGCTTAAGTGGATTGCTTTAAATTCAAGGATAAACAAGAGTATTTTTAGGATGAATGGAGTTTGCTTCATAGGCAAGGAAGGTAGGGGGCATGTGGAAAAGAAAGTGGATGGATTTTCTCCTACTTTCTCTCTCCTAGAAAATCAATCACATATATTCAATTTTCTCCCTACTTGAAAGGCCATTTTGCAAACCACTTTCTTTCTTTTCTTGGGCCAAAGACTAAGGAACTTAGGAGAAAGAGGAGAACGTGCCCCAACCTATAGGTAAGCTCCATAGTCATCTTCAAACTTGATTTCATGGTAAAAATCAAAATTCAATGCTTATTTTCTTCTTTTGTCCATTCAATGCTCAACCTTGATCATCCTTTGCATCCAAAGAGTTGAGAACGGACCTTGGACAGTTGGGGAAGCTTCATTCACCATTAAAGACGTGAAGCTTGAATCTTGGATTCAACTTTGAAGGTGGGTTATATAACTTGAACCCTTAAATGTTATTATTGATTTCATTTCTTCATCATAAGTTGATTCTTTTTTCTTTCTCAAATTTCCTTTTGATTGATTATTGAAATCACCACAAAGATCATAAAAAATTTTGAAGGTTTGAAGCTTGAATATGATAATGTCATCTTAGCACACACCTCAATAAAAACCATGAGCAAACAGTTTCACCTTTTGGTGACCAAACGGTCTCAAGACCGTTTGAGGTCAAACAGTCTCAAGACCGATTGAGACCAAACGATCTCAAGACCGTTTGAGGTCAAGTGGTGTCATCATTGGATGGATATCCAATGGTTACAATTGATCTAATGCCAAAGGTTTCATCATTTGATGGTTCCTTGATTGCAAACCCTAAATCAATTGAAGTTAAAACCCTAATTTAAGTTCAATCAGTTTCATTGCTGAATTGACCAAACCATCTTAGACCGTTTAAGGACCATTCTGTTACAACCCCAAATTTTGGGTTCATTAGCTGAGAAACATAATTTCTCATATTAAAGATATTTGAAAGTATAATGATATAATCTATTTTGAATAGATGGATTTTATTTACAATAGCCTTGATGATTGTTTTGCGGGCTTTATTGGCTATTGGGCCCAATAACAAGGAAATTCATTTAATTAAGGAATAATTGAGTTTTGGGAGAAAAGAGAGGTGTGGAAACCTCTAGAAGGCAAAAGAGCTTAATACAAAGATGGTTTTAGTGCCTCTTAGGTTCCTTGGGTTCCAAGGAGTCCAAAGTTTAAAAGAAAAGCAATAAGAAAGGAAAAGATTAATTAAGTATTTCTTTATTAAGAAAGAAATTGAGAATAATGATAAAATGTGGAAAATATGTGGAAAAAGGTATAATTGAGTTATCTTTATGGATTTTAGTATCCAAAGGATTCCTAATGTTAAAAGGGACTCCAAATAAGGAAATAAAAAAAGATATAAAGAGAAATTCTCAAAAAGAGATATTTTAATAAAGAAAAAGTAAGATAATAAGAAAAGGGATGAAGGATAAGGAAAGAGGCTAAGGAAATATTCCCAAGAGGGTATTTTGATCCATTAAGGTTCCTTGAGGTTCAAGGAAACTCATAAAAATATTTTAATAGCAAAGGAAAGAGAAAATAGGTGAAAAATACACTTAATTGAGTAATATCTTGCACCTGAAGAAAAGGAACCTTTTCTTTTCGATAATGAGCCCAAATTTTTCAGAGAGGTATATAATGACATTATTAAGTTTCCCTCAAAATTTGAGATTATTTGGACACTCAGTTTGGGAGTTATGGCTTTTACAAATTTCCCTAAAGTGTTGTGATTGTAATAAATGTCACACTTTTTCAATTTAAATGAAAATAGAAGGAGATGGCACCATCCGTTGGATCGAGATCTGACGCTTTCTGTACGTCTCCTTCCTCGAATCAGAAAAGGAAAGGGGGCCGCATAACAGGGGGGACCTATCCCTCGATTTTCCCACAAATCCAATGCATGTGCATCTGAGTAAAGGGTTCCAGTGGGTTTGGGAGAGAATTCCGCACCTTTTAGACCTAGTTTTGCTAGGTTTTGCGGTTGTTTTGAGAAACGCCTAAATCCCATCGGGACAAGGATCGGCGGCGGGTTGGGGGAGCTATCCCTAGACCCCCACGCATATATATATATATATATTTATTTATATATATATATATATATTTATATATATATATATATATATATATATAGACCCCTCTCAACTTGTTTTTCCCTAACGGACCAAGACGACACCTTTGCCCTCTCCCTACTGATCTTAGTCGAAGAAATCAAGTATCTCCGACGAGCTCTCCATGGGGCGCCGCCGCGTGGTCTGTGGAGGGATCAAGCCAGGGACGAAGAGCAGCAGCCCTCTGATTGATGTCCATCGTGGACCCAGGGCACAGATCAACGACCCTGGTCTGCTGTGGTTTCAAACCAACCACTAGTGGGCGCAAACATCACAGGCTGTGTGATCTCATTCGGTCAAAGATGATCGAGGATCCAACGACTCCCATTTTACCAAATTAACAAAGTAAGTCGCTCCTCTGCCCAATATTCAAGAAAAAGGTGAAATCTTGTATAAATCGTTAAAAATAGATCCTTTGGCCGAAAAATGCAAATAAGTAGTGCTTTTTTATCAGAAAATGCGTAGAAAATGATAAAAATGATAGTAGAGCCTGTTTGTAAATGCTTTTCAGGAAGTATAGGGTTTTTCATCTTTTAATTCATTAAGTAATGGAAAAACCCTAGAAAGAGATAAAAGTAATCAGGATGAATCTTGATTTTGGTTTTTGATCAGAGTAAACCTGTTAAGAGTAAAGAAAGGAGTAAAATCATAAAAGGATGATTAATATGTTGCTTTTAGGGTTTTTGTGATCATGAACATGGTTTAATGGGATAAAAACCCTAACTTGGGAAAATGTGAGTTTTGGTGGTTATAATTTGAAAATTTCCAGTATACAACTGAAATATAGTGATTCTTGAACATAAGTTGGATTAAAGAATCCTTTTTGAAGATAATGAAGAATTAGGGTTAAGTTCATAATACTTAATTGATAAAATTGAGTAATTGCAACCTAATAGATATTAAAGGTGTTAAATGATGGTTCTAAGTTCCTAATTATGGGTAAATACCCTTAATATAGTAATCAGAGTTTTCTAATGGATAATAGGTGGATTTAATGATATATAGAGTTCATTTGCGAATTATGCCGTAATGAAGTATGTATTGATGATAAATGAGTATAATGATCTTGCCATGGATTAAAAGGATAAAAATGGTAGTTTTAATATAAAAGAGGCATAATGGGCTTAATTAATGTTTAAGTATGCCTTTAATATGAAATTAGGGTTTGTAAGTAATTGAATAGAACTAGGGTTTGAAATAATAAATGAAGTGAAACTCTAATTGCAAAGTAAACCCTAAAAAGAGGAATAAACCCTAAAAAGGAATAGAAACCATAAGTAGCAAGATGGTTTGGATAATTTTTGATAAAAAGGAATTGGATGTATATTTCAGGATTTGAATTGTGTACTTGCTTGTTTGGAGTATTCCTGCATCTGAGTCTGCCTGACAGGTATGTGGTTAATTATGAATAACCACCTTAGTTTCCCGAGGATTTTCCAGATGGTTAATCGCATTGAATGGAAATTATCTATTGGATGTTCATATTTGCAAATCATAAAGTCACTATGATTATCACATTAAAAAAATAGAAGTATGTATTCTCGCACCTACATGCCACCCTGATGGATGATGCCAAAGGTCAGGCCCAGATGGGTAGACCAATGGACACCTTGAGTGGTGACCCCAGGCACCAAGAAGGTGGCCTATGATATTGCATGACTAGTGGGCACCATGAGTGGTGACTCCCAGTCACCAAGCTCGGGATTGAGAAGGTGGCCTTAAGTCATTGGCAAAGGGCACCCTAAGGTGGGTATGCCAGGGTTAGGGCAAAAGCGGTGGAGAATGTCATACTGAAAAGTGTAAATTGGCTTGCTAATAAATTTGATTGTGATTATTAAGTTGTTAGCCATATTTGCAAGATTTTGGTTGTTCCCACATACCAGTATATTTCGATATACTGACCGATGTTTTGTTTGTCGGCGTTTTAGGAACAACAATTGAAAGAACAAACAGTAAAGTGACACATTGTGGAAAAAGAAATAAAGTGCAAGGAGGATTAGATAGGATAATTCAAGACCATGATAGATAGATTTCCAAGGTTTTCAAAGGTAAGTAAAGTTTTAATATTATACCAAATTCCAATTAGTTAGTAGAATTTCATAATTGTTATTGATTATTTGTCGAACCTTTGATCCTGTTAATTGGATAATGGCACCGACCTTCGGGTCTCCCTTAATTGGGGGTTACCGGGAGGTGGGGTCGTTACACATTTGGTCTCAGACTGTTTGAGGAATAAACCATTTCAAACTATTTAGGGTTTAATAATATTTAATTCAAATGGTCTCAAACCGTTTAAGGATTTTGAGATCAAGACTGTTTGATGGTCTAACGGTCTTCAGACCGTTTGGAAGTGCATTTGGTTCAAATATTGTTTGGAGGATTCAATTGAATCCAAGACCGTTTAGGGTCTAACAGTCTTCAAGACCGTTTGGAGGTCAAGCACCTCAAGACCGTTTGGAGGTCAAGGGCTGTGATGAATGGTTGGAGATCCAAGGGTTATAATTTGATGTACTCTCAATGGTCCAATTGATGAATGATTCCATGAAGCAAACCCTAATTGATTGGTTGAAGGAAACCCTAGATGATCCTTTTGCTTTCAAGGTAGTTTGTAACAAACGGTATTGAGAACATTTGAGTCCAAACGGTCTTGAAACCATGTGGGATCAAATGGTCTTCACACCGTTTGAGATCAAACGGTCTCAAACCATTTGGAGATCCAATCGGTTTCAAGGTTGACTTATCCAATCGGTTTCAATGATGGGTTGTTCATTCGGTGTCAAGGTTAATATGATCAAACGGTTTCAAGGGTTAGATGCCCAAATGGTTTCAAAACCATTTAGAGGGCAAACGGTCTCAACCCAAGATACCCAAATGGTTTCAAAACTGTTTGGAGGTTAAGCACCTCAAAACTGTTTGGAGGTTGAGGGGTCAAAACTGTTTGGAGGTTCAAGGTAACCAAGACCATTTGAAGACCTAATGTGATGAAAGATCAATTAACCCCATGATTGTTAATGATGTATATAAAAGATAATTACAATGGTTGTACCTTTAAGGTACTAGGGTGATTAGTACCCTTAGAGGGGTTAACCTTTGATGCTTATGAAAGTAATATCTCAATACACCATGCTAACCCTAAATGTATGTACTTGAATGAAGGGTTGACCTAATCTAATCAATCTTGAAGTAATAAACATCCTAGAGAGGATGAGAGAGAGAAGAATTCATACATGTATAATAATCATGTAGTGATTAAGCCTCAACACTTTCAACATGAATAAAATATGTAATTAAGGTACGATCCTTGATAAAGAGATCATAAAACCCTAATCGAGAAGGGTGATGAGCCCTAACCCTAATTTAGGGCAATGCTAGGTGAAACCCTAAACTAGGGTAATAGTGTAACCCTAATCTAGGGTGATGATATGAGAAATCCAAATTCGGGGTAATATAATGAAAAACCCTAATTTAAGAGGATGCTTCATGAAACCCTAATTTTGGGTAATGTCACATGAAACCCTAATTTGGGAAAAAGTTATAAGGAACCTTAATTGAAGATAATGATGTGTAAAACCCTAATAAAGGGTGATGCCATGTGAAACCCTAATGAAGTGATGTGATGTGAAACCCTAATCTAGGGTGATGTCATGTGAAACCCTAATGCAGTGATGTGATGTGAAACCCTAATCTAGGGTGATGCCATGTGAAAACCCTAATACAGTGATGTGATATGAAACTCTAATCCAGGGTGATGCAATGTGATGTTATATGAAACCCTAATCTGAAACCCTAACCCTAATATAGGGTGAAGGTATGTGAAACCCTAATTTTGGGTTATAGTGTATGAAACCCTAACCTTGGGCAATATGGTGATGAACCATAACTTAAATTTTGGGTAATGGGATGAGTATCCCAAATTGACATGAATTTGGTAAACCCTAACCCTAATGAGGGAATAGTGATGCTACCCTTACATTACATAGAGCTGATATATAATTGATATAACTGTTATCATGAGTACTAACCATCATGTATCATGAGATGTTGGGCATAGTCAGGTATGAGCTATAATGTTTTATTATTGAAATTATTTTATGGGCCTTGTGAGCCATAATATGCTTTGTTGCCTAGTAAGAGGTAACAAGAGATTAACTGGGCTTTGAGAGCCATGTGAGATGCTTGTGTAGCAAATATCATGTTTACCTTGGTCAAATGACTTGAAGGTATTAGTTACCTGATAAGTGGTAACAAGTGTTCTTTGATGAACTGAGGGTTTGAATACCCATATTCCATAATCATGATGATGAGATGTTAAGGGATGAGAATGCCCATAATGTGACAAGGGACTGAGATCCCAATGATTTATAAAGCTTCAAAAAGTACTTGATACAAGTATTACACATTCTTTGTACCATTTGTTATAATAAATTATGTTTGAAAACCTGACTGATGCTAAAAGAATATGGTAATGTACTTAATTAATCATGTGAAATCTTATCATGTAGAGCCCTGGCCATAGATCCATCATCGTCAGTAGTTGGTGATGGTGAAACAGGTTTTTCCACGGGATCTCCTGGAGGGCATATTGTTGAGTATGTGGGGGTTATGGACACGAATATCCTTACGCCCTAATGGAGGAATTGATGTTAGATAAACATTAAATCTCTCAATCCTTCATTATTTATGTCTGGATGGATGTATCACGAATCTCCTGATAATGTTAATGCCAGATCGATGTGAGATAAACATGAAATCTATCAATTGTGAAGAGAGTACTACCACCACTATAACTCTATAGTGAAGTTTCCAGTATACCCTGGAAAGCTATTTAGTAGAGACACAAGATGTCCTGCATGTGATCTCGTACTGACTGAGATAAGGGGGGTCATGGAAATCTGGCTCTTCCTTGACCTATGTATGGTACCGATTTTGATTTTGCAATGGTCGGTTGGAGTATGAGCGGTATACCTCATCTCCTCAGGGCTTAAGTATGATTGTAAAATGTAATCAGCCGTGTAGCATGTTTGCTTAAGGTTGAAATATGAGAATCATTGGTTGATGTTACCTTGCTTAGCATATCCTAGATGAATAAATGTTATACATGTTCTTTAATTTCTTATTGGATAAGT